>JACMZG010001908.1:45491881-45499381 GCA_018340805.1 Microvelia longipes | reverse complement strand
TTAAAGAAATGGACCTTGTGGTATGATAGTTATTATCTCATTGATGTTATTTTGTCCAGAAACTTACAAAATCCTGACAAAATTACTACTCAACTCCTCTTCACTTATTACACTTAAACAGAATAATAATTTGTGAGGAGATTCACTATCTCTATATAAATGTAATGTTAATTTATCAGTTAGAGCCTACTTTTTTCACAGTGAGTTATTAATAAATGGAACAGTTTAGCACAGAATATTGTCTCTGCATGTAATGTCAATAATTTAAACATAGAATTTTAAGTAGCAATATGTAAAAAAGTGCTATCTTAGCTTTAAAACAAAATTTTTAATTGTTTAAACTTAACTCTTCAAAGCTTTTTTGTTATTTTAGAAACTTGTATTATTTAAGGACTGGTTAATCTCAAGTTTTAATATTTTTTATTATGTCAAAACTAATTTATTGCAGTGCATACTTTTTATTTATACTTGATTTGTTATGTCCATAGTTTTTATAATACTGACAGTATGCCAAAACATGATTTAATTGCTATAAGATGTACTAGTTATTTAACATTAGCAAGCTAAAAAACACACTCTTGTTCAAATAATTACATAGGCCTACCATATAAAAATTAAATCATGTAAAAGGGCTTTCTAAATATTCCTAACATTACCCCTATTTTTAAAAAGTTTTATAATTTAAAATATATTAATTTTAGTTATATTTGGATAAATAAGTAGAAGTGCTACATTTCCTTGTAATATTTAATTGATTTTATATTTATAAAACTAGTAAATTATAAATTAATTTAGCGGTTTCCTTACCATTTGACTGACTGCTTTTATAGCAACTGCGTTAAAGTTTCATTTTCATTATTATATATAAGTCTGTTAAATTATATATGTACTTCCTCATCATGTCACATTGAATACTCTTAACTCTCCTTATAAATATCTTGTATGCTAACTAGAACACAATCATCAATCACTCTATTGAAGAATAATTTATGTTAGTTTCATTGATCAAAATGCTTTGTTTTTGTTGTTATAATGCTCAAATATCAGCACCCATACTATGGTTATTCTTTTACAAGTAGGCTCTTTCTACACTATTGATAATTTTTTTTGGTCGGACCTCCTTATAATTTAGGGGGTGCTGCCTTCAAATTTTTTTTATTGTTCCAAACAACTTTTTGACCTGAAACAGTTTTGAGCCAATAAAAAAATGATGTTGAGTCCCCTAATAAAGTTTAGGGGTGCCATCCCCCGTAAATTACAAAACTTATCGGTACCTGTATTAATTTAGAGAACCACTCCCCCTAAAAAATTGTTATAATTGGCTAAAATAACCCAATAATACGAAACATTTTTATTCTCAAAGTTTTACTTTTTACTCTCTAAAAACTAGTCAATAAACTTTACATTATACACTGTCTGGAGATTAAAATAAGTTTTATTAAATGCTACATTAAAATTAAATAAATTTATTTAGCTAGCTATAATCATTAATTATACTCTAGTTAAAGTAGCTAACTACTGGAATCAAAAATACTATATAGACCCCTATGAGATGTAGGTTGTCCTTTTCGCCGGCCGCTCCTTTTTAGGTCTTTTTAACCAACTCTGCCACTGATACAAAACAACAAAATGACAATTTACTGTTTCATAGTAAAGTTGTTCGTGTTTGTGGCATTGCAATTGGAAGTATATATGACCCTCTTTCAGTCTAACTAATCTGCTGAATCTTTCTCAAGGTAAAACTTTTTTTTTTAATTCTATTATATTGCATCTAAAAAAATTCTGTGTTTGCTCACGAGCTATGCTCATGCAACACATATGGTTTGATTAGAATTCTATAAGTTTAACAAATCCATAAGTTGTGATTTATGATTTTTCTGTTAAAAATATACATTAAATCTGTACTTGTAAGTATTATTAACCAAGATTAATAAAAAAAAGCCATTTCCTGTAGCTATATCATTGTTAAAAAAGGCTGGCTGGCGCTTCGCTTTGATTTGTGGTATATTGTATTTAAATTTAATACAAAGTTTAAAACTAAAAGGTATCGCCCTCGCGTATTGGATTGTGGTAATTAATATAGACGCTACTTTTAATACAGTCAAAAACTATTATACAATAGTTTTATTAATGGTGATGCCTACTGCGTTACGCTCGCGCTCTAGATATGTTGATATAATTATATAATAGATTGTACAAAGTAAAAAAGATGCGTCGCTGAGACAGACTAGTCTGGATTGTCGCTATATTTATTTAAAAAAATAAACGATTATGTTTAAAAAAGGCCGGGCTCGGGCTCGCTGTAGACTGTCTCTACTACATCTAGATCTGACAGAAATCTGGTAATTTGTAGATTAGTCATAAGTCTACATAATAGGATATATGGTCATCATCTGTTCTCGCTTAGTGCTTCGCCGATTATCTTTTAATCAAAATTTAATAACATAGGTTGTAAAAACAAAGTGACGTCGTCTTTCTGTCTTACGACTTGATAGTTGATCTTATTTATCAATTTATATTGCAATTAGATTAAATAAATGTAATATAAAAGGTATCGCGCTTTCTCGCTCGCAAATTTCATTTGGCTTATTATCGTTCCACTGTTATGTAGTGATAAGCAATTAAAATAGAACGTGTTAGACAGATAAAAGACGGTATCGGTCTTGGCTAGTAGTGACGAGAACAGGTCTTTATCATTATGTTGGCATTATATAAGTATAAATTATCATCTGTATAGTGTTATAGTTAAGACTATTAAACAGTCTTGTGAGTGAGGCTGCATACTTCAGCTATCAATTGTGAGTTGAAAACTTAGTGTGGTTGTATTGTGAATGCTGTGATGTTTATTTAAAACTTGTTGCAGTGACTGGGAAAGTCTCTAGTTCTCCTTGACCTTTATTCTCTACGATTATGATAATAGTCATATATCAATTAATAAGTTGGATTTCACAGATTTCAGATGGAAATTTCTAAACCTCGACAATAAAGCTCTATTGTCTTTGCCTTATTTGCGTAGCATTCGCGTAATATTAGCTAATATACTAAATGCCTATGTAAAAATACATTCTGTGATGAGTGGTTGTGGAATATCAGTAGCATTATATAATGATTGTATATCGATAATACGTGTTAGTGTACCAATGATTTTACATAAAAATTTCTCTACGAGTTAATGCAAGATGAGAATGAGTGTCACAATTACATGTGTGGTGACAATGTTAAGGGACAAAAATATGCCGGTGACAGATGGCTAATATAAGAAAGCTGCTGAAATGCAAACTGCGCGGAGGTTATATATTCTTCTTAATATCCATCTCAAAATATCATAAATAGATTACAGAGAATATTTTTGATTTTTGTCAAGACTTTCGGTATTACAACAAAATTTTTATATACGATTTTGGGCGAGAGTGTGGTCTTTGAACCTTTAAAGTTCGTTATAGGATGTGTCCGACCCTGTATTTCCTTTCAAAATAAATGCATCTTAGAGCAGAGCATTTTCGGAAGCCGTTTAATAGCGTGGTCCAGTAATCAGTGCTAGCTTCGGAATTAGCAGAGAACTATAGGCGATTTAGAAGAGTCGTGTATGGATCAGTAGTGTTACCATGTGTTACTAGAGGTTGCGCATTCATGGTAGTGGCGTGAGCACATTGAAAATAGATAGGCAAAGGGGATGATCTTACGTCATATCGTTTAACTTATGCAGCGCCTTATCATCAGTAGCTAGCGTGTAGAGCTTCAAAGAGAGGGAAGAATGTATGCGGATAACCGTGGGGTCAGTGATCAGTCATAGGGTCAGCATCAATCATAAGTCTGTCTCTATATATAATCTGTAGGTCCTTATTAACTGTGCACGTTCTTCTGTGTCGGTATAATACCAGACGGCTAGCGGTTCATGGTCGGTGTCGTAATCTTGGGTGATCAGAGGCTTTGCATAATTTTATTTTGTTTTCTTCGATAAAAATGCACCCTTTGATTAAGATAGGGATTAGTGATGTGTACGAATATTGCTACGCGAGATTACAATCGCAGTAGGTATTGATTAAAGACGGCGGTACCTCTCCGTATAAGTTGCTTGCGCTGTGCGCTGCGGAGAGGGAAAAGAAGATTCAACGTATATAGGTATTTCGTGTAGAGAGATTGCTTTTTCTCTGCTGTTGTAGTAGTTGGTACACTTTATTCAACGAGTCCACTAGATGAATGGTCTTCGTTTATTTGTGAAGCATCTTTGCATATTAAATAATACATGAAATCCTATAGGCTGATTAATTGATTGATACCAACCGGTTCCTATAATGAAGTTAAGGGCTGTAATTAATGATAGTTTATTAGAGATCCTAATTTTTGCCTATAGCGCCCAGGTTAGTTTAGGGTGTAGGGATCTGTTGTGCGCGAGTACCTGAGATCAGCACAGGCTCGGAAGCGCGTGTCTTAACTCCTTGTAGGCAAGACATTTTAAAGGGTATCGATCAGTTCCCATACAAAATTTCTTTGAAGGACGTAACAGCCACAGGTTATTGAAGCCTCATTGTTTGGATGGAGGCAACAGATCGTGATCATATACAACATACCACATCCCGCACACCCAGCGGCATCAATCTGGTAGCTCTATAATTGATGGTATAGAGTATACGTTTGCAAGATAGCAAGAGATATAGAAGATCGGAACAGGGAATATGAGAAGCAAAAGGGACAAACCACCGAGCATCTTTATTAGTTAGAAATGTCGCTATATTGAGAACTTACTTCGGTACATGAATTGTTATTGACGGATAATTTATATTGTATTTGGTGACTGGCAAAATAGCAATTTTGTTCATTGTTAATTTTCTAATCATTAATTTTGTCTCTGTATGTGTTTATTAAATTAATTAAAAGTTATATACTTTAGTAATTGTGACTTATTGTTTAGATATGATGGTGATCGATTATATATTATTTTTTTTAGTTGCTGTCACTCGTTTCTATTTTTTCTGTCTTATTAATACGTTTATTGTGATATTAAAAATACTTTTTGTTTATAATGTAGGTAGTAATTAGCTAGGGCTACATAAGACTACGTGTTTAGACGGGTCAGAACAGTTCAAGCAAATATGACATGGTCGAGGGAATTAAATGCCATCAGAGTAATGAATAGACAGGTTTGATCGTTGGAACAGTTTAGTATGTATAGAGGAGTACCAAGTTAGATTAAAATAAAATGTTGAGTGATGTAAAGGTACTCTTTGAGATATATTTACCTGCTACGCTCCAAAAGAGCGATAGCCAAGATTCCGAGAATAGGCATTCATTTATGCACAAACCGGCATATTACTGAAATTTTGAAAAAAAATTATATAAAAAATGATGTGGTGTCCAATGTTCTTGAAGGCGCCATTATATATATAATATTTTAGTTAGTTTGGTTTCTCAATATGTGATATAAAACATAGGTTGGATGGGAGTTGATATAGAAAATTTTGTGATTTTGCATATAAAAAAAAACAAGATGATCGCTGAGTAATCATTTCGTGTTTTTAATCTGAGGTTGCTGTAAGGTCTGTGTATAGCTATATGTTAGGCTAGATAGGTTCTCTTAATTACATGATATAATAGTGATACATCTTTGGCTGTAGTGTTTGAACTTAGGAAATTCAATTTCTGGGCTCAAAGTCTCAGTGATCTGTTTGCTTTCGGCATTAAAAGTAAGAGCGGTGTTATTAATATGAGGTACTAGTCAAGATGGAAAAGCGAGTAATGATCTTGGCAAGAAAAAATCCAAAATGGATAAAATGCTAGGAATGTATATTTGATCGAATTTAAGGCGGATTTGCACGCCTGTGTTATATATATGCAGACCCCATGTGTGGCCTATTACTAATGTTCCGCATATCCGATTGTACGTGATATCGTTTCTCATTCTATTTTGATAATGATTGTCTCTTATATTAAATTTTTTAATTACTAAAAGTAGTATTTGGGAAGCTGAGTAGGATTTCTATGTTAGCATTGTATCATTTAGTATGATTATTTGTGCCGTAATTTTTCTTAGTTTTCTTTCTTTCTATTCTATGGGGACCATCATAATATGTAAGTTTATGTCATATTTTGGTAGAGTGTTGTAGTTCCTTACGTACGTGTTCTAGGTTCTTGAGCACTATCGTGCGGGCCAAGGTGTATATTAATTAAGATGCCGCAGAGGTGAGCAGCGCTAAAACGTCCCCTGATATATGAATCTTCTCTGTTGAATACTCCACAGACCATATTTATATAAAGAAATAGAGTCATTTTGTTTGTTTATATAAGCTGAGAGTTCTCAATGTAGAACCACATGAATTAACTATACGTAGGTAAGGTTAACGAAGAATTAATAAGTAAGTGTGCTAATCTTCCCACAGTCGTCAGCGTCGTACCTCATCCTCACGTCTGAAGGTCAGTGGCTTAAAGATAGATATCCTAGTGAAATTGTCTATTGTGTTTATTTAATGTTATACACTAGTCTTGACTTAAGTAAGATAAATGATAGGTCACATTGCTGAATGTAGAAACGCGACCTGGATTATGATTATTCTATTCAACAGGTTCTAATTTGTCTGAGCAAAGCCAATATTATCGGATTAAGAGAAGATAGGGTTGCCAAGTCAACTATTTAACTGTGACACATGATTTACCTACTTCTTAACTGTGGCAACACTGAAGTCTTTTGTTAAAGAAGTGACATTAATTTATCTTAAGCTTTGTTATGCTGATATGTATTTTATTTTATCTGGGTAATAGGTAAACGGCCTAGTAAAATGTTTAATGTCTTCAATATGACTTGTCCCAATCTCACTTAGTGAGCATTATATTATGGCATATTTAGTTAGGTAGCATAATAGGTCGGAAGGTGAACCGTATTAGAGTCCAGAGATCGTACAACAATCTGTAAGTTCAAAATATTAATTAGCAATACTGTGATTAATTGTTTAGAAATATTATTTGTATGTTTGTACAGCTGAAGTATATTTACTACGGTTTGTATTGTGAAACCAAGAGATCAATTGGTTTATTTAATCAGTGGTAAAAACCTCGAGGATACTATGTAAAAAGTTATCCAAATTAAACAAACACTCATGGAGGGGTCCATTGCCAACACGGCGGATGATTATAATAGGACTTTTTTTTTATAAAGAATGTTTAGGATCACGGTCGGCGTTTACAAGTAAAGAAAGAACAAATAGTTGGTGAGTAATAGAGTGTATGGGTTTATGAAGATATTAATTTAAAAAAATCGTGATAAAAATTCAACCTACCAATCTGTGTGATATCACTTCTTATTCTCCATTATCACTCAGGAACATGGGCCGTATTACCTTACACGTCCAAACTAATCATGAATCTACTAAGAACAAATTAATTCAACGCATTTAAATAGAGACAAGTTAGGTATTAGAGTGAATAATAATATTTTAAATAATTAATTTATGTAGTCACTGGAAAACAAATTAATCAACAAGAAGTCAGATATTAAATGAGTCGTAG
>JACMZG010001908.1:45386883-45490881 GCA_018340805.1 Microvelia longipes | reverse complement strand
CTCGCTACATTGCTTAATACTAAGTTAAAAAAAAGGCTCGCTTCGCTCGCTAGATTGCGTATATTTATATTATGCATAGTAAAAAAGGCTCGCTTCGCTCGCTTAATTGCGTATATTTATAATGATAAATATATAAATTATAATGATACATTCTTAAAGAAGGCTCGCTTCGCTCGCTACATTGCTTAATACTAAGTTTTAAAAAAAGGCTCGCTTCGCTCGCTAGATTGCGTATATTTATATTAATGCATATTAAAAAAGGCTCGCTTCGCTCGCTAGATTGCTTTTATTATAATAATACAAATTTAAAAATAAGCTCGCTTCGCTCGCTAGATTGCTTATATTTATAATAAATATATTGTAAAAAAGGCTCGCTTCGCTCGCTAGATTGCGTATATATATTAATAAATAGTAAAAAAGGCTTGCTTCGCTCGCTAAATTGCGTAGATTTATATTCATGCATGGTAAAGGAAGGCTCGCTTCGCTCGCTAGATTGCTTATATTTATAATAAAATATATTGTAAAATAGGCTCGCTTCGCTCGCTAGATTGCGTAGATTTATATTTATGCAAGTAAAAAAGGCTCGCTTCGCTCGCTAGATTGCGTATATTTAAAAATACATAGTAAAGAAGGCTCGCTTCGCTCGCTAGATTGCTTATATTTAATATTAATGCATAGTAAAAAAGGCTCGCTTGATTGCGTATATTTATAATAATAAATAGTAAAAAGGCTCGCTTCGCTCGCTAGATTGCAATTATTATAATAATACAAAGTAAAAAATAGGCTCGCCTCGCTCGCTAGATTGCTTATATTTATAATAAAATATAGTAAAAAAGCTCGCTTCGCTCGCTAGATTGCGTAGATTTTATTTCATGCATAGTAAAAAAAGGCTCGCTTCGCGCGCTTAATTGCGTATATTTATAATGATAATATATAAATTTATAATGATACATTCTTAAAGAAGGCTCGCTTTGCTCGCTAGATTGCTTAATACAAAGTTAAAAAAAGGCTCGCTTCGCTCGCTAGATTGCGTATATTTATATTAATGCATATTAAAAAAAGGCTCGCTTCGCTCGCTAGATTGCTTTATTTATAATAATACAAATTTAAAAATAAGCTCGCTTCGCTCGCTAGATTGCTTATATTTATAATAAAATATATTGTAAAAAAGGCTCGCTTCGCTCGCTAGATTGCGTATACTATATAAATAATATAGTAAAAAAGGCTTGCTTCGCTCGCTAAATTGCGTAGATTTATATTCATGCATGGTAAAGGAAGGCTCGCTTCGCTCGCTAGATTGCTTATATTTATAATAAAATATATTGTAAAATAGGCTCGCTTCGCTCGCTAGATTGCGTAGATTTATATTTATGCAAGTAAAAGGCTCGCTTCGCTCGCTAGATTGCGTATATTTATAAAAATACATAGTAAAGAAGGCTCGCTTCGCTCGCTAGATTGCTTATATTTAATATTAATGCATAGTAAAAAGGCTGCTTGATTGCGTATATTTTATAATAATAAATAGTAAAAAAGGCTCGCTTCGCTCGCTAGATTGCAATTATTTATAATAATACAAAGTAAAAAATAGGCTCGCCTCGCTCGCTAGATTGCTTAATTTTATAATAAATATATAGTAAAAAAAGCTTGCTTCGCTCGCTAGATTGCGTAGATTATATTCATGCATAGTAAAAAAGGCTCGCTTCGCGCGCTTAATGCGTATATTTATAATAATAAAATATATAAATTTATAATGATACATTCTTAAAGAAAGCTCGCTTCGCTCGCTACATTGCTTAATACTATGTTAAAAAAAGGCTCGCTTTGCTCGCTAGATTGCGTATATTTATATTAATGCATAGTAAAAAAGGCTCGCTTAGCTCGCTAGATTGCTTTTATTTATAATAGTACAAATTTAAAAATAAGCTCGCTTCGCTCGCTAGATTGCTTATATTTATAATAAAATATATTGTAAAAAGGCTCGCTTCGCTCGCTAGATTGCGTATATTTATATTAATAAATATAAAAAAGGCTTGCTTCGCTCGCTAAACTGCGTAGATTTTTATTCATGCATGGTAAAAGAAGGCTCGCTTCGCTCGCTAGATTGCTTATATTTATAATAAAATATATTGTAAAATAGACTCGCTTCGCTCGCTAGATTGCGTAGATTTATATTTATGCAAGTAAAAAAGGCTCGCTTCGCTCGCTTCGCTCGCTAGATTGCTTATATTTAATATTAATGCATAGTAAAAAAGGCTCGCTTAATTGCGTATTTATAATAATAAATAGTAAAAAAGGCTCGCTTCGCCCGCTAGATTGCGTATATTTATATCATGCATAGTATAGAAGGCTCGCTTCGCTCGCTAGATTGCTTTTATTTATAATAATTCAAAGTAAAAAATAGGCTCGCTTCGCTCGCTAGATTGCTTATGTTTATAATAAAATATATTGTAAAAAAGGGTCGCTTCGCTTGCTAGATTGCGTAGATTTATATTCATGCATAGTAAAAAAGGCTCGCTTTGCTCGCTCGATTGCGTATATTTATATTAATAAATAGTAAAAGAAGGCTCGCTTCGCTCGCTAGATTGCGTAGATTTATATTCATGCATAGTAATAGAAGGCTCGCTTCGCTCGCTAGATTGCTTTTATTTATAAAATTCAAAGTAAAAAATAGGCTCGCTTCGCTCGCTAGATTGCTTATATTTATAATAAAATATATTGTAAAAGAAGGCTCGCTTCGCTCGCTAGATTGCTTATATTTATAATAAAATATATTGTAAATAGGCTCGCTTCGCTCGCTAGATTGCGTAGATTTATATTTATGCAAGTAAAAAAGGCTCGCTTCGCTCGCTAGATTGCTTTTATTATAATAATTCAAAGTAAAAATAGGCTCGCTTCGCTCGCTAGATTGCTTATATTTATAATAAAATATATTGTAAAAAAGGGTCGCTTCGCTTGCTAGATTGCGTAGATTTATATTCATGCATAGTAAAAAAGGCTCGCTTGATTGCTTATATTTGAACGAACGTAAGTGAGTTCTTACATTTCAGAAGATTGGGACGGCGCGTTTGTTTGTGTGTTTGTGTGTTTGTGTTTGTGTGTTTGTTTGTACGTGTCGCGATAACTGCCGTAAAAATTGACCGATTTTGATAAAATTTTGTATACAGGTAAAACTAATTATGTGTCAGAGCTGTATAGTTTTTGGTAATATTCCGAAAAATATTTTCAAAATGGCAGCCAAAATGGCGGACCGGATAAAAAAAATTTTGAGCGAAAAAATCGTGTTGTATATCGTTTGAAAGCTCTTAAAGAGTAGAAAAGAAAATATATGTTTCATGGTCAAAATTTAAAATTTTTTAAAAATTTAAAAATGGCGGCTAAAATAATGAACCCAAAAAATTTAAAATTGAAGGAATAACTCGAGTAATATATCGTTGTAAAGCTCTTGATTAGTAGAACAAAAAATGTTATATACTAAATTCCGAAAAATTCAACATGGCGGCCATAATTTAATATAATAATTAGTTTTTACTAATTTTATAAGAATTTACAAGATAAAGATCTATTGTAATATACTTTAGATACTTTTATACAAGTAAATTAACTATATGTCAGAGCTGTATAGTTTTTGGTAATATTCCGAAAAATATATTCAAAATGGCGGCCAATATGGCGGACCGGATAAAAATTTTGAGCAAAAAATCGTGTTGTATATCGTTTAAAAGCTCTTAAAGAGTAGAAAAAAAAATATATTTTTCATGGTCAACATTTCAAATTTTTTTATTAATTTAAAAATGGCGGCTAAAATAATAAACTCAAAAAAATAAAATTTAAAGCGAGCCTTTTTACCATTTATTATTATAAATATACGCGAGCCTTTTTAATATGCATTAATATTAAATATAAGCAATCTAGCGAGCGAAGCGAGCCTATTTTTAACGTTGTATTATAACAAATATAAGCAATCTAGCGAGCGAAGCGAGCCTTTTTACTATGCATTAATATTAAATATAAGCAATCTAGCGAGCGAAGCGAGATAAATATAAGCAAACTAGCGAGCGAAGCGAGCCTATTTTAACGTTGAGCAATCGAGCGAAGCGAGCCTTTTTTACTATGCATTAAATATAAATATAAGCAATCTAGCGAGCGAAGCGAGCCTTTTTTACATATATTATTATAAATATAAGCAAACTAGCGAGCGAAGCGAGCCTATTTTTAACGTTGTAATAAAATATAAGCAATCTAGCGAGCGAAGCGAGCCTTTTTTACTATGCATTAATATTAAATATAAGCAATCTAGCGAGCGAAGCGAGCCTTTTTTAAATATATTTTATTATAAATATAAGCAATCTAGCGAGCGAAGCGAGCCTTTTTTACTGTATTATTATAAATATAGCAATCTAGCGAGCGAAGCGAGCCTTTTTAACTTGTATTATTAAAATATAAGCAATCTAGCGAGCGAAGCGAGCCTTTTTACTATGCGCAATCTAGCGAGCGAAGCGAGCCTTTTTAATATATATTTTATTATAAATATAAGCAATCTAGCGAGCGAAGCGAGCCTTTTTTAATATTATTATAAATATAAGCAATCTAGCGAGCGAAGCGAGCCCTTTTACAAATATAAGCAATCTAGCGAGCGAAGCGAGCCTTTTTTACTATGCATTAATATTAAATATAAGCAATCTAGCGAGCGAAGCGAGCCTTTTTTAATATAATTTTATATAAATATAAGCAATCTAGCGAGCGAAGCGAGCCTTTTTATATATTATTATAAATATAAGCAATCTAGCGAGCGAAGCGAGCCTTTTTTACAATTATTAAAATATAGCAATGAAGCGAGCTTTTTTACTATTATATAAATATAAGCAATCTAGCCGCAATCTAGCGAGCGAAGCGAGCCTTTTTTTTAACGTTGTATTATAAATATAAGCAATCTAGCGAGCGAAGCGAGCCTTTTTTACAATATATTTTATTTAAATATAAGCAATCTAGCGAGCGAAGCGAGCCTTTTTTACATGCATGAATATAAATCTACAATTAGCGAGCGAAGCGAGCCATTATTATTATAAATATACAATTAGCGAGCGAAGCGAGCCTTTTTTACTATGCATTAATATAAACCTACGCAATCTAGCGAGCGAAGCGAGCCTTTTTTACAAATATTTTATTATAAATATAAGCAATCTAGCGAGCGAAGCGAGCCTTTTTTTAACTTTGTATTATTATAAATATAAGCAATCTAGCGAGCGAAGCGAGCCTATTTTTAACTTGTTATAACAATATAAAGCAATCTAGCGAGCGAAGCGAGCCTTTTTACTATGCATTAATATTAAATATAAGCAATCTAGCGAGCGAAGCGAGCCTTTTTTACAATATATTTCATTATAAATAAAGCAAACTAGCGAGCGAAGCGAGCCTATTTTTAACGTTGTATATTATAACAAATATAAGCAATCTAGCGAGCGAAGCGAGCCTTTTTACTATATAATATTAAATATAAGCAATCTAGCGAGCGAAGCGAGCCTTTTTTTACAATATATTTATTATAAATATAAGCAAACTAGCGAGCGAAGCGAGCCTATTTTAATGTATTAAATAAATATAAGCAATCTAGCGAGCGAAGCGAGCCTTTTTACTATGCATTAATATAAATATAAGCAATCTAGCGAGCGAAGCGAGCCTTTTTTAATATATTTTATTATAAAATATAAGCAAACTAGCGAGCGAAGCGAGCCTATTTTTACTATTATAAATATAAGCAATCTAGCGAGCGAAGCGAGCCTTTTTTACATGTATTATTAAAATAAAGCAATCTAGCGAGCGAAGCGAGCCTTTTTTTACTATGCATTAATATTAAATATAAGCAATCTAGCGAGCGAAGCGAGCCTTTTTTAATAATTTATTAATAAATATAAGCAATCTAGCGAGCGAAGCGAGCCTATTTTTAACGTGTATTATTATAAATATAAGCAATCTAGCGAGCGAAGCGAGCCTTTTTAATATATTTTATTATAAATATAAGCAATCTAGCGAGCGAAGCGAGCCTTTTTTTACTATGCGCAATCTAGCGAGCGAAGCGAGCCTTTTTACTTATTATAAATATAAGCAAACTAGCGAGCGAAGCGAGCCTTTTTTAACGTAGTATTTATTATAAATATAAGCAATCTAGCGAGCGAAGCGAGCTATTTTTAACGTTGTATATTACAATATACGCAATCAAGCGAGGGAAGCGAGCCTTTTTTTACTATGCATTAATATTAAATATAAGCAATCTAGCGAGCGAAGCGAGCCTTTTTTAATATATATTTTTAATTATTAATATAAGCAATCTAGCGAGCGAGCGAGCCTATTTTTTACGTTGTATATAAAATATAAGCAATCTAGCGAGCGAAGCGAGCCTTTTTTACAATATATTTTATTATAAATATAAGCAATCTAGCGAGCGAAGTGAGCCTTTTTTACATGCATATATAAATCTACGCAATTTAGCGAGCGAAGCGAGCCTTCTTTTACCATTTATTATTATAAATATACGCAATAAGCGAGCGAAGCGAGGCAATCTAGCGAGCGCGAAGCGAGCCTTTTTTACAATATATTTATTATAAATATAAGCAATCTAGCGAGCGAAGCGAGCCTTTTTTTAACTTGTATATTATAAATATAAGCAATCTAGCGAGCGTAGCGAGCCTTTTACTATGTAAATGTTAAAGATACCTAAACTAGCAAGCGATGCGAGCCTTTTTGAGTTTATACTTTAAAATAGTATAGCATCCGAATGTTTTTAAACTCATTTCGCTTGTTTTAAATTAATATTTTAATGTAATTCTTTGCGGAGTTCTTGATGCAACGCATACTGTTATAAAGAAATATATTTAAAAAAGGGTCGCTTCGCTGCAGAGTTGCGTAGAATTTATATCATCGCATAGTAAAAAAAGGCGTCGCTTTCTCGCTTGAATTTGCTAGATTTATAATAATAAATATTAAAAGAAGCTCGCTTCGCTCGCTAGACGCTATATTATAATAAAATATATTGTAAATAGGCCTCGCCTGCTCCGCTAGATGTGTAGCCTCACGAGACGGCATACACGCNTCCAGTGGGCCGTTTGTGACATTGAACATTTGCGTCAACGGAGGCGACTCAATAACCTAAGAAGAATTATATAAAAGAAAAACAAGAAGAACGTCTATTTTGTTCGGCCGATTGCTTGTGTTTAGATTTCGGCTCTATATTAATTTATTTTGTTAACTTTAATTTAAGAAAATAATCTTATGTTCATTAGTGTATAAGGACATTAGGTATAATTTAACTCCCAGATCCTGGACAAGAATCCTTGGCGACGAGTTACCTCAAAGCTCTGCTGCTGCAATGACTTGTGAAAGTCTATTGTACTCCTTTGTGAACATCAATGTTAAATAAAGAATACTCGGTGTGACCGCGAGTTTAGAATAGTATTTATACAAATGGTTAATTAAATCTGATTATCTCCAAACAGTGTTCTGAAACTCTTTAAAATGAGTGATCAAGATGACGAAGATACGAACCAGAACCCATTCAACCTAACTTCATTTCTGTTTGGTAATGTCGACGAGACGGGTAACTTAGAAGACGATGTTCTAGATAGCGAGAGCAAGCGTCATCTTTCGTCCCTCACCAAGTTCGGCTTTGGTTCTTTTATAAACGAAATTGTTAAAAAAGAAGACGTCGATGATGTTGGTGAGAATGTGGAAATTAAAGATGAACCGAGTGAGAACGGCGACAGTGATGTTAAATCACCGTCAGCTGTTGATTATTCTGATATCGATGAATTGGCCGATGAACCGGTTGAAGTTAAAACAGAGGAAGTTGAAGTGAAGAAAGAAGAAACAAGTGATTACGATGCAGATGATGAAGGGCCGGATAGCAAGCTCATGCCACCCCCACCTGTACCTGATGATGAGCTGTCGAGGAAGAGAAAACTCAACACTCCCCTAGCTGCCATGCTGCCTGAGAAGTATGCTGACACCGATGTCACAGAATTATTCCCTGATTTTAGGGTTGATAAGGTCAGTTGTACAAGTACTTCAAATATCACTTACAAAAATGTGGGAGTTGGGAGGCAGAATGGTTAAGGATTGGGCACTTATGAGTGCAAATAAAAAATTAAAAAAAGATTACATTTTTTCAACCAAAAGCCATGTTAAATTTAGACATGGCCACCATGAAACTGATAAGATTCACGTTATGAGCTCAATACTGCTAAAGTTTGATGAAGCTAACATTTGCTCCATCAAAGGTTACCATTTGATGCTGCTACAGTTAACTATTAGTGTATGATATTCCCGAGTCAACATACCTGTTTGGTAAAGAAATAGGGACAGCTTATACTTCTCCTTTTGATGAAGAAATGTATTATTATTACATAATTTAATTTAAGATATATAAGTTACAATACAAATAGGAGGTATATAAGTTACAATGCATACAGGAGATATATAAGTTACTATACAAACAAGTGATATATAAGTTACAATACAAATAAATAAATAAACGGGATATATGTAAGTTACAATACAAACAAGTGATATATAAGTTACAATGCAAATAAATAAACAGGAGATATATAAGTTACAATACAAACGAGACAAATAATTTTGATTAAAATCATTGTTTTAGTTTTAGATTCACTTTTTAGAAGAAAAACATTTCTGTAAAAATGCTTAGTGTGAGTTGATTTGGATAAACAATAATTTTCTTTTTTACAGTCTACAGGCCAAAAAACTCAAATATCGGAAGATAACGAGTGTTGACGGAAAAATTAAGTCTGTAATACCAATGTCGACAAAGAGACCCGTACCTAAAACCACCATATTGCTCTGATTCAATGTTTTTGCACTTCTCTTATCTAGCAGTGAATTCTGCTTTTTGGTTTGAAGTAGTATAATCAATATTTTTTGTCACATTATCACTTATAAATTGGTGTTTTTAAGTTGTATAGTGTTAGTCGATTTAAACTCATTTATACTTCTGTGACTGGTAAAGTCAGTGCTATCGATATTATTGAAGTACATAAAATGGGTTTCCTACTTTGGAGAGGTTCAATGTGAGGCTATATTTTTAACTGTATTTTATAAGGTACAGGCAAGCCAGTGTTCATAATTTATTTCACCTGTTTGTACTTTAAATCTTTTTATATATTTCTTATCATGTTCCTATATTTTGAGAGCAATCTATAAATATTCAATTTTATAGTGAATTGATTTTAATTAATTGGTCTAAATCCGCTAAAAGAGGGCGCTTTGCTAGTTTACTGGGGCCTAGGTAAATTTTTGCGTGAGGGCCCCTTATCCGAAGTTCCAGTACTGGACCTAGGAATTGTAACTTATGTATCTTCTGTTGAAAAATAAATTAAGTATGTAAAAATTAAATATATTCTTATGTACATTGACTCCTTTTCTTTTTCTTTTACTTATACATTTGATGTAATTGGATTTTCAAATAATAAGGGAACTAACCTTGGCCCTTTTTATTTTAAGGAACTAATTACGTTAGTTCTTATAATTATTTTTATATATTTTGAATATAAATATTTTAAAAATAATATTTTCATTTTTTTAGACTCTTAGGTTTTCAAGATTATTTGGAGCTAAACAAAGTCTACCTCACATATGGAGAAATGTGAAGAAACGTAAAAAGAAAAGAAAGAGTTCAACTCACGTAAAAGAAAATTCTGATTCTGGATCTGATTCAGATATCTTTTCTGATAAGAAAAAAAGAGGATGGACTTTTAATTATAATAATTACCCCACACCCGACATGATCATGTCTGATGATGAAGTGAGTTTCTGTTTTACCATTTAATAAGATATTTACTATTTTTTTTCAAATTAGCTACATTTTTTAGTTTTGATTGTATTTCATAATTTTTTACCCTTAAAGCTACTAACTTTATAAAGCAACTAATTTTACTTTAAGCTCAAGCTTCTATGATCTAGTGAGCCTTCATCTTGCTCACCTGCTACTACTTTTACCATATTCTCTAGTCTTACCATGTACTCATTATACTCACTGCTATGTCCAGTCTGGTGCAGTCTGATGGGGAGAGACGCAGGTAGCAACCCTACAGTTAGTGCGCATAAACCTGCTCTCATAGCCCTGACCTGAAAACCAAAGTTCGACTGATTGCTAGGAAGCATTTCTAATCACTTACTTTAATCGTGGGAAGCAGAAATTAGACACTACTAAATCCTAGTCTCCACTTTCACAGTTCTCCGTCCAAATGTTCAGTATATTTCTAACCCACAGAACTTAGTCTTTGCTTGAGCTGGAGACATTGGAAGCATGGATCCAAATGTCTCAGACTAAATTCTACCCCGCTTTTGTGTAACACCTAAAGAAACCACATAAAACCTTGGCTTAATTGGCTTGCCTTGAAATCAACATCTCCTGAGAGAACCAATACAAGTAATAACCTTGTGTAAGGCTGGATTTGAACCCTTGACTTTCAGGTTGTAAGGATAGGGCTCTAATACTGAGCTGCCGGTCCTCAGTCATAAAGTTTTCTAATTCTTTTTAATTAAAATTCCATCTAATTTAAGAAATAGCTTTGCATTGGTACTAATAAATATCAAAGTATAAATATGTACCATAAAATGTGTTAAGTTCTCACTCAATAGTTTTATAATTACCTTAGGATGGTCTCTGTTTTTAGTAAAAGATTTGGACTATGCTGACCTTCATCATTCATAAGCAATGGCTTTTAAAAAGCAAAATTAACAATAATGCTGAGTTGTTTAAAGACTTATTTTTATTAGGAACTATTAGCTGTGACTGTAGGTACAGAACCCATAAACTATGAACTGTAAGTCTTCTGCACAAATGTTTAAAACTAAGATTGTGTTTTTAATTCAAAGGAAAAATTCATGAAACCGATGGAGAGTATTGCAGTAACCAGGAGTCAGTCAAAAGATGATAACTCAGAGAATGGTCCTAAAGTAGCAGACTGGAGGTTCGGGCCTGCTCAACTCTGGTATGACATGCTTGATGTACCTGAGACTGGTGAAGGATTCGATTATGGCTTTGGTTTAGCCGATAACAAGGTTGGTAGAGTTTGCAATAAGTGTTTATTTTAGTTAAACTTGTCCTTTTCCAATACTAGTGGTTGTTTTGCTGAGGATTATTAGTGATAAAAGAGTATTTTACAATATTTTTGATTTATTTTTTTACAACAAATAGACATTTTTGCCTTTGCTGTTTATAACTGACCATAGTTATAACCCGTGTAGAAAATGTTTATCTTTATCTTATCTTAGTTTGACGGTATACTATAGCTGTTTCTTATCTTAGTTAGATGGTATACTATGGCCGTTTCTAATCTTAGATGGTATACTATGGCTGTTTCTTTTTTAGTTAGACGGTATACTATGCTGTTTCTTATTTTATTAGAGGTTACTATGGCTGTTTCTTATTTTTGGTTAGACGGTATACCTATGGCTGTTTCTTATTTTAAGTTAGACGGTATAACTATGGCTGTTTCTTATTTTAGTTAGACGGTATACTATGGCTGTTTCTTATTTTAGTTAGACGGTATACTATGGCTGTTTCTTATTTTAGTTAGACGGTATACTATGGCTGTTTCTTATTTTTGTTAGACGGTATACTATGGCTTGTTTCTTATTTTAGTTAGACGGTATAACTATGGCTGTTTCTTATTTTAGGTTAGACGGTATACTATGGCTGTTTCTTATTTTAGTTAGACGGTATACTATGCTGTTTCTTATTTAGTTAGACGGTTACTATGGCTGTTTCTCTATTGCTGTTGTTTACAGAGTTGTGATTTCAATTCATGATTGATTTAAACATCAAAATATAATTGCAATTGCTTTATTATTGTGTTATTTTTGCAACTGGGCATAACATTATGTTTGTTTTGAACTGCAGACTGAGAGTACTAAGAGGGAGGAGAAAGAGCCGTACCCTGATGATGCATTCCTCATGGTTTCACAGCTCAGATGGGAGGATGAAATAGTTTGGAATGGCGATGATATCAAACACAAGGTAATTTCATTTTATTTCTATTATTTTTACATTTATTATAATATTCTCTCTCTATAAGGATTTAGAAGTAAGACATGAAATCCTTTTTTTGTAAAAAAAAATAAAGAACATCAGGTTTAAAACAAACCCTATTTACTTGTTTATTTTTACTTTTCCTCAAAAATTAATAAGGGGGAGCCGACCAACATTTTTTTTATTGGCTAAAAATCTGTTTCAGGTCAATAGAAGTTGTTTGGAGCAAAAAAAATTTTTTTTGGGTGGCAGCCCCCCTAAATTTATAAGGGGGTCCGATCAAAAAAATAAGAATCAAATAAAACAAACATATTAAATAAAATCAACATCTGGAGATAAAATATTGTATGCACCTTGGGAGTAAAATGCTATTTTCCCCCTCGCAATTACCTCCCTCGGCTTTGCCTCTGAAATTAAACACATAAATCCCTCGGCCTTGCCGAGGGAGTTAAATACTTTGGTTCCCTCGGCTTACCCCTTAGGAACTAACTAACTGCTCAGGGAAGTAATAGCATTCTTTACTCCCTTGATGCATAAATAACTATTAATTTCTCTCAGCATTTATATCATAGCTGTTTGCATCATTGTAATCTAATAAACTGATTTAAGGTTATTAAGTTTTTTTATTTTTAGAATTAGATTTTTATGGCCCCTCTATCTCCTTCTCAGTTTCCTTCCTATCCAAGTCAACTTTAGTATACATTGTAGTCAGGACAAATTATTCCCAATTCTAAAGCTATATTTTAATTAAAGCAAATTTATGATTTTATGAAAATTTAATTATTAGAGTGGGCTCTCTTTGCAATGTACAAATCTTTAAAATTGTGATGGGTCTGAGTGAGTTGAAAGCTATTGTCAGTAGTAAGCTTGTTGAGGTATTGTGGGATCCCTCTGCATCTCTAAGTCATGAGTGAATTTCTATCAGAGGTCTCTTTTTGTATGTAGACCAAATATTTTTCTACGATAGACTTTAAAAAGTGTCTATTATGAGTTTGTTTGATTGACTTAAGTGGAGGGGAGGGATGTTAATTTTTCCTCACAGTTCTGTTAACTTAAGGTTCCTATCCTACATGTAATGGGTTTATTCTCTGGTGAATATGATTGATTATATGTTTGATAAAATAGTGAAACTATTTGTATTTGTAGGTTCTTCAGAAGCTAAATAGTAAAACCAATGCAGCTGGATGGCTACCCAGCAGTGCTAACAGGACGGCCCAAGCTTTCAGTCAACCTGGTAAAGGAGTGCCTGGTGTTAGATTACCCACTTCATTCCCACCTGTCAGGCAGCCTATTAAGCCTCCTCCGTAAGCTAAAACTTTTTAAAAAATTCTATAAACTTTGCTACTTACTCAATAACAACAAGATTTTTAAAGGGATTGCTTGAAAAAAAACTTTAAAAGATTTGCAGGGGTGCAGAATGTCTGATGGACCAGACCAGTATACATTGTTTCTACTACATTGGTTGTACACTGTTTCTACAACATTAGTTGTACACTGAAAGGAAAGAAGAAATGAGTCTCTCCACAAAACTATAAATTTATTCAAAGCGCTTTCAACCTACATGAGGCCATCATCAGTGCCTGTACAAATAAGTAAAAATAACAAATAATTAAAAACAGTTATAAATGTATAAAAATCAAGTCAAAATACAGTAAAGACAATAAAATAAAAATTAAATAAATAAATTAAAAACAAATAAAATTACCGGGGATAATTATAAGAAAAACATTAAACTAAATAGAATTAGTAATATTCTTCCTCTTCTTTTTCGACTCAACGATGTCGGTGAGCCGTGATAGACTGGCTGGAGGCGGGGGCGGTACTTTCAGGAGAGCTAGTAGAAGGGGTGATCTTTACCCTCTGACGTTCAAGTTAAGTTCTCCCACTGCTTCCTGACTCCTTAGAATCTCTAATTTCTCCAAGAAGTCTAGCTTACGCCCTTTATTTGCAAAATGAAGAAACCCAACCTGATGTGGACCATTCTTATGATCTTCAGCATTGATATGGTCATAGAACCTGGACCAATATCTCAGTAATGAGCATGTCACTCAAGAGTGTCTTGAGAATGACATACAAGAATCTGACTTTGAAGAAGATTTAATAGCTTTTGTAGACGATAATTCTTTGCTACATACAAGTAAAAATAAGCCTGATCTTAGAAAATATTCTCAACTACGTTTAAATAAAATAAATGACTGGTTTTCTGCTAACCATTTCAATCTTAATACTGATAAAACACATATTTAACTTTAGTCTTAAGAAATCATTCATCTCCATATACTCAACCTGTCAGGCTTCTAGAAATAATGCTTGATACTAAACTCAACTGGTCCTCCTTATAAAGATATGTTGCATAGTAAAATATCGAGTTTCACCTACGTAATCCGAAAATTAAAAAAATGCTTACCTGGAAACATATTACGAGTTGTATACCTGTCATGATTCAGAGTAGACTTGCATATGGGTATAATACTGTGGGGAAATACTAATCTAGAACTCTGCTTCTACTTCAAAAGAAAATTGTCAGAATCATGACTAGCTCTGCTTTTTCTACGCACATTGTAAACCTCTTTTTAAAAAACTTGAAATTATGTCTATTATCAATTGTATATTTATAATGCCTTACTGTTTTGTCCAAAAATAACTATACAAATTTCAAAACTAATATATTTCATCATCAATATAATACTAGGAAAAACAAGAACTTAACTTACCTGGACATAGGTTGAAGAAATCAGAAGTTGGCCACTGTGTCTTGGGCATAAAACTCTACAATAAGTTGCCAAAACATATTAAGTCCCTTAATTTCAAAGATTTTAAACAGCAGGTGAAACAGATGTTTTTAGACAATCCATTTTATGAATTAGAAGAATACTTCAGTTTCAATTTCTTGTAATTATCTTGTTTTACACATTTTTCTTTTGTATGTCTTATTGTTATGTGACGCAGCCTATTGTTATATTAATAATTTAATGGTAATAAAGTATTTATTTAATTATTTAATTATTTAGCTTTACCTTCATAGAACTTGCCGTTATAACAGAAATAGTTCTCATTCAAAATCATAGTTGTACACTGTTTCTACAACCTGTTTCTACAACATTGGTTGTACAACAACATTGGTTGTACATTGTTTCTACAACATTGGTTGTACTGTTTCTACAACATTGGTTTGTAAACTGTTTCTACAACATTGGTTGTTAAACTGTTTTCTACAACATTGGTTGTAAACTGTTTCTACAACATTGGTTGTAAACTGTTTCTACAACATTGGTTGTACATTGTTTCTACAACATTGGTTGTAAACTGTTTCTACGACATTGGTTGTACATTGTTTCTACAACATTATGAAAGAATTTCATAATGTTTATGACGTTTAGTGTATAAAATCTTGTGTTCAATAACTTACTTTTTTGCCTCTTCTAGTGAATTTTCAAGGAAAAAATGAGCTTATTGAGGTTGGGGTGGGGGTGGGTCAAGAATGTGTGTATGTCTGTAAGAGATTTTTGTTCCTAGGTGTTTCTAAGGGACACTAACTTTTAAACACTTTCTCGGATCGTAATGAAACTTGGTACAAAAATGAACCTTATTAATGTCCCTATTCCTATTGTTTATGAAATATTTGTGACATCATTAACCTATAAAAATGACTTCGCAAACATTTTGAAAAATCACAAATCGTCATGTACTACTATGTATGGTTAACAAAAGGCACAAAGTTATATTTTATTATCAGTGTTAGTTTAGGTTTTTTATTGATTGATATGTCAATAAATCAGTTGAGTTGATAATGTAAACAAATCAGTTTTTACCTATTCTTAGAAACATACCTTGTGCATAATTTGTTTGTGGCCTTTTGAGTACTATTGAGCTCAATTTTTGCTACAAAAACAATCTCCTTTTTCAACCAGTTTTGAATAACCTCACCGGTACCATCAAACATATCTAAGGTAACTAATTTATTAGAAGTCCAATACAACCTCTTTTCTGAGTCTTATTTGTAAGAAGGCTGTGGCAAACCATCATTCTTCCCCAGGGAAAGCTTATATCATATCTGCCGTTTTTTAAGTTTAACGTTTCTAGAAAATACTTGGCTGTTGCTTTCTCCTGTTTTAGTTTAGAAACCCCCTATTTTCTTCCAAAATTGGTTTTTTCTTATCCTACTTGATTTTCGAGCCAAGTTTCATTAAAATTTGATCAACCCTTTGAAATGTAGTGCTTACGAGAAATGCGGACATCCATTCAGTTATATAAAAGGACAATATCCTTGAGGTATTTATTTACGTCAAGAATTTTGCTAGAATTATGCTGGAAATGTGATTTAGGCATCATTTTATTGAATAAACCTCATTGTACCGGCAAGGCATTATATTTGTATTTTAGGTTGGTATAAGTGTAAATGTTTGTTGCTCCAATTAGATCTCTGGGTTTACTTTGCCCTTGCATTACTCACTGACTCAACCTATGGTATTTCCTAGTAACCATTAAGATGAGTTGATCTTTTCCTTCATTTATGTTCTATATACTGAATACTAATAAATCCACAGATGTCATTGTTCTTCTGCCTGTCTCTGGAACTGACAGGCAGAAGAACAATGACATCTGTGGATTTATTAGTATTTAATTTATTAGTATCTATATTGATAGATCTCAAGATAATCAGTATTTTGTTTGTACATTTTAGTGGAGCAGGCAAAGGAGACCAAGGGGGAGATGATACTTGGTACTCAATATTTCCTGTTGAAAATGAGGAACTCGTCTACGGAACTTGGGAGAAGGAGGTACTTATTTCATTTCTCAATGCTTTTAGCCATTTTATCAAAATAATCCAATAAATACTGGATTACTACTTTACAACCTTAATTTGTTGTAATAAATTTATAACTAATACTTTTATTAACTACTTTTATAATAATTTGTATAAATATAAAGTCATCATCAATATCTTCTAAAGCAAATAAACAAGACCAAGTTACATCATCTATCATCACATCTTGAGAATGAGCGTGAATGGAGTTCATCATAAATAATTAAATGAAAAGTCTCTCCACAAAATAAAAAACTTTATTGGCAAAGCGCTTTCAACCTAGCTAGAGGCCATCTAATATCTGAATCTAATATCTAAAGCTAAATCATAGACTCACTCGTCTTCCTTTTATTTCTTCAACGGTTTTGCACTGATGATGGCCTCTAGCTAGGTTGAAAGCGCTTTGCCAATAAAGTTTTTTATTTTCTGGAGAGACTTTTCATTTAATTATTCATCTATCATCAGGTTAGATAATGTAGACATTATCTACATCATCTAACATTAGGTTAGATGATGTAGACATTATCTACATCATCTAACATTAGGTTAGGTGATGTAGACATTTCTACATCATCTAACATTAGGTTAGATGATGTAGACATTATTACATCATCTAACATTAGGTAGATAATGTAGACATTATCTACATCATCTAACATTAGGTTAGATGATGTAGACATTATCTACTCATCTAACATTAGGTTAGATGATGTAGACATTATCTACATCATCTAACATTAGTTAGATGATGTAGACATTATCTACATCATCTAACATTAGGTTAGGTGATGTAGACATTATCTACATCATCTAACATTAGGTTAGATGATGTAGACATTATCTACATCATCTAACATTAGGTTAGATGATGTAGGCATTATCTACATCATCTAACATTAGGTTAGATGATGTAGACATTATCTACATCATCTAACATTAGGTTAGATGATGTAGACATTATCTACATCATCTAACAATAGATATATAGAAAAAGTATTGTAATAGAGTACATTTTTTTTTGGACTGGTTTGATATATATTTAGAATTTAAATTTCTTGAAGACTACAGTCCTTTATAAATATTAATTTATTTAATAACCTTTACATAAATCTTCACAACGTTTCATTGAGCGAAGCTCAACATGTTCAGCAAACACAAAAAAAGTATTGTGTTTGCAAAAAAAATTCGAAACCGGGATGTCACCAGAATTTTCCCGTTTTTGGTGTTTAAGGCCTCCTGAGTGGGTTTTACAAAGTTGTCTGTGTGTGTGTGTGAGTGTCTGTTATCATCGTAGCTCCTAGTGAATTCATAGCACACTTAATAAAATACCTCTACCGCTGTAGTTGTGCTATTCGGAATTTTTTTTTATCTTGACATTAACCCGCAATAATGACAGCAAAAAAATGTTGCGATAGAATTAAGATTCAGCACGCATGTGGCTATGTATAAGACCAATATATGTGCTAAGTTTCATCTCATTATCAGCATTAGTCTTGTACAAAAGACTCAAAGTCACAGTGCATAAGGTTTTACACCTACCCTCACAATTAATAATAATAATCAGCATTAGTTAAATTTTTATTGAATGACTTGTGTACGTTTTTTAAAAAAATTGTAAAAAATCGGAAAATGATTCAATTAAGTTGAAATTTAGTACAAATGTGTATATTTACGTAATAAATAATTACACCAAGTCTCATTTCAATACGACAAGTATGTCTATGATTTTAATTGAATCATAAAAATTAAGCTGCATTGAGCGTGATCAGAGCTGTATGGGTGACCGATGATAGTGAAACGGATGCATTTACTATTTGTAGACGAGCAAAGCGAGTATGAAACATACTGTAGTGTAAATTTGGCGAATTGTATATTCTGGGGACAAGAGAAGTGAGTCCGAAGCTGGGAGGATGAGCGTAGCGAAACCAATGTGATTTATTTACATTTAATAATTCTTATGTGAATGATTTTCTCAAACAACTACAATTAGTGCGTATACTGGATAAAATAATAATCAGTGTTTGTACTGGATAAAATAATTTGTATACCCCCCCTCCCCTCCCTGACACAGACTCTGCTTTGTGGGTTACCGTGAAACAGAAGTGTTAAATAATTTTTTTCTTTATGTTTTGACTAGGTTGTCTGGGATGCACAAAATATGGAATATCTTCCTCATCCTCCTATCCTTACACTGGATCCTAACGATGAGAATATAATCCTCGGTATACCTAATGATGTCGATTCGGCCAAGCAACGCCTGGAGCCTCCCGTGCCTGCTCCTAAAGTCAAGATACCTCATCCTCATGTCAAGAAGAGTAAGATATTGCTGGGGAAAGCCGGTGTTATCAATGTTCTGGAAGAGGACACTCCTATCCCGGCTCCGACATCACCTCACACTGATCCCTTCAATGTTTCTAATGACAGGTAATGTTTACTTACAGTTCTGTTTCATAAGATACTACATCTTGATTTAATCCCATGTTTGATGGGTCAGGAACAATGAGTTCCTGATGTTTTCACTTTTAAAAGAAAGGGATTGATAGAGTAGTAAACCCTTTCCCATGTGTTGTTAAAATTGTATCATGGGTCTGTAAGTCAACATATGGTCCACACTCTGCTTGGGTCTATGAGCCAACAAATGGTCCACTCTGCTTATAGGTCTATGAGCCAACATATGGTCCACACTCTGCTTATAGGTCTATGAGCCAACATATGGTCCACACTCTGCTTATGGGTCTATGAGCCAACATATGGTCCACACTCTGCTGATGGGTCCATGATTCAACATATGGTCCACACTCTGCTGATGGGTCTATGAGCCAACATATGGTCCACACTCTGCTAATGGGTCCATGAGCCAACATATGGTCCACACTCTGCTAATGGGTCTATGAGCCAACATATGGTCCACACTCTGCTAATGGGTCATGAGCCACATGTGGTCCACACTCTGCTATTGCAAGCATTCCCATCATAAATAACTACTGTGTAATCCGTTTCAGTTACTACATGCCTAAATCAAGTGATACATTACTAAGACTTAAAGTTACTGGCTGTAACATCATGCAACATTCTACACCTATAGTTGAGTTGAGAGTTCCATTTGTTCAAACTCATATGGGTCAGATGCGTTTGCGTAACTTCCATCGTCCTCTGTTGAAGCGGTTTAGTCACGGTGGTCTCGCTCACCCAGGACCTCACCCTGTTTTCCCTCTGGCAAAACAGATCAGGAAAAAACACAAGGTATGCTTGAAAAATTCCATTGTTGCTGTATATTTTTTTTTATTCATGAACTTGTCAATAATAAACTTGTTAAAACCCTGCTTTAATATAATAAAAGAATAAACTTGGGCCATAATTTGCAAAGTGGTGTAGTTAGGTATATTTCCTCGGGACTTCTTATTCATCAATTTCTATACTTTTCTTTTAATACTTAGGTGACAAATTTCAAGGCACTTAGACCTCAGGTGGGTTCATTGTGCCACAATACTTTTATTTGGGGTTGGTGCTATATAAATTAGGTGGTTTCAATATTTTGAAGACAAGGAAAGTTCCAAGGCACAGTATTTTTTCCATTTCAAAAATTAAGTTGGTTGCAATTTAAAAATACTTGTGCACTACAAGAGGCTCATATAGAACACACCTGTTGATTGTAAAGCAACTCCTGCCCCTACTTCTCTACATTTGCATCTTCTCTCCATATTAGAATATTGAACATATTCATACAGTAATAACAAAATGTCTTAGAGTCCCCAAACACCTTGTACTTTTACTAAGTTGTCATATTTTGTTGAACCCCTTTGTTAGCTAAGAGAAGCAGAGAGGCAAGCATCTGGAGGTGGCGATGTTTTCTTTATGAGGACTCCAGAAGATCTAACTGGTAAAGATGGCGAAATTGTATTTGTAGAATTTTGTGAAGAACACCCTCCTCTTGTTAGTCAGGTATGACAATTTTATATTTATTTTATTTTATATTTATATTAATAGTTGTATATTTATCTAAGATACATTTTGTTTAAATCAAAATAATAAATAAATAAATAAATTTTTACAATTTAACAGGTTTTTTTCTTTTTTTCTTTTCACTGACATTATACATACATACATATATATATATATATATATATATATATATATATATATATATATATATATATATATATATATATATATATATATATATATATATATATATATATATATATATATATATATATATATAAACAACACACACACACACACACACACACACACACACACATATATATATATAATATATATATATATATATATATATATATATATATATATATATGTGTGTGTGTGTGTGTGTGTTTGTGTGTGTGTGTATATTTTAAATTAATTAATCATTACTTTATTAAGTAATCAATAAAACTTTTTTTTTCTTTAAAGCCTTAAATCCATGGCCTGGTCCTCAGGCCGTCAGGACAAAAATCAAAATAATAAATTCTTATGTTATCTGCAAAGTTATCGTATTTTGTTGGGCTACCTACCCAAGTTCAAATTGTAGTGTAAATATTTGGACTAAGTTAAACATTTGGTTTGTATTAATAATTGTTACTAGGTTGGCATGGCGAGTAAGATAAAGAATTATTACAAGCGTAAGATCGGCAAGGATCCTGGGCCCGGGGAGTATAAATATGGTGAAGTAGCACTGGCTCATACTTCTCCCTTCCTTGGTGTCATGACTCCCGGTACATGCATACAGACTCTGGAGAACAATATGTTTAGGGCTCCCATTTATCCTCATAATATACCTTCTACTGACTTCCTCGTTATCAGGACTCGGTAAGCATTTTGTTCTAAAGATTTAGTGAATGTGTAATTGTTGTTTTGTTAGTTACTGGATTACTGCTCTTAGCAGCAGTACTTTTAAGTATTTAACCAATCTATTTTACTTGGTTATAATTTATTTATCTTTTACTTTGTGGTTTTAATTTATTTATGTTTTATTTTGTGGTTATAATTTATTTATCTTTTACTTTGTGGTTATAGTGATAGTGATATGGGGGGAGTGGTAGTAACTACCAGTCACGTTGTTAAGACCTTTTTGCCAGCTCCCTTAGATAGTGTTCTACACCTTTTAATTTCAAGTGTAGGTATATTTCATCTAATCTAGACAGAAGATCCGTGGATTTCTATGGTTCCTCTCATGCTTTTTCAATCAATCATAATATTTACACTGACTTTTATAGTCTAGTAAAAACTGGGAACAACACGTGCTCTCACTGTTAAACCAAATCTCCACACACTTTAAACTAGAAGGCAGAAATAGTATAGTATTATAATAAATCTACAATGAGAGTCCTAAATTTTGCCTATACCCAGTTTCATTTAGGGTAAGAAATCTTTAACGAGTACCTGACAATGCACAGGCTCGAGACTACCGGCTTTACGTCCCTTCTGAAGGACGTAGTACGCAGAATTTTTATCCCTCTCATAAAAATCCTAGAGGCCCTTGCTGGGATTGAACCCATGACTAAAGTCCATTCATTCTGTGTATTGGCTGCACACCTTAACCACTTCACCACGGGTGACTCTCATTACTTTGTGGTTATAATTTACAATATTATTTCCTTTTATAGTAGTTTATTTACTTTTATAGTAGATGTCTATAAAATGGGTTTCTTAAGGTCCAATATTATTTTTATTATTTATAAACAACTTACCTGACCATCTAAGTAGAGAAAATATTACATTGTATGCAGATGGCTGTAGCACAACTTTAACTTGTCAAACTGTTCATCAGTTAGACTCTCAAACTGAAACTTACCTTGTCGTTTTACATGACTGAATTGACAGTAATAAACTTATACTTATCATAGACAAAACCTATGTAATTAAATTTAGGAACTGTTTCATCTACCAAGTTACTAGGTGTGTACATTGATAGTTCTAAGACCATAGCGAATACTTCCAGAATAAGTTTAAATTTGTTTAAACTTTAATTTATGGACTCAGACTTACCCTTGATATAATCTAGTCAATAAAAAACTGTATATTTTGCAAAACTCCTTTCCAGACTGACTCATGGGATAGTTTTTTGGTACCACTCTCCTTTGAGTTAGTCAATATTTTACGGTGTTTTGGGTGTGTGCGTGAGGTTTAATATTTGATTACGCTGTTAATATACATACATATCTATATATCTGAGGGTATAACACCATAAATAAATAAATAAATGTAAAACCAATTTTCATTAACAACCATACTTTATTTACTTAGCACTTAAAGCTTATATTCCTAAATAGAGTGGAACCCAAGGTAAAACGTGAGGCGAAGCCAACTAAATTATTACTTAAACGGAAACAACATTTGATGATTTAAATTTACGTTACAGGATACAAAACTTAACCTGAGAGTTACATTATACTTAAATGAGAGTTAAATTTTATTGAGAATTTAAATTTTAATTGAGATTTAATGAAATGTTAAATTAAAATGAGAGGAAAGAACCTTTACAACAAAATACCGACCACGCGGCTACCGACTAGCGGCACGACGTAGGGTTTCAGCAACAACAGCAACGGTGACAAAGTCGTCAACTAAACATATCAGCTCAATCAACCAAAGGACATCTTTTCTACTATCCCATCTTAATGAATCATCGTCCTAGAAATCCAATCCATATGCAAAGCAATATATATATTCGACATAAAAATGAAAACCTCCCTCCAACACTACAGACTTAATCAAATTAACATAATTTGAAAGAAATTTAAAATTACTTCGACTTTCCCGACGATGTCTGAGAACCGAGTGACGCTCGTTTCCTAACCCCTCACGAGGCTAAATTTAAACAGCTGGTTAATTGAACTTTTATCAAAATTTTAATATTTAATGCATTTATTATATAGACTTAATTATTTATTGAATTAATAGAGTATAAAATAATATTTTAAACAACCAGAAATTAATTAAAACGAAGAAAATAAGAAACAAATTCAAAGTAAAAAAGTTGTCAAACCTGGAAGGTCTCCCCACCACTCCAATGGCGCGAAACCTAAGGAATTCAAATTCAAATCTACATACAGGATACTGTAATTTATTACTCAAAAAATGAAATGAAAAAAAAATGAAATTACTCAGAATTATTCTGGGCTATAAGGTTAATTAATAAATCAGACAGAGCAAACTTTAAAAAATATTTTGACAAAACTTATTTGCGTTTATTTGAGTTATGTAAATAACAAGGACCTGTTTGAAGGGGATACATTTAGTTGTAGTCATCAAAGCCACACTCCACTCACAAAAAAAGTTAGTTTTATTATGTAATGTCAAGTTAAATGATTAGTTTCTAGGGAGTAAAAAGTGTTGTCTTTAGTTATAGCCCCCAAAATTTACTAGGGGACCCCACCAACATTTTTCATTGGCTCAAAATTAGTTTCTGGTCAATAGAAGTTGTTTAGAGGAATATATTGGTTATATTTTTTTTTTGGAAGTGGCACCCCAAAATTTATTAAGGGGAACCGACCAAAAAAATAAAAAACATTGGCTGAAACACGTTTCTGGTCTGAAGAAGTTGTTTGGGACAATATTTTTCTTGGGGTGTGCCATCCAAAATTTGTTAGGGAGACAAAATATAACAAAACATGAAAAGAAGAAAATAACAAATAATTAAATTACATCTATGTCTGAAGATGTAATCTTGTAATAATGCACCCTGATAGTGTAATGCTATTTTTTCTTTGTAAAATTACACTCCTCAAGCCTTGCCTTGGGAGTTAACTTTCCTACCTCCCTTGGCTTTGTCTTGAGATTTAAATATATTAATCCCTCAGCTTTAGGAACCAACTTATTGCTCAGGGAAATAATAGCATTCTTTGCTCCCTTCGTGCATAAATAAATATTAATGCTTGTTTAAAATTTTTAAGTCCGACAAGACTTACGAGGAATTGAGGAAATTGATTGAATTTCAATTCAATTTGGACATTCCTTTTTTGGATGTACAAATTCAATTTCAATAAGGAATTGAACCTCATCTGGCAGTTCTCGAAATGTGGAAATTTGAAATTAAGGCGGGGAATAATGTTTTTCTGTTATTTTTAATTTGTAAGATAGGGAAAGTTTGTTGTTGGTTGTTTTATTTTAAAAGATTGTTTATTTGTTTAGGCATCAGTACTTCATAAGGGAAACAGATGCTTTTTTCGTAGCGGGCCAACTTTGTCCTCTTTATGAAGTTCCTGGTCCCAACTCTAAGAGAGCTAACAACTTTGTCAGAGATTTCCTTCAGGTACTCAACTGTTTTTATTTTCTATTTCACCAGGTGGATAAATGTTATCAGAATTACTGGTGTCTATTTGCAAGTTTATCCTTGAGATTCAATAGTTGTATCTTACATTTTTATGTATTCGAGGGTCTTTGGTAATTGGGAGATGAATATCAAACCAAATTATGAAATACTCAAACCAGCAATATTCCATTTTAATTTCAAAAAGAGCATTTTCTTGAATGTTTTTCATGAGAATGTGTTAACAGTGGACTGTGGAGGGGCTGGGCCCTGACATTGGTACATTGTTTTGTGACTTGAGTTTATATTAATTGTATGATTTTACATAAATAGTACATTTTTAAAAATATTTTGTCTTAAATGAAGTCTAAATTGTAGCAGATAATTCTGTAATTATCTATGTTGTGTAAAGTGATTCAATGTGGCTTCACTAAGAAGCCCCCCCCCCCCATTTCTAGGAAGTATTTTTAATTTTATGTGCCAATAGGGGTTGTAGAGGGGTGGGCAGTCTCTAGTCTGCAGAGTGGGGGCGACTACTGTTATGGTACTTAATAGAAATAGGCACACTATAGATCCATTATCTCTATACTATTCTACCCGAGTACTCCCTCTAGTAGTGTAAGTCTCTGCCAGGTTCCTCTTAGCCCTCAACTTGAATACTTCTGTATTTAATTGTTTCACTCTTTATTTTGCAGGTATTTATTTATCGTTTGTTCTGGAAATCTAATGACGTACCGAAGCGTATACGTATGGATGACATAAGACGAGCCTTTCCCTCTCATAGCGAGAGTAGTATCCGTAAACGTTTAAAACTTTGTGCTGATTTCAAGAGAACAGGTACAGGGAGTAATGGTTTATGTTTCACCTTCTCCAGGGATCCTTCTAATCCTAATTCCTACAGTAAACCACCTTTTCTTTTCCTTTTCATCCTATTTTTACTCTTTAATACAATATGGTAAATTTAATTAGCAGATTTTCTAACTTAAATTAATTCTAATCATAGATATTAAAAATTTTGATACTACAGCTCTTGTTGTTTACATTTAAATTTAATTTTACTTTGATTTTTAAATTTGAATTTAATTAATTTTTTACTTTTCCTTGTCCACCCTGAAGGTTTATAAAAAAAGTATTGTATTCACCCTAAAAAAATCCAAGATTTCTTCAAAATCATTGGTTTTAGGAACTTTGATATCTGTCAGATGCAGTAAATTCAGTTTGTGTGTCAGATGAAGTTAGGTGATTAAGTATGGTCAAAAGCGGATAGAGGTGGATTAAAATGCTTAGAAGTAGGTTAGAGCTGGTTAGAAATAGTCAGACATGGTTTCAGGTGGGTTGATGTAGATAGAGGTCGTCTAAATTGATTAGAGATAATTCGAGGTGGTTAGCAATGGTCATAGGTGTTTAGAAATATTTATAGGTTGTTATGAGTGGTACTCAGAGGTGGTTTGAGTTAATTTGTGGGTTTAATAGGTGTTTAGAGTTCACTATGACAAGATGAGTGTAAACAGTTCATTCTTTGCCAAATAGAGCTTTAAAGAACTATTAATTCAACGTTACTCTTACAACCTGTGTCAGAGGGCTTTATTGCTTCATTTGTAGATAAGTATGTGAACTGTTGATATCTCCACAAATATGTAAAATTATTACATTAAATTAATATGTGCTTACTGATGATGTAGTACTTCGTTATTAAACCCGTTTGGACTCAGTTTATTGTATGACGTATTATTTATTTGGACTTGTTTGGACCAATTCATTAAGATACTGTGTTATGAATACATATTACAATAATGCCCATTCATCGATTATCCAAGCCAAGACTGCATTGAATTAAAACTATCTTTCTGCTTTGCCTTTGAAAAAACATTTAACATAAAATTAAAAAAAAAGTAAGTTAAAAATCAATAGCATTTAAATAAATTAAAAAAAAACAAATAAAGTTACATTATTTAAAAAAATTATTTTAAAAACAATAGGATATGGATTTCTTCAAAAGTTTTACTCTCCTTTTCAAAGCAAATATTTAATTATTTTATTCTCTGGTAATTCCAAAGATAGCCGCCTCCGTGGTTGAGTTTGTTGAGACGTCAGTTATTAAATTGACCTTTTACACCACGGAGGTCTGGGGTTCGCATCCCAGGTTACGCTCTCAGTTTATAGAAGATTATTGTTCAAATAACCTATTGCCAACTTTAGATTACACTTTGAGCGTAACGGTTGCCACAACCACTAGAGGTTGTTCCCGCAAGGGCTAGCCCTGATGGGCTGCAAAGCTCTAAACGGGTATTATTATTATTATAATTCCAAAGAATGAGAGTAGCTCTCATTTTCAGACTCGCTTCACTTTTATCATTAAATGTATATTACATAGTATGTCATTGGAATCACTTCTCTTGTCCGAAGACAATAATGTTCAATTCATTCCTAGTGGTCACCCATCCCGGTACTGACCTTGCTCAATGATGCTTAACACTAATGATCTAACAAAAACCATAGATATACAAGCCTTATTGAAACAAAACTTTGTATATAATAATCATACATAAAGGGATACACTTGTACCCATTATTCAATTCAACTTTTCATTCAATTCAATTATACATGTCATTTGATATGAATTGAACTGATGCTGATAATGAGAAGAAACTTAGCACATTTGTTAGTCTTGTGTGACTGCATGCGTGCTAAATTTTAAATGACACAATATAATTGTGCGAGAGACACCTAGGAAATGTAACAAGCAAAATGCAATGTTACATTTTTTTTATTATTTATTTTTACATACAATGTTACACTTTTAAGAAGATATGGAAATCTTTTTGTATAATAATGATTTAAGAAGTTTGACATATAATTATGTATTTTTTTTTAATAAGGAAATATTATAAAAAAAAAAAAAAAAAAAAAAAAAAACATCTAGGAACTGTTCCATCATTCGACATTCATCATTGATGGCTCGACATAATGTCATGTCCCACTCTGTTTCGTTACGTCTAACTCATCAGGGCGCCGACAGAGCCTGAACTCACTCTGACCTTCAATTAATTCCGAAGAATATAATGTGAAGTAGTTACCAGAGACGAGCGGTGCTCTCCTTACAGCCATCATGCATGGCAAGCAAACATATATCATTTGATACTACCGAGTTTTGCAAAACATGAATAGTTGACACAATATAATTGTGCGAGAGACACCTAGGAAATGTAACTAGCAAAATGCAATGTTACATCTAGGAACTGTTCCATCATTCGACATTCATTTCATTTCATGCATTTTGCTTGTTACATTTCCTAGGTGTCTCTCGCACAATTATATTGTGTCAACTATTCATGTTTTGCAAAACTCGGTAGTATCAAATGATATAAATTTTAAATCACTGGAAACATTTGTCTTTGAGCTAAAACTTAATATTCATATACTGCTGTACCAGGCCAACAAACTGAGGAGATAACGAAATTATCAGCTTGATTTCATTGTTTGACTTGTAGAATTTTATGTAAACATATAATGGTTTTAGCTAATACTTTTGGAAATCTGATAATATTGTTACAGTATGCCCTACATAGACAAGTAACAATGCGGCAGCCAAGAGGCTTACGGCACATTGTTTTTTTTTGTTCTGTAATCTAATTTCCTAAATAATTAAATCTAGTTCCAAATTATTAAGATTTTCTTCTAAAAATGTATTTACTTCCATTGATTGCCAACAGGTTTGCCCAATGTGTAATGAGGGTAGCAGGGAGACTATGTGTCACATTCTGCTAGACTGCCCTAGCTACACATCTTTTAGAATAAAATATCTTTATAATATTGGGTATAGGGATTTAGAAAATATTGTGTATCTTCGACAAAACATCTTAATTTACTTTACTTTTACTTATCATCTGCTCTCAGGTGAGAGAAGATATCTTGGTTGGGCAGGGGGTGTGACACATGATCTCTTGACCTTCAAAAGAGTAATAATCTTTATTTCTTTGACAACTTTTATCTTATTGATTTTTATTATATTATTTTTTTTATTTTATTTTTTTTCTCAGGAGGAAAATTATTATTTTTTTTTTTTTTTTAAAGAAAATGAGAATATTATTATTTTATATTTTTTTTATTATGTAAAGCCTCACCCTGGGCTAACAAAGGGTTGTACCCAAGTTATATTTATATTTATAAATAAAGCCTTTATTGAATTGAATTGAATTTCCTAAATAATCCTTATCACCTTTTAAATGTAATTTAAATTTACCATATTTATAAAAATTTACAATAATAAATCTCCTATATTTTTCCTGTTGTGTCCCAAATCATCTGTCCTTTTTTTAGTATTTGCAGGTTAGGTTTGAACAATCTAGGTCTAAAGAAGTAGATAAAGAAGTAGGTACAAACAAGGTTTTAAGAAATATAGCTATGCTTTAGGCTTTGGTCTAAGCTGTTGCAATTGATTATATGAATGTTAAATCTTTTAACTAAGAAATGTAATTGGTTTTCCATCATTAAAAACTATTCTTTCTATCTGGTTGTTTGAACCTTACTTGGCATTAATTTCCTTTTATACATTTTATGTTTGTTTTTTTAAAAAAAATATTGGATAATATGTGTGCTGATCATGCTGCTATAAAATTGAAATATGTTAAAATTATTAGTTTAATTAAATACAAATTAGATTTTCTCACTATATTTTATTATTTTTAGAGTTAATAATTCAAAACAAGTGTTTTAGCAAATTTTCATGAGACAATTGCGCTTATTAGGTTGTTTTGATCCCAGAAGTGGAGAGGGGGGGGGGTTCGATTCTGTTTGGCCTTCTGATACTGACAATATATATCTCAGAATATATATATTTATATAACAATCTTTTATAATAATAATAACTTTCAGGAGGTCAAACGAAGAGATTTAGAGGGGTTTTGAAAAAATAAAGAATAAAAGATTGTTATGTTATACTTTCAGTATTTTCCTTTTTCCTTTGTAATTATGTGTGTGTGTGTGTATGCACATATTTTATAGTATTCTAAATAATATATGTGAAAAATTAATATGAATAAATTGTAAATTTAATTACTATTATTATTATTATTATTATTGATGATTGGGGTTGGAGTCGAGGATAGACCCCATTTGCACTGCGACTGGAAGACTATTGTACAATCCCCTCAATTGGTCTAGGTCAGAATAATCCTTTACCCCGGCTAGGTCAAGGATCTCTATAATAATAATTTAATTTCACAGTTTGCTTTATTATTGTATGGTTTATGTTTTATACAGGTATGGATTCAAATTGGTGGGTTATTAAACCAGATTTCCGTTTACCTACTGAGGAAGAAATCAGAGCTATGGTTTCTCCTGAGCAGTGCTGTGCGTATTTCAGTATGATAGCTGCTGAGCAGCGCTTGAAAGATGCTGGTTATGGTATGTTTCATTTTTAATTTCCTAGTATAATGAAGAAAATATTTTTACTTTAAATAAGAAATGAAAAATGGTTTTCATTATGACTTGCAATACTGATTACTTTTGATTATATTTATTGATTTTTAACTTTATTTACGTTAACAATAACTTTATGAACAAAACAAATTGAACAATTTAAGTCATCTTCTATAGGTTTGTTGGGTAAGTTACTCCTGTGTACTCTAGAGTAACTTAGATTAAGAATTATGTTCGGGCGCGTTCTTAACTCTCCAAACTGTACTACACTGTGTTTAGTAACAAATCTCGGGCAAGAAGAATCTTACTTTAAAGATCAAGTAAAGTAGACTATTATAAAGTACTGGAGGGAAATCACTCTTTATCATATCCCGTAATCTCTCATACGCTTATCATATGTGATAACTACTATTTATGAGTTATCAATGTATTTTTACAAATTTTATATCTCTATTTATACTATTTTAAATGTATAAAACAAAATATTAGTGGTGATTTTTGTGCTTTAAAATGTTTAGTGCTCATAATAAACTATCAGAGATAAATTTTCAAGTGATTGTTGTTCACCATTTTTATTCAAATTATAAAATTATTATGTGAAATGCAAGCAAATAGTTGTTGTTTTACTAATGTGTACTATCTTTAATTAAAAGAAAGAATTACATATCCCTCGTAGTAGTGATCACAACACCTAATCAGTGGTCCTACTTCATAAAAATCTAATTAACTCTAAGGGATGCATAATAAAATCTAGGGTGGGGAGGGGGGTACTAGCACATCAAATAAAAATAAATATTTTCATGCTAGAACAAATCTGTGAAGAGAATAGTCTGTCAAGTCAATCAGTTTGCTTTTTAGTTGCCTAATGAGAGCCAGAGATTGTTTACAACCCCAGAAGTTCTAAATTCTAAAGAGCTCACTTTTGGTGAGCTTTGGACTGCAACTATTAAGACTTCTATCACAAAGTTTCTATTACTGGATCATTTGTACAATTGAATGTTTAGGTGAGAAATTCATACTGACACCTGCTGATGACGATGATGAGGATTTACAACTTAAGATGGAGGATGAAGTTAAAGTAGCTCCTTGGAACACGACACGTGCTTATATTCAAGCTATGAAAGGAAAATGCCTTCTACAGCTTGCAGGACCTGCTGATCCTACTGGCTGTGGAGAGGGTTTCTCATATGTCAGAATACCCAACAAACCAACAGTGAGTTCCTTGCGTGTGCATATGCATTCCACAGTTATACAAAGCTATGGTCATCATTAGGAAATCAAACTAAACAGCTTCATATGGACTTATTTAAAGATTAGTTTAGGCCTTTATAAAATATTTTAGAGCATTTCCTTTGAAAAATTCAGAAAAATTAGTGTTAGCTAACACTTACAAGCAATATTAGTAAGGAATGGGAGAGGAAACTGGATTAGTAGACGGAGCCTTTAGATACTATGCAGTAACAAAGCAATACAATATGTCCAGTCTATAGCAACTATCTTTCCACTCGTTACCAAGTCAGGAAGGATATGCCATCACCAGGAAAGTAATCTCCATTTGCCCTCTCACCATCTACACCCTTTTGTCTTCCAGCTTTGATTATTTAATCTGTAATAATTTTTTATAATTTTAGATTTTTCAATTTTTTTGATCTGCCTTCGACCTAAAAATTTGTAATGTAATTTTTTTAAGAAATAAGGATTGTTATTTTTATTGTCTTATTTATTTATAGCAAAGCAAAGAGGAGCAAGAGAGTCAGCCCAAGAGAATAGTGACTGGTACCGATGCTGATCTGAGGAGACTTTCTCTAAATAATGCAAAGGCGCTTCTTAGAAAGTACGGTGTTCCTGAAGAAGAGGTGATTATTGATATTTCTATTCATATGTAGAAATAGGTAGAAATAGAAATAGATAATAGAATAGAATAGAAATAGAATAGAATAGAAATAGAATAGAATAGAAATAGAATAGAATAGAAATAGAAATAGAATAGAAAGAAAGATAGAATAGAATAGATGAATAGCCATTTATTAGAAAAAAAAATAATAACATTAACAAAATGCAAAATATAACAAATAATAATTTACTAATCAGCCGTAGCTGTGGCAACATTAAGTTCGCTAAGTAACGTTTTTATTTTCCTTTATTTTTTATTTATTTATATATTTATTTTTTTTTTATTTATTTGTTTTTTATAATTATTTATTTGCACTATATTCAATTAAAAATATAGAACTATTTATAATTACCTTTACATAACATTTAATTTATACAGATGTATTTCCAGGTATTGGTTAATTTATTTATTCGCACATTTTACTAATGAATCATAGGTGTTCTATTCATATGAACTGAACTTAATCCTATTGTTTATAAATAAATAAATGAATAAAACTATTTTCATTTGCCAATAAGTATACAAAAATATACAATAGCTTGATGTATTTTAATAAAATACATCAAATAATTAGAATACACCTAACAATGCATGACGTAATTATTTATTTAATTAATTAAAAACTGATAAATGGGTTTTCTTTATGAGCAATTCTTTGCATTTTGATTTAAAACATTTTATTTCAGCAATGTCTTTTATATCTTGTGGTAAAGAGTTGTAAAATACTACCCCTGAGTAATCTGAACTAAATTTATATTTTGAAGTTTTATGTTGGTTTATTCTTTATTTTTATTTCTGGTATTATAGTGGTGGTTATTTCCAGATTTTTTGTATAATTGCCAAAAATTTTCTTTACTTGAACTAGCTGGTTTAGTATATATGGCTGGTATTGTTAAAACTTTAAATTTCCCAAATAATGTCTTGCAGGATTTTGTAACAGAGTCAATGTTAACCCTATAATTATAGTTATAATTAGAGTTTAAGACTATAATATGAGAGTTGATGTTGATGTCAAGTTTAACAAATAAGTTTGGCTGACTGAGTTGTCTCCACTCAGTAACTATCATGATCAGTAAAAGGACATCCTCATCCACCGATCATATAACATGTAAAGATTGAGGACTAAACAGTAACAGGTGGTCAACAAGGGAAACCACTGCAGCTCTGGGTGGCCACTACAGACAAATGACCAAATAATGAGCAATGGACCAATAATCCCTCCTCTGTGCTGATTGAACATCTATTCAATTTATTATTTTAATATTTATTATGACGAAAACAACAGGCTCACTTATTGTATTTTAAAATCTTAAGATATAAAATTTTAGGGGGATTTTTATACATTTCAAATAATTAATTGTGAACTATTAACTTTAATTAATTAATTTAATTAATTGTGAATTATAGAACTTAATGGTAGTTGAAAGTTACATCTAGAGCCTTTAAGATCGTGAATGAAGAAAAAAACACAGTAAAGTACAACATTAACAGTTGATTGTTTATCCACCAGAGTGGTCTCTCAGCGCTAGCGTCAGTCTTACTTGTTGACTACCCTCTCTATTTAAGTCCGATACCCCTGGTCTCTAGGGTACCTTGAAACTTTACACTCATCCTCAGCACTCCAGACATGCTTTGCTTGTCCTCTGACAAGAAAGATCAGTTTTAATCCTAGTGGTTGCTGATCTGGGAACTGATCTCGCTCAATGCTGCTTTATATTAGTGATCCAACAAAAGTTTAAATAAACTAGTCACATTGAAACAAAAACTGTGAATACTTATTTATTGCATAAAGTAATTGTTATAGTGGAAGTAAATTCTTGTATTGTTATACAAGAAATTTTATAGTGGACATCTCCTCACTTTGGGCTAGCGTATACTAGATTTCTAAATATTTAGACTCGTTGAGATGAATGGAAGATTGATGTGAATTAATCTTTGGCTTTGTTGAGTTGTAACTGGTATCAGTTTTATTGATGAAGGACTTGTTCCCTACTTTTCACTGTTATGCCTACTTACAGTTGAAAGCTGACTTTATAAACATAGTTTCTCTTTGCTAAATGACTGTCGTCACTTTATTTAACAGTTTAATTCCAATCTTGAGCTTATTTATGAAAATACTTATGTTTGTCATTTAGATCAAGAAATTAAGCAGATGGGAAGTTATCGATGTTGTAAGAACACTGTCTACAGAGAAAGCTAAAGCAGGAGAAGAGGGGATGAATAAATTCTCCAGGGGTAATAGATTCTCTATAGCTGAACACCAGGAGAGGTAAGCTGTACCTGGGGGGGGGCCCTCTCCCACTCCTCACTTTATGTATCTCATTACCTCTATTATTTATAAATATAAATAAATTATATTTTTATAACAGTTACTTACATAATAAGTTTTGTTAAGTCAAGATACATAACATCATTTAGTGAATAAAAACATTTCTTAAAATCAACATTAACATAAAGTCATTTAGGGGGGGTCATTATTATGTTATAATTATGTTATAAGATAATTATAAATCAACGCTACTCATTAGAAAATCATTGACTGAATAAAAAATATTTTCTTCTAGGAAATTTTTTAGTTTGTTTTTGAATACTTTGGGAGGTAGCTGTATAGTTTGTATTTTTAATTTATTCAAAATTTTAATTCCAACATAATTAATAGTGGATTCTGATAGAGTAAGACGATGTGGTGGAATGTTGATTTTATCGAAGTTCCGGGTGAAATGACTGTGCTCCTTGATTGTCATTTCTTTGAACTTTCCATGCACCTCTATAGCTGCAGCCATTATAAAAATTGTTATTTTGAATAATTTTGTTTTATTTTTACTATATTTGAATATACAATTCATTAATATAAATATTAAATAAATCAATAATTAATAATAATTTATTGATTTAGAAAATAAGAAGGGGCATAGTAATTAAGTTGGTTAACCAGGAAAACTGTCCTTATATGTTTTTTGGGACACTGAACAAACCTAAAACCTAAAATAAGGTAAAAAACAAATTTCAAAATGTTTATTGGGGCTTTGAGTTGAATGAAACTGGTCAGGAATCAACAAAAAATGCATTGTCATATTTAAGATTTATTATATGGTCTTGTTAATTTTACACTTTATAAATGTATGACTACAAAATAATTCTGGAACTTTGTTTGAAATTTGTGCTACCTTACTCAAAAGCACTATTTTTAAAAAAAATAATTTAGTATAAACTGAGCTTTAAATGTTTTCAAATAATACTGTGTCTATTTTGGAATAATGATCATAGTTTTGTATAAACTGTGCAATAAATATGCTCATTTGCTTAGAAACATCTGGAAAGTTAAGCAAGGTAGTATTCATTTAAAAGAAATTTACCTGCTTTACTAACCTCCATGCTAGACTTTTTATGGTTGTCACAGTCTTGATAGAAAAATATTATCTTCCTATCTCTATATATAATTTAACTGCGTATAATTGCCTTTAAAGTACTTATTTATTTATTCAAATCATACAATCATTCCTTTAGGATTACTACAAAATAGAAATTAAAGAATATTAACAATTATTAAAAAAAAAGAAAAGAAAAAAATACAACAATTTTGTAAAGAAAGAAATACTTAAGTAATAACCAGTATGTTATGTTACTGTATTTTAACAGTATTTTAAATTATTGTCCATCAAAATACAAACATTTGTAAGAAAGAAATACTTAAGTAATAACCAGTATGTTATGTTACTGTATTTTAACAGTATTTTAAATTATTGTCCATCAAAATACAAACATTTTGTAAAGAAAGAAATACTTAAGTAATAACCAGTATGTTATGTTACTGTATTTTAACAGTATTTTAAATTATTGTCCATCAAAATACAAACATTTTGTAAAGAAAGAAATACTTAAGTAATAACCAGTATGTTATGTTACTGTATTTTAACAGTATTTTAAATTATTGTCCATCAGTTAATTAAATCTAAGGTTGTGGTTGCTATTATGTTATGAGCAACTTGTTGCTTTGGTTGCTGATATGTTATGAGCAACTTGTTGCTGCTCAATCTTGAACAAATATACTTTTGTTACCTCTAACAGTATCTGTGTACTGTACACTCCAAGGTACTGGGAAATATCTGAAAGTTGTCAATTGCTATTTGATTGCAGGTACAAAGAAGAATGTCAGAGGATATTTGATTTACAGAATCGTGTTTTGGCTTCGGCTGAAGTTCTTTCCACTGATGAAGGGGAAAGCTCTGACGAGGATAGCTCTGATATTGAGGAAATGGGAAAGAATCTGGAAAATATGTTGGCTAATAAGAAAACTAGCACTCAGGTATCTCTATTTATTTCTTCTTGATGAAAGTTTTAATTATTAATTTAAGTAATATTTCTTCCCTCCTCTACCTTGACATCTCTCTAAAAAATCTCTCTGTTATCAGTTACTGTGTTACTGCTTGGGGTAACTCAACACTTGCCAGCGAAGTTTTCATGGTTCAGAAGAAAGCTATCAGAGCCCTTTGTAGACTCAAGTGGGACACTAGTTGCAGGAAATACTTTAAAGATTTGAAAATACTTACACTACCATCTATCTTCATACTAGCTGCTGCAACTGAGATCCATAAGCAGTATGCCAATCTAGTTAGAAAAGACCATAACTACCTCACCAGAAACTACTCAAAAATAAATTTACCGCCACATAGACTGCAAATTACAGCTCTATCTTTATACTTACGTTGGAATCAAACACTCAATAAAATAAGTGATGCAACCATTGCTCTTCCAACAATGCATTTCAGAAATAAACTGAAAGAATATCTATGTACAAATGTTGTATATAGTGTAAATGAATTTTTAAATGGAAATTGTTTATTGTAATTTTTTTATCTTTGTTTTTTTCTTAAATTGTTATAATTTTTATTTTCTTCTCCTTTTGACAAGAACAAAACATTTGTAAAATGTACCTGTTTATTTTAAATATATTTATTTATTTATATAAAAATATTTAAACTTCATTCAGAAATATAACAAGAAAATAAATTCTACCTTGCATGTGTACAATTAGATGAAAACATGACACTTTACATTTATATATCAAGGAAATAATGGTTTCCAGGTTTTTTATCCTCTGTTAAATTCTTTTAAGTGTCTGGATGGGTGACCGTTGTTAATAAAATGTTTGTTTTTACTCTCTGAAGGCAAGCGAAGCAAGTTTAGAGATGCACAGCATTGTAAATTATATTGTTTTTATATTCTGAGGATTTTTTTAAAGTACTGAAGATGAGCTTTGCTATAATGCTCTGATATAATGAGGAAAAGTCTATTGGTACCCAATTTATAAGGAAAAGGACAAATAAAATTCTATAAAAATATAAATATAAGATATGGAGAAGAAACTCGAGGCAGAGCCCTCGCTCTAGATGAGCTTTACATCTACTGAGGGCTCTCACCAAATGAAAAACAGTTAAAAACAATTAAACTTAAAGTTAATCTTTTTTTATTAATATAAAAGAAAAATATGTTTTTGTAAAAATATTATTGTATATAATTTTTTGGTGAAAATAAAGAAATTATTATTATTATTATTATTATTTGCCTTCTATTCTTTAACTGGCCTGTCTTATTTTTCAGTTATCTCTAGAAAAAGAAGAGCAGGAAAGACAAGAACTGAGGAAATTAATAATGGGTGATTCTTCTGATCAGGATCCCAAGAAAGCTAAGGATAAAAAGATTAAGGAAGAAGAAGATCAGCCCAGCATGAGTCTGAGTATCGCCCAGCCTGGTAAACAATCTACTTATAAATATCATTGTGTCAAGTAAAAGTAATGTCACTGATTTTGTTACTTTAAAAACCAACATAAGTTCACAGGCAGTTGAAGTTCACAGTGAGTATAATGAGCTAGCCAAGAAAAATCATAGTTATTCTAACAGAAGTATTAATAAAATTAACTTACCTTGTCGTCGCCTCAAACTCTCCAGCACTTCTCGACAATATATTGGAATTAAAATATTAAATAAGCTTAAAGAAGAAACGATAGCACTCCCTAGTAAGAAGTTTAAAAATAATTTAAAGTTTTACTTAAGTGAGAATATATTTTACTCAGTTAACGAATTTTTAAGTAAAAATATTGTTATTTAATTTTTTATTTTTATCTTGTTAAAAAAAAATGTTTTTTTTTTCTTTGTGATTGATAACTTTTGACAAGAGCAAAACATGTAAATATGTGTATCTGTTCAAATAAATATATTATTATATTATTTTCTTATTTGAAGAGCCCATGAGGGATCTTATATCACTTAAATCAGTTAAAATATGGTCATGCTAATGCAAGGAGAGGTAAGAACAACCTTGATAATAATAGACCAAGAGCCCAGGGGTGTTTTGTTAATAAAAAGTGTAATGGCTGGAACCGGTCTCAATTTTTCGTAAATATCTTCCTGAACAAGGATCTGCAATTCTGCAGACTCGTATCGGATAGGTGTCCCAGGCAGAACGCACTTTACATGTCAAATTTACCACCGAAGTTAATAAAAAGTGTAATGGCTGGAAACGGGTTTAATTTTTTGTAAATACCTTCCTGAACAAGGATCTGAAATTCTGACGACTCGTATCGGATGGGCGTCCCAGGCAGAACTCACTTTACAGGTAAAATTTACCACCCAAGTTAACAAACAGTTTAATGGCTGGAATCGGTCTCAATTTTTTGTAAATACCTTCCTGAACAAGGATCTGCAATTTTGCCGACTCGTATCAGATGGGTGTCCCAGACAGAACGCACTTTAGGGGTCAAATTTACCATCCAAGTTAATAAAAAGTGTAATGGCTGGAAACGGGTTTCATTTTTCGTAAATACCTTCCTGAACAAGGATCTGCAATTCTGCCGACTCGTATCGGATGGGTGTCCCAGGCAGAACCTTTGACCCCTAAAGTGCGTTCTGCCTGGGACACCCATCCGATACGAGATGGCAGAATTGCAGATCCTTGTTCAGGAAGGTATTTACGAAAAATTGAGACCGGTTCCAGCCATTACACTTTTTATTAACAAAACACCCCTGGGTTCTTGGTCTATAAGAAAAGAATGACAGAGTAATAATAATTCAATGACTGTACTGTACCTGTTGAACCAAAGTGTGAAACTTTGTTGCTCTCTAGTTTGAGTTATTGTAAAAATTTCAATTGTTTCTTAATATTTGATTGGTTATAATGCATAGTGAATGAATCCTAATTTAAAGAATTAATTCTAATTAGATTGGATGAAATTAATAAATTTAGTTTTCTTATTAATTGTGTTTTTGTACTGATTATGGCCTCTTATTGAAATTAATTTTTTGTTCCTTATATCAGTGATTACTAACTGACAATTCTATAAAAGAACACGAATAAGCTTTATTCACCTATCCCCTCTGGTGTCTGCGAGATATCCAGAGTTTTAATCATCTTTTCCTTGTGTTTTTCATTTAGGTCGAGTTTTAAAGATCTACAGGACTTTCAGAGACAGTGACGGGAAGGAATACACTCGTACCGAGGTGGTTAGAAAGCCGGCTGTCATAGATATGTACTGTAAGATAAGATCATGCAAGGATGAAGTGTTCATCAGACAATATGCAACAATGGATGAGAATATGAAGGAAGAGATGAAGAGAGAAAAGAGAAGATTACAAGAGCAGTTGAGAAGGATCAAGAGAAATCAGGATAGATCTGATAGGTTCGGCTTCAAACCTCCCGCATCTCACAACTCCAGTATGTTTCTTTTCATATTCTCTTTTCTATACGTTTGATGCAAGTCATTTTTAAAACCAAACTAAAAAGAAAATTTTATGTGGCAAGGGAAGAGAGAAATATTTTAAAATTGTTGACTACCTGTAAAATTGTTGTTATTTGATTTTAATTGTCTATTATGGCTTTGGAATTCACTCCTGACTAATAAAAGTTTAATAGTTGGAGTCTTTCTACTACAGTCTATCGTTTAGTTTAAAAATCTTGACAGGTCAGTTTAGACACTACAGATTCTTAAGAAAAAAAAATCCCGGCAAGAAGGAAGTGGGAAAAAACTATGTAAACAAATCGGGTTATTTTACCCTTATTTTCTTGGTGATGTTTTTTTACATTTCTTTCGTGTAGTTTTATTTTAAAATGTAATTTTTAAGATTAATTTGAAAGTAGTTTTCACAACGAACGATTGCTGGGAAGAAGGTTTTTTTCCTACAACGGTTATTGTGGTATGGATTTTTTTCTCTTTTTAAATGAGAGGTTGACAGCGGCTTCTCTGATTGGTCAATCATGACCTTTATTATGACCAACAATTATGACCTTGGGGATTTTTAAACTAAACCATAGACTGTAATGTAGCATTTAGGATCAAACAACTAATTAGGTCATTTTAAAGCCTGAGCTAATACAGAACAGCAGATCATGAAGAGAGCAGGCTGTGACCCAGTTTTGTTAATTCTGGGACTAAAGCCTGCTCTCATACACACACTTCTGCTCTCATACACACACTTCTGCTCTCATACATCTGCTGTTATACACTGTCTTAGGCTTCTTCATAACTTTTTCTTGACCATGTAAAGAATATAATTTTGTTTTTTAGGTTTCTCAAGTCTTGGTGGTCTGAAGTTACGAGAAGGTTCAGACTCTCCGCCTCCGTCTAGTTCTAAACCTTTGCCGTCTACTCCTCCCACTCCACGAAGAAAGAAACCATCCAAACTCAAACCTGACCTCAAGTTGAAATGTGGTGCTTGTGGACAGGTTGGACACATGAGAACTAATAAGGTAAAGTTTCAACTTTACCCTTTGCTTTGTTATATCTAAGTTTTACCAGGTATAGAAAGAACAATCTAATTTTAGAAACAGTTTTTATGATCCATTAACCCATCTACTCCCATCTACCTTCTTTCTAATGTAGTTGAGGTATTTCTTGATTGATTATTTAATTTCATTTAACTATAGTTTTGTGCCATAGATGTTACAGTATCACTTTAACACCAGAATTGTTGGAATATTGATCAGCATATTCCAGGAGTTGTAATGGTTATTTTCCAGGTCTACTTCGAAACTCTTTCTGGAACCACCAGAAAGAAAAACAAAACTTTCTTTGGGTTTAAATTTCCATTAAATGTGTTTATATTGAGATTAAAATGATAACTTTGCAGTACCGACTAGTCCTATTGTTAGAACGGATAATTGAAAAGATACCAGGTTCTGACGGTATTGGACGAGTATTCAAAAATAAAACTAACGGTAGAGTGGTTATACGACCAATACAGCGTCTAATACCATTAGAAGCAAGGGAGAAGGAGAAAGCTTTGAAAGAAAGAAAATGTTCTTTACATAGAATGAAAAGTCTCTCCACAGTTATAACTATGGAGAGATTTTTCATTCTATTCCGATGGACTCCATTTATGCTCATTCTCAAACATATGTTCTTTACAAGTTCACAATTCTTCATCTTCCACTTTAAAAGAAGAAACTTCTATTGCTGATAATAAAAACCTCTTTCAGCAAAAGAAAAAATAATTAAGAAAAAGCGATTTAGGAAAAAAGGTGCTAAAATGGAAATATCAAAGTATATGACAAGAAGAGGGCGGCAAACTATAAAGCCCAGCCTATACTCTTGTTGATGGGGTGGATGTAGGGAGTTACTTGTTTTATTTATTTTATTTTAAATTCAATTATCAATGCTTGCCAGATAATTCATTATATTTCTTGAAATCTAGGGTAACCAATTTTATTTAACCACCTAGATATAGCAAACCTCAAACATATTGTAAAATAAATAAATCTTCTGGTGGAGGCACTGACAACCTCATACATATGGTTTCCACATTGAGGCTTAGAACTTCTGGGTATAACATATCTGGATATTAACTGCGGAATCCTGTGCTCATGAATTCATATTAAGTTGGCTAATTCTGCTGTTTATTTTGTTTCCAGTCTTGTCCTCTCTATTCAGGTCCAGATAAGATAATTGAAACTTCAGGATCCGTGGGGCCTCAACCTCTGAGTCCTCCGACCACTAGTCACCACGGAGAAGATCACGAAGACGAACCTTTCGAGCGCAAACAACCCATGCATAACCAAGATGAAGATCTTGTTAATATCGACGGAACTAAAGTTAAACTATCTTCTAAACTTCTTAAGGTAAATTATTTAACAGGGGATATGACAGAGCGTAGAGGGGTTTGGAGGAGTAGAGGATACTTGTGCTATCTTATATTCTTACACCATGGCTGTTTTAGTGCATGAAACAAGTGTTAAGTTGATGATATACATAAGGTTATATCCAAGCATTGTTAATGCTACTAAAAATAAATCTACCATAACTGTTGAAACAAATAATATGTCTCTAACCTATCTGGCACATATGTGAATCACATCCATCAAACTTATTATATTTCATTTATAAATTCAGTTGTTGACTAAAACCCATTTGTTGCTAGAAAAAATTTACAGGATTTCTATTCTTTTCTGAAAGCTGGAAGTCTATTAAAGAACATAACAGCCAAATTGAACGGAACTTTCTTACATTAGGATATTCTAGTTCAGAGTTACGCAAAGTGATTTGCAGACCCCTAAAGGGTCTGTGGAAAGGTTTTAGGGGACCAGTGAGCTAATGAACAAAATATTATAGTAAATATGTAAACATTAAATAATCAACTTTAATGCCATTATTATTATTTTAATTACAGTTTTCAGTTTTAATATGCTTTTACCAAATTCCCAAAGGAAAAATAAGCTTATGAGAATGTTTTAGAAAAGTCAATAAATCAAGAAATTAACTACCAAGTTATTATTGGTAACATCATCTATTACTTGTTGTTAGTAAGATGACCACAATCAATGGACGTCCAAATATTAATTACAGAGATTCTATTTGTTGGAAATATGATTAAGGATGTTTTACCTTCTTATTTTATGAAATCGGAGAAAATGAAGGTTATAAAAAGAATTGGGTTTTAACAAATTTATTGTTAATTATTTTAGTTTAATAAATCAATTTGATTATATACTTGTACCTGATTATGGTTGATGAAATCAAACTAATTAAAAAAGAACAATGTGTGTTGCAAATTATAGAGCAGTTTTTACGAGCCTACATTTATAATGTTGCAATGAATACAATTTATTGAATTTATCAGTTGGGGGGGGGGGATAGACAGGGGTTTGCCAAGTACCATTTATCTACTATGGGGGTTCACGGGGCTCTAAAGTTTGCATATCTCTGTTCTAGTTAATGACAAGTAGAGATGATGTTATTCATTAGTATTTAAAGTTGTGAAGTACAACTTTAAATACTAATGAATAACATCATCTCTACCTGTCATAAATATTTAAAAGTGGAAAAGTCTAAGAGAGGGAATTTATATTACTATATGTATTTACTGTATTATTTATGTATGTACTATATGTAGTTTAAAAAATAATATTTATGTTATTTTAAATTTAATTTTTGTTTCTGAGTAACTATGTTCATCTTGCAGCAAGCTGCAGAGCTTAAAAGGAATGAACTTACGGTGAAACTGCCTCGTGATTCTATGGGTAGACGAGGCAGGAGGAGTGGCAAAGCTCAGGAACTTCACTGTGATTATCTCAAGAGACATCAGCGCCCTGCTAACCGCAGACGAACAGACCCCCTTGTGGTTTTGTCTACAATACTCGAGTCTATACTCAATGAGATGAGGGATCTCCCGGATGTCAATCCTTTCCTCTTCCCTGTTAATGCTAAGGTAGCTTTCTTGTTTTAATTTACTTAATTTGTTGGATCAGATAGATCTACCTCTCTTTATTGACTTTGAACCAATAAAAAATGACATTTTAACACAGCCACTTATAATTATACAATTTTCTAACAACTCATAGGAGAATTATTATTATTATTATTACCATTTATTGCATGAAACATTTTTAACATTATTACTACAATGATATACTAAATATACAACAAACACATCATAAAACATTTTACTACAATGATATACTAAATACAACAACACATCATAAAACTTTTTACTACAATATATACTAAATATACAACAAACACATGCAAATCAGCAATATTGCTGTGGTTCCTCTGTTAGAGGTAGTTGGAGTTCGTGCCAATAGGAATAGAAACATAGGAGAACAAGAACTATTAAATTAACCAGCTGATAGTTTTTAATGTTCTACATATCACTAAAAACATTAGACTTATAGGAGAAAAGATTTGAACACCTCGTCTGATCAGTTGGATCATTTACCCTCTGGTAATTGTATTAGTAATCCAGTTTTTCTACTGATCAGTTGGATCATTTACCCTCTGGTAATTGTATTAGTAATCCAGTTTTTCTAAATCTTATAGCATTTGCAGTCCATACATCACCTGGTTGAACTCTTATTAAGATATTAATTAATATGACGAAAAAAGGTTAATAGAAAAAGACAGGAAACTAAGATCCTGGTCATCATGAGGGTAATGAGATTTATTAAAACTTAAAATTAACAAAATGTGAAAGTTCACGTGATCAATTTCAAGAAATACAACAAGTGATAAGAGTCATAAAAAATGAAGGAAAAATAATAAAATGAAAATTAACTATAAAATAGTTTATAAATAATTATTAAGAATAGGAATATATAAAGATTTTTTCCTCTAAATCTTTTCTTTTATTTGCCTTTTTTCTAAAACTATAGTATATTTACGATACAATATATGTCTAGGTTGAACGATATACTATATTTAGCATGTTTATGTAACTATAAGTTGAACTTAAAATCTGAAAAATAATTAATTTCATATCAATTGTTTAAAACTTAGACATTTAATGACATAAAGTAATATGAAACGAGAATAAAAGTGAATTAAATTAAGAATTAGTTATGTTATGGAACAATATGACCTTCTAGATAGAGGCTTAACTATTATATTAATGATCAATGGTGTTAACTTGACTTTTGTCATCTGATAAATAGTAATAATATCTCTTTGGTTATTATGCCCTAATTTAACTGATATAAGGCTTGTTGTCTTTTAGATGTAACTCAAATACAGTTGTCTCAGTAACATTTTGACAGATAATAAAGAAAATATTAAATTAAGTTTGTTGATGAACACTTACTTCCTTGTAAGTCTGCAGAGAATATTCCTTTGAGCCCAGTACAAATATTTTGGATGGTTTCTGACATCTTATCATTAGAGTTATTAAATATTTTCTATCTTGAGGTTTTAATTTAAACCAATCCATTCCGTAGACACTCTCACTTACTAACGAACTCTGCAAAATTAATGCCAAAGTTTAGCCAAACTCTACTCAGAATCCACTTACTATAGAGTGCATAATATGCATCAAAATATTAAAATGTCTTTGATAAATGACAAAATACTATTATAAATAAATTAGGTTTTTAAAGTTTATTTTACTCTTCATTCTTGGAACATTATGGAACACTACCATTTTCTTGGTTGTATTTGAAGATTAATGAATAAACCCTTTGTTTGTGTGATATAGTTTATGTTAACCCTATAGAATGAACCACCTTCATTATTTTATATATGCACTCTTTACTCTTGTCGTTTGCTTTAAATTATTTTTCTTACTAATCCCATTATAATAGATGTTTTAACATCTTAAAACATATATAAATAAAAGCTATAGCTTACCAAACCATACCAAGGTGCAATATGAAGTAGTTTGTAAAATTGTATTTTTTATTTTATAATTCATATTTGTTAAACTCTGATGATGACTAATTTTTAGTCGAAAGCTTAGTTATTATTATATTAAAAAATATAAGACTTTTGTGTTATTAATCTGTTTTTATTTATATATTTTTTTTATAAGTTCACAAAAAGAAACTTTTTAATCTTAAAACATGTTAACATGACTTTCATCTAACATGATCTTATTGTTTTGTTTTCCTTGTTAGGAACCATCACAAGCTTCTCAGTTTCAGAGGAATAGAAAGAAAAAATAATTAATTTATAGTTAGGAGAGACTACACCGGATTTCATATTACAGAACATAACTTTGTATATATTAACATAATACATTTAACATAAAACTATTGATAATTATCTAGCTTGATGTCTTCAAGTAGACTGGCTACAATTGACACTGAGTGACATAACAACACTCCCCCTCACGAAGTGTCGCTGTTGGGTGCTTTCAGTCCTTAATCTCTATTTTGTTCTTCTTCTAAATTTTAATTTGTGTCTTTCTCTGAATTTTGACTTTGTTGTTTCTTCTGTATTTTGACTTTGGTCTTGTTCGGAATCTGTATCATGTTCTAGTTTAGATATATATTCACTTTCAGACTCTTGTTCCTGGTTCAACTTTTTTTCTTTTTCCGATTTCGATCTAGTCATTCTAATGTAGATACTATTATCTTCTTTGTTTTGTTTCTTATTTTCGTTATCTGTATTGTTTGTTTTATTTTTGTTTCTGATTTCATTTGTTTTTTCAGTTATTTCATCTTTTGAATAAAGTTCATAATTTTGTGTATTTTTTTGTTCTTCGTAGTATGGTTTGTTCAAAATCTTTACATCTCTTGTTACTTTAACTCTATTTTCCAATGGTATAAAAATTCTATAAGCTTTTGAAACTAACGAATACCCAACAAATATTCCTTCCTGTGTTCTAGACTCAAATTTTCCGCGTTTTGGTTCTTTAAGCATAGCAAAAGATTTTGATCCGAAAATGTGTAAATGTCTTGCTGACGGTATTTTTCCTGTCCATTTGTAATATGGTGTTTGATTTTCTATTGATCTGCTCGGGCAACGATTTCTTAAGTAATTAGCAGTATTTATAGCTTCAGCCCAAAGTTTTAGTGGTGCATTAGCCTGTATTAATAAACATCTGGCCATATTTTCAAGTGTTCTGTTCTTTCTTTCTGCCAATCCATTCTGTTGTGGTGTATAACTAACAGATAATCTTCTTTGAATGCCTGATTCTTTTAGAAATCTATCAAAGTCTTTGTTTACATACTCTGTTCCCTGATCAGATTGAATAAATTTTATGTTTTTTCCAGTGAAGTTTTCTACCTCTGTTTTGTATTCTTTAAATGCTTGTAATGCTTCACTTTTATTATTTAAGAATTTCACGTAACAATAACGAGTAGCTTCATCAATAAATGTTATGAAGTATTTTGCTCCACCTGGTGATGGTATTCGAATTGATCCACAAACATCTGTGTGTACAATTTCTAATATTTCCAAATTTTTTGGTTTATCTCTAATTTTGAACGGTAATCTTGAGAATTTTCCTTTAATACATGTCACAATCATCTAATTTTTCTTTAGAATTGAATTCTAATCCTTGTAGTAGTTTATTTTTCATAGCCAATTTTAATTCTGTTTCCTTTAGATGTCCCATTTTCTGATGCCAACTTGTAATTTTAGACTCTTTGCTTAAGTTTGTTTCATGATCTTCATTGTGATAATTTTTATTTTTATTTTCTATGTAGTACAATCCATTTTTCCTGTTTGCTTTCATTACCGTTTTTCCAAATTTATTTTTTACGACTGCAAATTTTTTCTTAAAAATTACTGTATGACCATGATCGGTTGCCTTTCCTACTGAAATTAAGTTTGTTGTGAGATTAGGTACTAACAAGGTATTGGTTAGTTTAATTGTATTGTTCTCTGGTAATTTTATTTTGACTGAACCTACCCCTGTGATCTTGGTAGTTTGGTTTTCTGATGCTAACTTCAATGTACCACTTTCATTATCAATTTTTCCAATAAATTGTGTTTTATTTAAACACATGTGTGAAGTGCATCCATTGTCAAGGCACCATAAGTCATTATTTTTATTATTGCTCATATCCGATGACTTGCATTCTTCAAAAATATTAAATGTCGAATCTCCTACATTTTTTTCTTCCTTTTTATTTTTATTATGCCAACAATTTTCGGTTTTATGATTAGTTTTTGAGCAAATTTTACATTTATATTTAAATTGTTTACCTTGGTTTATGGTAGATTGATGTCCTTGGTAGTGATTTCTATATCTTTTGCCCATATATGCATCTTCAGCTATTTTATTCTCCGATTCGTCTTTATTACGAGCTTCAGCTTCTTCTAAAATTTTTATTTTTAAATCGTCCGGTTTCGGTAAATTGTCTCTCGATTCAATTGCGACTCTGAAATTTTCAAATGACGGACTTAAACTGTACAACATCATTATACTTAACAGGTCTGAATTTATAGTGATGTCCATTTCTTCCAATTTATCTACAGCATCCATGAATTCATTTAAATGTTGTCTTACATTAGACCCTTCTTTCATTTTATGTAAGATAAGTTTCTTTAAGAGTGATGCTTTTCTAGCAGGACCTTTACTTTGATAAATATTTTTTAAAGTATCCCAAACATCCTTTGATGTCTTGCAATTTTTAATTTGCTTGAGTTCTGAGGGTGCTATAATCAACATTAGATCTGCTTTTGCATGCAAATCATTTTTATTCCATTGAGCTAGTTCTTTTTCGTTATCAGGATTAGGTTTTTAATTTCACCTGATGCATACTCCCATAATCCATTCTTGATGAGTATGGCTTGTGCCTGTATCTGCCAAGTGTCATAGTTGTCCTTCTTTAAAGGCTCTATTTTACAATTTACAGAATTGGACATTTTTAAATATTTTTCTTCTTAAAAATTTCTTTAAGATTTTATTCAAAAAATTTTCTTTTAAAAAATAATGTTTATTTTATTTAATGTCAACACTTTATTAGGTGTCAAATTTTAATATATTTTTTTAAATAATAATAAAATCAATTTTCTTATAGTCAGAAACTTACTTTTTCAGCATTGTTCCTGGGCCCGTAACCTATAGTTAGGAGAGACTACACCGGATTTCATATTACAGAACATAACTTTGTATATATTAACATAATACATTTAACATAAAACTATTGATAATTATCTAGCTTGATGTCTTCAAGTAGACTGGCTACAATTGACACTGAGTGACATAACAACATAATTAAATTTAATTTTGATTAAACTTATTTTTTCAATTTTATACTTTATCAATGTTCAATTGATAACTGAATGATAGCTGTTCAATTTTTTTGCGTTAAACTCCTAAAAATGAGCAAAAGAAAGAGCATGATAAGTGTTTTTTTTAAAGTAAATAAAATTATAATGACAAAGAGCGTGTAAACGACCTAAATGCTGAAAGTAATTTTTTTTGGCCTCCCTCCCAATAATGATGATGATTTGCAACAATGATGCAGTACGGCATCAGATTTTTTGTGAAGCATGAAGGGCTGATTATTTAGGAAAAAATGTTGGGTAGTTAGTTTTGCTCCTTAGTTAATTAGTCTTACAACTTGGGTTCCTGCTTGTGAATGCCATTGAGTAAAGTGTATCAGGTCAAACAAACAACATGTTGTAAAAAAATGAATCTCTTCACTGAGCACAAGATGTATAGGTTGAACTTATCATCTCTTTATATTATATTCTTAGATTAAAATACATATTGTGTCTGATATCATCCCATAAAAAGAACTCAAAAGTCCATGAACATATAACTGTAAACATGTTTGTTTGTAACTGATAGAATTGATGTTACCTCTTCTATTATTCTTTGGCCATACCAGCAAAGCACTAGTGGTATACTGTTAGATGGTACCAGTATGGTGATGTATTGAAATATCTCTGATACACCGTCCGAGTTCTACAAACAAATATTAGTATTCAATAAAATTAAATTAAATAGAGGATAAGTGTGTGTAGTTATTAAATATTAACTTTTATGGGATAACGGCAGTTATCGCATCACGTACAAACAATCAAATATTGTACAATTAGTTGTAATGGAGAACAAAATTATGTTCATTCAACAAGCTTTAGGAGCAAACTGCAGGAACAATAGGGTTTAGGACTTTAACTAGGTTGATTTTTGTACCAAGTTTCAGGTCGATCTGAGAACGCCTTCGAAAGTTATTGTGTCTCATAGAAACGTCTAGGAACAAAAATCTTGTACATACATACATACACAATCACACACACTTTCAAACACACACACACTCACACACACACACTCACACACACACACACACACCACACATATATATATATATATATATATATATATATATATATATTATATATATTATATATATATATATATATATAGATTAGCATTGCTAATCTTACAAGAGTTTGCGGAAGGAATAGAATAACTGAATGTGTAATAACATAACAAAGAAATAATTAACAAATAGATAAAAGTATTATTTAAAATGGAAAAAATAATTGAAAATATTTACCATCATAAGAAAGCCAACAATACAGAGTAAGAGACCTCCATTCACAAAAATCCACAGGAAGAAATATTTGTAATAATCATTAAACAAATCCAACACTCTAAAAATAACAAACTTTAATTGCAATAGCAAATGAAAGCTGCTTTTTGATTGTTCTTTTGTGTTGTTCATTTCTATAACCTCCTTTCTTATTTTTAACTAAGGTATAAACATAATTAATAGATTTAGTTTGGGTTGTATGTCTAATGTGGAAAAGTGACAGAGGGTGGGTGGGGAAGTAAGTTGGCAGTTCTGTTATGAGAGCAAGGGATATCATGGCCGTCTTTAAAAAATTGTTAAAACATCTTTTTCAACATCTTTTAAACAAATAAAAATAACCCAATAATAAGAAATAAGAGTGACGCCACTGAGTTCATTAAACCTATATTTTAAGTAGGTCCAAGGGACAGAAATACGGTTCATTGGGTAGTCTAGTCTTCTCCTGAAGTTTGAAAATCAATTATTAATAATTGTAGTTTTTATAGAATAGACATCCTGCAGAGTTAAAGATTTTATTGTTGCATTCATGTGCTACAAGTGTCAATATTCAGTCATGTATATATTCAATATTCACATTTGGTCACATTCACGTGACCAAATATTCCAAAGCAGCAAATTCAAACTGTTCTCACTGTGCGGGAATCCACGATATAAAAACTTGTCAGTTATTAAAACACTTACCCCAATGCTACAATTGCAGAAAGATCAGTGAAAACCCAAAAATTACTTAGTGGCCTTACGACCAGAAATAATCATAATAAACTATGGAGTTTGTTAAAAACATACTTTTAAACACAACATAATTAACTGCCTCTAATAGTGTAGATGCTGGCGTCGGTTAAGGGGCTAGCATCTTTACTCTTAGTGATTTTAAATATGTCGGGTTTAAAATCAAATTTGACAAGATTCCATTAAGTACATTATATTAATTAGATATTATTAAATATATCAATCAATTCAGAAGAAACAATAATACCGTTAAAAGTACAACATGGTTAGGTTTTAATTTTGCAAACTATACAGATTTGGGCCTTTCTTAAATTTAAGAAAATCGTACAGATTATCAAAAGGACTGTCAAAAATTATTAAAACTAAAGTCATGAATGAAAAATGAATTGAACTCAAAACAATAAAAAGGTTTTGATAGTTCAAATAGTTCAGATAGTTTAGATATATTAAAAAAATATGCATCCAGAAACTCATAATGAAACTATGAATGATAGCTGTTCAATTTTTTTGCGTTAAACTCCTAAAAATGAGCAAAAGAAAGAGCATGATAAGTGTTTTTTTAAAGTAAATAAAATTATAATGACAAAGAGCGTGTAAACGACCTAAATGCTGAAAGTAATTTTTTTTGGCCTCCCTCCCAATAATGATGATGATTTGCAACAATGATGCAGTACGGCATCAGATTTTTTAAAACTATTAAAACTAAAGTCATGAATGAAAAATGAATGGAACTCAAAACTAGTAAAGTAATTTCGAAATTAATACAGTGGGGGGGGGGGGTGCATCTAAATAAGCTTATTGCGAGTGAGTTGAAACAATGTGCCCCCCCCCCTACTGTATGAGTTTATACATTACTTTATAAAATACATTGAAATTAACATTAATTACAAAACACTTTAACAAGTGAGCAGAAAAAAATATCCTCTGATAATAAGTATCCACTTGTTTAATTCTCTCACAGATCCAGTTTAGATCTTTTAAACTTAGTTTTAGCCAATAAAATTATTTCCTTTATTCTCTATTACAGAGTTGCCAACAATTTAAAACTTTTAAATGCACAAGAACAAAGTGTGAATAGACCTCTTGCTCAGGAATTTGACCTGGTAAAAATAACATAGAACAATATCTTAATAGTATGATAGAACTCTATAGATGGTTCCAGAATCTCTATAGATGTATTGAAATATCTTTGATACATCGTCCCAGTTCTACAAACAAATATTAGTATACATTAAAATTAAATTAAACAGAGGATTAGTGTGTGTAGTTATTAAATATTAACTTTTATGGGAATTTGAATTAGCTTTTATATATATATATATATATATATATATATATATATATATATATATATATATATATATATATATATATATATATATATATATATGTATGTATAAAAGTATAAAAAAAAAAACAGAAAAAATATCCTGATAATAAGTATCCACTTGTTTAATTCAAAAAAACACTTGATATATCCACTATATATATATCCACTTGTTTATAATATATATATATATATATATATATATATATATATATATATATATATATATATATATATATTATATTAATGAAAATTCAAATGGTCGTTTACAAACATAGTTAATAAATAAATTAGTGAACTTACTTCATTATAGCAATATGATGCTCGATACACTTTTTTAAAATGAAGTTAATATCTAAATTAGCTGTTTTAGATAAATTAATACTATTTTTGATCATATCTTGCAATATTTTGAAATTGGCTATCACTATCTCACATGTTTCAATGATAGGGTTGTACGAGGTTTGTACAGATATGAGCATTACAGTCAGAGCCGTGATGTGAAGCAAGCTTGACAGTATGAATTTAATGCTCGGGTCAGTTGCGATAGGTAGCCAGCTATCCGTAAGAACCGAATATTTCAACTTGCTATCGGAAATTTGTGTTATAACATAATAATTAATCATTCCTTGAGTCACTCCCATGAAAAATACCAGGGAGAAGAAAGATTTGATTTTCTTTATTCTTAAATTTGTCGTTTTTAAAATTTCGGTCGAGTTATTTTCCCAGTCATAATAGTAAACTCCTCTTGATATGATATTTGTTATTAGTCTTATTTTTGATCTCTTGTGGAGCGTAGATATGATAAAAATGATGCAATTTAGTATAACTTCCACCACTATCATATAGTCCAAAAATTCTTTAATTGACACGTCTTCATAATGCTGTGCTATTAACTGAAAATTGTTAACATTTATAAGAGTTTTGACATTTGTTATTCATGCTAATATGTACCAAGTACTAAAAGATTTTTGTATTTTAAGGCTAATCACATTTAGGATCAAAAGGGGACTAAGCATAAGTCTGTTTCTTACAAACAATTACAAATTTAAGACTGTTTCAACCGAGTCCGGTAGCTCAGTGGTAGAGCGCTCGCCTTTCGACCTGGAGGTCGAGGGTTCAAATCAGCCGGGGGAGGACCTCAATATGAGGTTATCCCTTGTACCGTACACTCGGGAGGTCTTGAATTCAAGGCCGGCCAACCCAGCCAGGGTTTTACGTGGTTTCCTTGGCTACTAATACCCAAATGCGGGGTTGGATCTAGTTTCATCTGAGACGAGTCTGGATCCACGTTTCCGTTGTCTCCAGCTCACGAAAAGTTAATGTTCTGCGGGCTGGGGGAGATGAAGGTCGGAAAGATATACTGAGCCTTTGTATGTCCGAAAACTTAGTCAGTGAAAGTGATGGAGGCGACACGAGTAACGTAAGTGACTAGGAACAAAGTGCTCGGTTCTTGAAGACAGACGTCTCCTAATAGCACTGCGGAGCTTTGACTTTCAGATCAGGGCTATAGAATGAGTTTGTGCACGCTGACATCTGGGTGCTGGGTTCTTTGTCGGGTGGCGCTGGACTGGCCGGAGCGGTGAGCCTAGCTTAGAGTCTGGTGATGCTAGTGGAACTGATGAGATTGGTGAGACTGGAAGTACGAGGTCAAGTGAGACTAATGTGATCAGAGGAGCTAGTAAGACTAGATGAAACAAGCACACAGTGAACTAGTAGTCGGCGCTAGCCAGAGCGGTGAGCCTAGCCAGAGTCTAGGCTGGTCTAGATGAACTAGGCACACGGTGAACTAGTCGCAGACACTAGCTAGAGCAGTGAGTTTGGATAGAGTCTGGTTGGACTGGATGAACTAGACACACTGTGAACCAGTTACATGTGCTACCATGTACGGAGGGGGTGCTTCCTAGATGATTGGATGTGCACAAACTCAGGGGCTAATGTTGAGTGAGATTTGAGTGAGGGGAAAACGCTAAATGACCCTACGGGTTAAAAGCGTAAAAAAAAAAAAAAAAAAAAAAAGACTGTTTCAATGTTTCGAGCTAAATACATGGCAAAATGCCATGTAACAACAAATAAATAATATAACAACAAATCCTTAGTAGACACAATATAATTGTGTGAGAGACGCCTAGGAAATGTAACAAGCAGAAAGCAATGCTACATCATGGAACTGTTATTATCTGTTATATTGTGTCAACTATTCATGTTTTGCAAAACAGTAGTATCAAATGATATATGTTTTTCTTGCCATGCATGAATAAAAAGTTAGAGTTAAACAAAAGTCAGAGTGGGACATGACATTATGTCGAGTCATCAATGATGACGAATGTCAAATGATGGAACAGTTCCCAGATGTAGCATTGCTTTTTGCTTGTTACATTTCCTAGGTGTCTCTCCCACAATTATATTGTGTCAACTATTCATGTTTTGCAAAACACGGTAGTATCAAATGATATAAATCCTTAGTAGGTTCAAAAGACTGGAAAAGTCCTAGATTGTTATTAATATGATTAGCAGGAATTTTAAATATTGGAAAGTGATTGTTGTTGTACTCCTGAGAGGCACTGATGATGAGCAGATGCAGCAAAATGTTAACTTCATAATATATTATACTTACGTTTATTATTGTGTTATGTTATATTTTATGCCGTGTGTTACATTCTATCGTTTAGTTTAAAAATCTTGACAGGTCCAGTTTAGACACCACTAATTCTTAAAAAAAAATCCCTGCTAGAAGGGAGTGGGAAAAAACTATGTAAACAAATCAGGTTATTTTACCCTTATTTTCTTGGCGATGCTTTTTTTTTACATTTCTTTTGTGTAGTTTTATTTTAAAATATCGTTTTTAAGATTAATTTGAAAGTAGTTTTCAAAACGATGTTAACAATAGAAGAACCACAAACAAAGTGAACGATTGCCGGGAAGAGGGTTTTTTCCCTACATCGGTTATTGTGGTAGGGATTTTTGTTCTCTTTTTAAGTGAGAGGTTGGCAGCGGCTTCTCTGATTGCTCAATCCCCAAAATACTTATGACCTTGGGGATTTTTAAACTAAACGATTGACTGTAGTGCAGAGTATATTATTTCATTAAATTATTATTGGTATCAATCTTATTATGTCTATTAACATATTTTAGATTAGTAGATTTAGACAACTGGTTAATATTCAGCTTAAAAGTTAATTAGTTTGCATTTGCTGGTTGCTGGCAAGCAATTAACTTGCTCTCCTGTGTAGAAAGGATGTGAGTAAAAGATTTCCTCCGAATTATTAAATTCTAGTAGAAACAGCTGTGAAATAATAAGGACCTAACATACAGGCTTATATCCCTAGTTTTATCTCCTCTTCCCCTGACTTTCTATTACTTTAATTCTCCCCTCCATCAGCACAGGGCTTTTCCTAAAGATGGAGGGTAATATTTTAGTTAATAAGTTACTATTATTGCATGTTAATTTTTGTTTTATGTCATGTTATTTATTTTTTGTACTTAATTAATATTGTAAAACTTATCTAATAAAATAAAAAAAAATAAAAAAAAAAAAATTAAATATAATTGAACGAACGTAAGTGAGTTCTTACATTTCAGAAGATTGGGACGGCGCGTTTGTTTGTGTGTTTGTTTGTACGTGTCGATAACTGCCGTAAAAATTGACCGATTTTGATAAAATTTTGTATACAGGTAAAACTAATTATGTGTCAGAGCTGTATAGTTTTTGGTAATATTCCAAAAAATATTTTCAAAATGGCAGCCAAAATGGCGGACCGGATAAAAAAAAATTTTGAGCGAAAAAATCGTGTTGTATATCGTTTGAAAGCTCTTAAAGAGTAGAAAAAGGAAATATATGTTTCATGGTCAAAATTTTAAAATTTTTTAAAAAAATTAAAAATGGCTGCTAAAATAATGAACCCAAAAAATTTAAAATTGAAGGAATAAATCGAGTAATATATCGTTGTAAAGCTCTTGATTAGTAGAACAAAAAATGTTATATACTAAATTCCGAAAAATTCAACATGGCGGCCATAATTCAATATAATAATTAGTTTTTACTAATTTTATAAGAATTTACAAGATAAAGATCTATTGTAATTTACTTTAGATACTTTTATACAAGTAAAATTAACTATATGTCAGAGCTGTATAGTTTTTGGTAATATTCCGAAAAATATATTTAAAATGGCGGCCAATATGGCGGACCGGATGAAACATATTTGAGCAAAAAATCGTGTTGTATATCGTTTAAAAGCTCTTAAAGAGTAGAAAAAGAACATATATTCTTCATGTTCAACATTTCAAATTTTTTTATTAATTTAAAAATGGCGGCTAAAATAATAAACTCAAAAAAATAAAATTTAAAGCGAGTCTTCTTTTTACCATTTATTATTATAAATAACGCAAGCCTTAATATGCATTAATATTAAATATAAGCAATCTAGCGAGCGAAGCGAGCCTATTTTTAACGTTGTATTATAACAAAAATAAGCAATCTAGCGAGCGAAGCGAGCCTTTTTTACAATATATTTTATTATAAATATAAGCAATCTAGCGAGCGAAGCGAGCCTATTTTTAACGTTGTATTATTATAAATATAAGCAATCTAGCGAGCGAAGCGAGCCTTTTTACTATGCATTAATATTAAATATAAGCAATCTAGCGAGCGAAGCAAGCCTATTCTTAACGTTGTTTTATTATAAATCTACGCAATCTAGCGAGCGAAGCGAGCCTTCTTTTACCATTTATTATTATAAATATACGCAATCAAGCGAGCGAAGCGAGTCTTTTTTACTATGCATTAATATAAATCTACGCAATCTAGCGAGCGAAGCGAGCCTTTTTTACAATATATTTTATTATAAATATAAGCAATCTAGCGAGCGAAGCGAGCCTATTTTTTAACGTTGTATTATACAAAAATAAGCAATCTAGCGAGCGAAGCGAGCCTTTTTTACAATATATTTTATTATAAATATAAGCAATCTAGCGAGCGAAGCGAGCCTATTTTTAACGTTGTATTATTATAAATATAAGCAATCTAGCGAGCGAAGCGAGCCTTTTTTACTATGCATTAATATTAAATATAAGCAATCTAGCGAGCGAAGCAAGCCTATTCTTAACGTTGTTATTATAAATCTACGCAATCTAGCGAGCGAAGCGAGCCTTCTTTTACCATTTATTATTATAAATATACGCAATCAAGCGAGCGAAGCGAGTCTTTTTACTATGCATTAATATAAATCTACGCAATCTAGCGAGCGAGCGAGCCTTTTTACAATATATTTTATTATAAATATAAGCAATCTAGCGAGAGCGAATCGAGCCTATTTTTTAACGTTGTATTATTACAAATATAAGCAATCTAGCGAGCGAAGCGAGCCTTTTTTTACAATATATTATTTAAAATATAAGCAATCTAGCGAGCGAAGCGAGCCTATTTTTAACGTTGTATTATTACAATATAAGCAATCTAGCGAGCGAAGCGAGCTTTTTTTACAATATATTTTATTATAAATATAAGCAATCTAGCAAGCGAAGCGAGCCTTTTTTTAACTTTGTATTATTATAAATATAGAAATCTAGCGAGCGAAGCGAGCCTTTTTTACTATGTAAATGTTAAAGATACCTAAACTAGCAAGCGATGCGAGCCTTTTTGAGTTTATACTTTAAAATAGTTTTGCATCCGAATGTTTTGATAAACTCATTTCGCTTGTTTTAAATTAATATTTTTTTTATGTATTCTTTGCCGTGAGTTCTTGATGCAACGCATTACTAGTTTTTAATTTATTTAAAGACACTGGATGGGACTGAAATAACTACTTCTTACTTCTTTAAATGACTATTTTCGCCTGACCCCAGGCATACTCATGTCTACAAACAGAATAAATAATTTAAATAACGTTAGAATAATCTAACTTAGTCTAAAAATCCTACTTCTACACATAAATCTCAAACTGTTATGGTAATAATCCCAGTGCATAATAAATAATGTAAGAATATAGTACAAAATTAATTTCTTATTAAATAAAACAACGAATAAAAACCATAAAACAAGCAAGCTAACTACTTGGAAAGCAAAACCTTACTTTCTTTTAAACTTTTAGAAGTAAGAAGTTGTTACTTCAGTCTCATCCAGTGTCTTTAAATAATTTAAAAATTCTTGATAGGAAATTTAAACACAACAGCTTAAAGTTCTATAATAACAACAAAAACTAATTATTTAGCTGTATATATTTCACCTAACATTGTAGGCATCTTCAGGCATCACAGGTAAATTTTTACAAAATCATAGTTGACTAGATCATTACACAGACAAATCTGATGATCTCACTTCGGTTTTTATTAATTTATTTATTTAATTGTTATTTGACTGTGTTAATTAGTTTTAATTAACTGTGATATTAGTTTTAAGTTTTTTGTTTGTCTGTGTAATTATCTAGTCAACTATGATTTTGTAAAAATTTACCTGTGATGCCTGAAGATGCCTACAATGTTAGGTGAAATATATATAGCTAAATAATTAGTTTTTGTTGTTATTATAGAACTTTAAGCTTGTTGTGTTTAAATTTTCTATCAAGATGTGGGAGTTCTATAAAATAAATAGTGCTACAAAAGAGAAATTAATCGAAGAATCAGCTACCATCGATACTTGCTGTTGGATATAAATATCCCTGGACCGGTTTCGGCATAACGCCATCATCAGCAGGCGGGGCAACACTCGAGCTCTCAACTAACAAAGTTAAATCAGTGATTAACTTCTAGTCTCAATGAGCACGACGAGCCCTCTGAAGATTCAGAGCCATCTTCAGAGGGCTCGTCGTGCTCATTGAGACTAGAAGTTAATCACTGATTTAACTTTATTAGTTGAGAGCTCGAGTGTTGCCCCGCCTGCTGATGATGGCGTTATGCCGAAACCGGTCCAGGGATATTTATATCCAACAGCAAGTATCGATGGTAGCTGATTCTTCGATTAATTTCTCTTTTGTAGCACTATTTATTTTATAGAACTCCCACATCTTGATAGAAAATTTAAACACAACAAGCTTAAAGTTCTATAATAACAACAAAAACTAATTATTTAGCTATATATATTTCACCTAACATTGTAGGCATCTTCAGGCATCACAGGTAAATTTTTACAAAATCATAGTTGACTAGATAATTACACAGACAAACAAAAAACTTAAAACTAATATCACAGTTAATTAAAACTAATTAACACAGTCAAATAACAATTAAATAAATAAATTAATAAAAACCGAAGTGAGATCATCAGATTTGTCTGTGTAATGATCTAGTCAACTATGATTTTGTAAAAATTTACCTGTGATGCCTGAAGATGCCTACAATGTTAGGTGAAAATATATAGCTAAATAATTAGTTTTTGTTGTTATTATAGAACTTTAAGCTTGTTGTGTTTAAATTTTCTATCAAGATGTGGGAGTTCTATAAAATAAATAGTGCTACAAAAGAGAAATTAATCGAAGAATCAGCTACCATCGATACTTGCTGTTGGATATAAATATCCCTGGACCGGTTTCGGCATAACGCCATCATCAGCAGGCGGGGCAACACTCGAGCTCTCAACTAACAAAGTTAAATCAGTGATTAACTTCTAGTCTCAATGAGCACGACGAGCCCTCTGAAGATGGCTCTGAATCTTCAGAGGGCTCGTCGTGCTCATTGAGACTAGAAGTTAATCACTGATTTAACTTTGTTAGTTGAGAGCTCGAGTGTTGCCCCGCCTGCTGATGATGGCGTTATGCCGAAACCGGTCCAGGGATATTTATATCCAACAGCAAGTATCGACGGTAGCTGATTCTTCGATTGCTTATTCAACTTGCGGTAAATACAACCTTTTTAATTTTAAAAGAGAAATTACTGAATTAAAAATTATATATAATAATGACGAATACTAATTATATTAATAAATATAATTTAAAATTAAAATTTAATATACTCACTGGTAAAATTATATGAAGAGCTAATAAAGTCAGAATAAAAATAGTTCCTGCATCTTTAATATTAGAAACTATTAAGTTTTGATGTCTACTAATCTTTTGAAACATTGTCCTCGCTTAATTCTCTCTAGCTCTATCTCCTCTATTTATTTGTCAAGCTATTTCCAACTTGCTAATCTGAGGCTAAGTAGTTTAAAACCTCAAAGACAAACAGATTATTTGTTCAGCTCTCATATATAGATTTTAATGTTTATTTTATTTATGTAACCTTATTAAGTTTATTTGATTTTATAATAATGCCATGAATTATTTAAATATATAAGTGGGTTGTTAGTAAAACAGAGTAAGATAAAAAATTAAAACCTATTTGCGTTATAAGACTTATATTATCAGATAAATGCTATAATTATTATTCTTCATTTTTTTAAATGTATTTATTATTAAAAATTGAATTACTTTTACAATTATTTTAAAATGATACTTGTTTTGAAAATGGAAATTGAGGGGGAGTGGCCTCCTATGTATATATATATATATATATATATATATATATGTGTGTGTGTGTGTGTGTGTGTGTATGTATGTATGTATATGTCTGAGTGTGTGTGCATTTATAAACTTATAAATATGGAAACTAAAGCTAAAAGCTTAATGCAAAACAATAAGACTTGGGCTGTGATCAGGCATGGAGGGTTAAAGGAGCCTTTTAGCGAGGTTGTAAATGATCCTTCCTGTTGTATTTTGTTAAATATTTTTGAGAAGTTTCCAACCCTGTATCATTAAATTAGCTTTTAAAAAAATGTAAGAAACTCATTTTATTATTATCATTATTAATTATTATTCTGTTGTATTTTATTGCACTGCCAACTAAAAAATAAAATAAAAATTTGAAGTTATCGTGACGGTGACTCTCCTAATAATTTATTACTTTGAAATTGTTGCGATAATATGAAAAACAGAAAATATAATTGTATATAAAGAATAAATAAATTATTCTAGAAATAAATAAAATTGAAGTAATTGTAGTAAATTATTTTAACCACACATTAATTTAAAGGAAAATTATTTTATAAATAATTGCTATATTTGAACAATATTTATTCAGTGTTGCCATTTATTTTAGAATTGTGTTTGGAAATAAATTATTATTATTATTTACGGACTAGAATGAATTCATTGATGGGACTGGAATTGATTTTTATTTTGAGCTTTTCTTTTCTATTTTTCCTAATTCATAATGTAGGTAGGAAAACTATTTGCACCAAAAACCTGAAACAGAGATTTCAAATGAATATCTGTTACAAGTTTTTTGACCTCCTCAGTGGTTTTTACCAAGTTGTCTGTCTGTATGAGTGTGTGTGTTTTTTATCATCATTGCTCCTTGTTTTTTTTATTCCAGATAATTGGTGTTTTTTCTATTGATTAGAAAGTTAGCTCACATGTAATTATACTACCTACAAATGTGCCAAAATGCATCTCATTATCAGTATTGGTTTAATTTTTATTAAATAACATATATACATTTTTTAAAAAATTGTTAAAAATATAATATGGTACAAGTGTACCCCTTTAGGTGACTGCTGGGTATAATATGGATGATTTTACTCTCTTTGGACAATAGAGTAAGTCCGATGATGTACTGCAATTTAAAAAATGCTCCATATTTTGAGAACAAATAAATAAATGTCTTTATTGTTTGAAACTAATGTCCATACAAAGCAAATGACATTAAGTAAAGAAGATATCTCAGTCAAATATTATGCTAAACTAAAATAAGAAGCGAAAACCCCATACATAAAGTATTAAGTATTTATTCATTTTAAGTTTGCTTTTTTTCTCATATTTTTATTGACATATATATTTATAGTTTTTAATTCACCCAGTCTAGTCATAGATTTGTTGTCCCAATATTTATTTATTTATCTACATTCCTTACTGTTTCTTTAAAACGTTATTTGTTATGATTTATAAATGACAACATTTATAAATTGTTACTCATTGATTTAATTTATTATAATTTTTTTTTATTTCTTATCTTGTAATCTATACATTATGCATGTTGTGATATCTATTTCTGTTATTTATTTCCTTTACTTCCTCCTTTCATTTATTAAGGTAAAATATATGCTATTTAACTGCTCTTATAATAAAGTTAAATTTTGTAATTTTTTATTTATTTATTTTCATAGCCCTTACTTAAAAAGTGAAATAATAAATAAATAAATAACAAACTATAATATTACACATGGCTAAAATCATTTGACAGCATGGGAAAATAGTGTTGAGAAATCAATGAAGTTAGCCTGATTTGAAATGGTAGGTGTGGTTTAACATCTAAGAATAACCTTATTGGCTCCCTGGCATTATTTTTCCACGCTGTCAACTGATTTTAGTTACACTATAACAGACACGATTGAGCCCAAAAAATTCAAACAAATTGTAAAGGGGATTTCTCCACAAAAAACTTTAAATTCTCTCACAGTAATCTACTGCTATATGGTAACTCTTTAGTACAACTACTTAACTTATTAAAAAACTTAATGCCTGACGGTGAGCAAAGTAAGTCCCAAGTACAGTCTATCGTTTAGTTTAAAAATCCCCAAGGTCATAAGTATTTTGGGGATTGACCAATCAGAGAAGCCGCTGCCAACCTCTCACTTAAAAAGAGAACAAAAATCCCTACCACAATAACCGATGTAGGGAAAAAACCTTCTTCTCGACAATCGTTTAATTTGTTTGTGGTTCTTCTTTTGATTACATCGTTGTGAAAACTACTTTCAAATTAATCTTAAAAATTACATTTTAAAATAAAACTACACAAATTAAATGTGAAAAAACATAGCCAAGAAAATACGGGTAAAATAATCTGATTTGATTACATAGTTTTTTCCCGCTCCCTTCTTGCAGGGATTTTTTTTTCTTAAGAATCAGTGGTGTCTAAACTGACCTGTCAAGATTTTTAAACTAAACGATAGACTGTAGTGAGGATGAGCATAGTGAATGTGCATGATGAGGAAAAGTTGTGCCGTCACATGCCCAATTTTTATAAGAGTTAAATTTGAAATATTAACTTCCTCATAAATATTGTCTCCACTCAACAGCTTTGACTTTGGTATTTTGTTTTGATTCTGTTGTTTAGTCTGTTCCTGATTATTACAAAATAATTCAGAAGCCAATGGATCTGCAGACAATAAGAGATAATTTAAGAATGAAGAAATATCAAAGTAGAGAAGAGTTTCTTGCAGATGTCAATCAGATTGTTGAAAATTCCACTCTCTATAATGGTTTGTACTCTCCAACCCTCAGTTGACTTTACGCTCACTTTAATTTGTTTTGAAATTTCCCACAAAGTGCATGAAACGCTTTGTGCTTTAATGTGGTTAAGGCTTTGTTGGATTTAAATTCAAACCTAAAAAATTTTTTTTTACTAAACTAATTAAACTATTACTATTAAATTATTAAACTTTTTTATTTTATTACTTATTATTACTAATTAAACTATTAAACTATTTTTACTAAACTTTAAATTAAAAAAAATTTAATTTAAACTGAAAAAATAAAGTTTACCTATTTTTTTAATTACTAAGTTTTGCTGAATCGGTTTACAGTTTGGTCTTAAGCTTGATATCAAGTAAAAGGCACAGACCTAGATCCATGCATTAAGACACCAACCTTTGGTAAGAGGATTGAGTTGTTCCCATGGTGACCAAGTCAATGCAGATAATTGGTTCTCATCCAGGACAATATATCCACATTGTCGGGGAGGCAATCAAATATTCTAGAGGGGGGGGGGGGGTAAGATGTAAGGGAGCAATTACGGGTGTGGTGTTAGAGACATTGGAGCAATAACGTAGTTTTCTATTTAAATGAAAAGAGGCAGGTTACATAATGTCACATTTAGGTCATTAATGTCACCATTCTTCAAAATAGCATTACCATTTCACAAGCACTCATTAAAATTTAAAGGAAAAAGTGTCCATGGTTATACTATGGGCAAAATGGACCCACGTATGAAATCTAATTGCATTCTAAATCATAGCCACCAGAAGTAAATGATGGTGCTAAGCTTGCAGTCAGGAACCCTTTATAAAAATTACTGCAATAATGAAGAGATTTATTTAACATTTATATTTAATTTAGATTATTAAGAAGTAACTAAAACCCACTCTACAGATTGACCGGCAAAATTTATTTAATTTTTACCATTATGAAATAGTGGCTTTTGTGGAGAGGCTCTTTACTTTGTTCCTTATTAATAATAAGTTATATTATAATTCCTGAGAACCGCTGACTTAATTTGTGCTTATTTTTAAAATACTTTTTCAGAAACCTTTCATAAGAAATTTATACTTATGAGGTTGTTCTGGTGGCAGAAGGGGAGTGGGGGGTCCATCAGCTGTTATTTTTCTCTGTTTTGATGAGTTGTGATAATTAGAAAGTATTTTCAGGTGGTAAGAGTATATTAACACTAGCAGCAAGGAGGATGTTAGATCTATGTGTAGATAGACTTGGTGAGAGAGAAGAGAGGTTGATGAGATTAGAGAAAGCAATCAATCCTTTACTAGATGACAATGATCAAGTGGCTCTCACGTTTATACTTGATAATGTTGTTAATAACAAACTCAAGGTATTTTATTTCACTTTTTTAATCCTTTTTAGAGAAAAAATAAATAAACAGGGTGTCTCCAGATGAAATTTAAATTTATCTATAAGTAAGAATTACCACAAATTAATTTTTAGCGAATTTCCTTTGAAAACAAATCTCTAATTAGGTGGCTTTTTTAGAGGTCCCTGATTACTCAAAAGTGGCTTTGCATAACTTCATATATATATATATATATATATATATATATATATATATATATATATATATATATAATATATATATGTATATATAAATTTTTTTTTTTTTTTTTTGTGTGTGTAGGTGTAATACAATATGTATTTCCAATAATGAAAATACTGATCGTTAAAAATTAAAATTGGATCAGCCCTATGAGCTATAGAGTATTTACTAGAAATGTTAACATCTATACATATGTCATGAGAACTTTGCGAGCTATGGATGTGGTTCAGGTCTCTTTGTATTCAGAAAACATCATTTGAAATATTTTTAGACCCCCCCCCCCCTCCTCCATTTTGGAGGTTGGAAAGTAAATTTATTCATATTTTATAATTTAAATATTGCTCCAAGTGTATTCTAAAGTTAGCCATTATTTATTTGATACAAAAATCTTACATAAACTGAGAGCGTGACCTGGGAAGTGAACACCAGACCTCTGTGGTGTCAAAGAAACTAAACCACAGAGGCATCTTATGTGGATAAGGGATAAAAAATATATTTATCTAAAAACTAATTGCTTGTTTTGTACTTCAGGTGATGTCAGAAGCCTGGCCGTTTGCCAAACCTGTCAATAAGAAGAATGTTAAGGATTATTATACTATTATTAAAGTACCCATGGATTTAGAAACAGTTGAAAAGAAAGTGAAATGTAAGTTCATTTTATACAGTTGGCCAACATGTGGCTGGTTACATGTTTATAACATACAGTTGGCCAACAAGTGGCTGGTTACATGTTTATAATATGAACATAATGTCATATTTTAGATGCCCCTCGTTTATTTTATTATCATATTAATACCAAGAACATCCAATTCATTTGCATAATTCTAATTGCTGTGTTACAATGCATTTAATAAGATTTTTTTAAATAGTTTTGCACAAATTCATATTATGTAATGTGGGACCCAAAGAGTGTTGTAAATAAAGTTTTGGAAATTCTTAATTCATAAATTTTGTAAATTGAGAAAAAATTGAAAATAAGTATAATAAATTCTCAGTGATGTGACCCAATAAATAATTATATTATACATATAGTCCTGTTAAGGTGATGTCTAGCCCTGAAATTTAATTTGTTTTAATTGACTGATCCATAGAGTAATGTAGTGATAGGGTCAATCCATATCAAGTGTCCCAGACTTGGGTGCTCTAAAAAAATAGATTTTGATAATTATTTTGCTATTGATACCCATATCTATGGTGAGTAAAAAATGACCAATATAAATTTTTTATGGTCACCCGTTCTTTTTTTTTATGGTCACTTTTATGGTCCTCCGACCCTAAAATTTAGTGTTTTTTGACCTTCAGATAAGCAGCCGATACTCGGTTCTCGCTTGTACTACAGCAAAAATATGAACGGATCTGTTTAAAGCAAGCTTTGAGCTACATTTGGCCCTTTGACACTTTTACTCTATGACCGCTCCTTGGGGGGGGGGGCAATGGGGGCTCCAAATTTTAGTGTTTCTTAAAAATATATGAAAATTTTAACATTTTTTTATAATATGAAGAAATCTGAATTAATAGCTCCCAATTTTTTTAGGAGTTACTTACTATAAGACAAGCAATCAACAAAATTTTCAAAGCATTAATATAATTCGTTTATGAGCTATGATTTTTTGAAACTCCATATTTTTTAATTTTTAGTCATTTTTGACCTTCAATATCCTCCCTTGGACATGTATACTTTTTAATAAAAATCATATCACAAAGACCCCTTACCAGTGTCAACATAAACCACCAAAAACATTTTTGTGTATTTGCCCACAAGCAAAGTTATAGCTTAATCATGTATGTGTAATTTTCAAAATATCCAAAAAAAATTTAATATTTGAAAAATCACACATACATGATTAAGCTATAACTTTGCTTGTGGGCAAATACACAAGAATTTTTTCGTGGTTAATGTTGACACTGGTAAGGGGTCTTTGTGATATGATTTTATTAAAAAGTATACATGTCCAAGGGAGATAGTGAAGGTCAAAAATGACCAAAAATTAAAAAATTTGGATTTTCAAAAAATCATAGCTCATAAACGAATTATTTTAATGTTTTGAAAATTTTTGTTGATTGCTTGTTTAAAGTAAGTAACTCCTAAAAAAATTGGGAGCTCTTAATTCAGATTTCTTCATATTATAAAAAAATGTTAAAATTTTCATATTTTTTTAAGAAACCCGAAAAGTTGGAGCCCCCATTGCCCCCCAAAGGAGCGGTCATAGAGTAAAAGTGTCAAGGGCCAAATATAGCTCAAAGCTTGCTTTAAACAGATCCGTTCATATTTTTGCTGTAGTACAAGCGAGAACCGAGTATCGGCTGCTTATCTGAAGGTCAAAAATCACTAAATTTCAGGGTCGGAGGACCATAAAAGTGACCATAAAAAAAGAACGGGTGACCATAAAAAATTTATATTGGTCATTTTTTACTCACCATAGATATGGGTATCAATAGCAAAATAATTATCAAAATCTATTTTTTTAGAGCACTTTTTTTTTTTTTTTGGGACACTTGATATGGATTGACCCGATAGTAATAAGGGAGAAGCAATAGATCATCTAGCAAGTAGGCTATGCTGTTGAGCCCTTTTTGCTAACTTAGATAGAAGATAGCGGTTTGTATTATGAGTCCTAGTGCAGGCATTTTGCATCTAATCCACCGAGGAGCTGTGACTTAACTTTAAGTTTCTTTAGTTTTAACTAGAAGCAACATGTGCCTCACTGCCAGACTAAACTCTCCTCCTCTCGTACCCACAACATGTGCCTCACTGCCAGACTAAACTCTCCTCCTTTCGTACCCACAACATGTGCCTCACTGCCAGACTAAACTCTCCTCCTCTTGTACCCACAACATGTGCCTCACTGCCAGACTAAACTCTCCTCCTCTCGTACCCACAACATGTGCCTCACTGCCAGACTAACTCTCCTCCTCTCGTACCCACAACACTCACTGCCAGACTACTCTAACTATGTATTTTATATTAGCTACTTTTCAAAATATATTGTATTAAAAGCATGCCTTGTGCAGAGATCTCGTCAGATTATACAGTTGTTCTAATAGACTGGTAACATCTCTAACTCAAGAGACATTTTTTTTTTAACTTCAGTAATAAATTTAGTAAGTGCAGAGGAATTTTCTACAATAATAGCAACACCAACAACGTCTTTCCACTAATTTAAACTTTAACTTTGTAGATGCCAATAATGCCATCTACTGTGACTGATCAGTTGCGCCGTTAGCTCAAACGAAGAGCTAAGTAGAGAATACTTTGTATTCTACTTTTATCAACTTGTTTTTTGTTATTTTAATGTGTCTGGTTTTATTTGAAATTTCAGCTCATAAGTATCACAGTAGGAAAGAGTTTTTAGATGATATAGAGAGGATACTGACTAACTGTATAACGTATAATGGTCAAGATTCTCCTTTTACTCAGAAAGCTGAATCTCTTTATAACGTTGCCAAGGCTACACTCGAGGAGGTTTGTAACAAACATTTATTTCTTTTACAATTATGAAAATTACAGGTTCATTTGGCATATAAAATGCAGTACTCATCTCTACTCTGTACATTTCCTCTTCACACTCAAGTTTTTTATAAGGAGTAATCATGGGTAAACTAAGAGTAAATTCTGTATTAAATAAATATATTTAAAATAAACAGGTACATTTTACAAATGTTTTGTTCTTGTCAAAAGGAGAAGAAAATAAAAATTATAACAATTTAAGAAAAAAAACAAAGATAAAAAAAATACAATAAACAATTTCCATTTAAAAATTCATTTACACTATATACAACATTTGTACACAGATATTCTTTCAGTTTATTTCTGAAATGCATTGTTGGAAGTGTATTAGATGGGTGCAGGAACAAAAATATGTAAATAGCCCTCCTAGCTTAACAAAATAAATAATAATTATTTGCTATTTACCTTCATAAGTAAAGGTAGTATTTCTGTAATTTGTAAATTAATTAAGTTGCTTTGTTAGAAAATGTGTTTATTTATTAGGATCTAAAATGTTTTAGAAATTATTATCAAGTTTTAATTTATTGTTGTTTGCCTTACTTTTCATACAAATTATAAAATTATTGCTTAGAATTTGACTAAATAGTTATTATTTTATTAATCTGCACTTTTTGTAAAAATGACAAGGACTATTGTTTGTTTTTAATTATTTGTTCAAGTTAAGTTTGTACATATGTGTGTGTGTGTATATATATGTACAATGTACTTATATTATCTTTCAGTTGGCACTATTGAATCCAATATCATGCAATAGACGTTTTTCTTGTTATTATAACCAGAGTAGTAATTACAATCTTTTATTAAAGATTGGACAGAATAAAAGAACAACTGTTTGCTCAGCTTCCGCATTATAGTTTTATTATAGAAATGCAAATTATGGTGGACAGCAAGCACTTTAAATTTATCTCTGATAAATTTAAAACAGTAAAATTACCTCCAATATTCCGTTTTATTGATATAAAATTGCATAAATAGAATTAAAAAATTATTTAATATTGTTGAAATACAAGGATAACATACAAATTATTACTATTCGATAACATGCAGATCATTATTTTTCTATTTTGTCTTTTAGGAGTAAAAAGTGCAGTTAGTGGGGTTAACGAGTGCTGAACAAACCTTGTTTTGCACTCAGAACATAATTAATTTGTTTGAATTTAAAATAGTTTGAGATATAACTGCATCACTATAACCAGGCTGAACTTAAAGCAGTACTCAAAGCCGTAGAATGGATAGCAACTAACGTAGAACCTGAAACGTCAGTAGTAATTAAAACAGACAGCCAGGTCACATTAGCTGTAATTAAAAACATCAACAAGATGTTGTCTGATGCTATTAGCATTAGATCTTGGATTCATAGTTTAAGTTTAAGAAGAATAAACATTTATTTGGAATGGATTAAAGCTCATATTGGTTGCCCAGGAAATGAGAGAGCCGACATTTTGGCCAAACAAGCATCTCAAGATGAGAGGATTGATAAAGAAACCACATTACCTCCAATATCAAGTCTGATGAAAGATCTGAGAGCTTCTAGCCTCCAAGTTTGGAACATCCGATGGATAAATTCCCCAAAGGCTGCTTGGACTAGAAATTTCTTCCTGTTTGTATCTTCGAGATTGCAATGTAATTATCGACAGAACTATAAAATGACAATGGCACTGACCAATCATGGAAAAAACAGGTCATATCTACATCGATTTAATCTTATAGACTCAGCCTTCTGTCCATGTGATAATACTTCTCAACAGGATTGGAAGCACATCATACTCGATTGTCCAAATTTGAGCAGCCCAGAAGACTACTGATGTGGAGATAATTTCAAGAGGACACAACTGGCCCTCCTTGGACAAGTCTAGTCAAGAATGATCTCTTCTTTTCACTTGAGAGATTTATACTCTCTATTGACGTCACAAACTTGTAATAGCTGCAGTATTTATTATGTTATAATGTTTGTTACATACTAAATAATATTATAAATATAAGATTGCAGTAGGAATTATAAATAGTAAGAAACATAAAAAGGAAGAAGAAAAAAAGGGGGGAGAAGGGTATTGTAATTCTTAGCAATTTTAAGTTAATTGTAATAATTAATATAGTTGTAAGTTATTGTAATTCTTATTCTTCTTGAGCTATTTTAATTGAGGTTAGTGTTTTAAAAGAAAAAAATTATATATGTGATACTCAAATTAATTATGTAAATAGGATATTGGATTGATGTCAAATTTATATCACTAAAAAATTTTGTTTTGTATTTTTTTTTATTTATTTATTTATTTTATTTGTATTTTTTATTTATTATTTATTTTTTTGTTTTATTTATTATTTTTATCCCTTTGTACGTATTTCTTCATTCTTAACTTTGTATATAATTCTTATATATCATCTCTTCTTATATATTTCTTCATATATTGTAAATGCTCTTGTAATATACATTTACTCTTAATATTATTCTTATATATTTCTTATTATATTTTGAATTTCATATGTTGTATAGTTTTATTTTATATTATTGTATATATTATTATATCTAAAAAAGTATATAGTCACATTTTATTAGTCCCGTTCCTCAGAAATACACAACACGTTTCACACGGTCCATACACACAAAGGGCCGTGTCCAGGATAGCTACAGGTTCAGTACTTATTACGAGCATCAAATTTGACAAGTACCCTAAGAAGGTGGGCCTCCTGGATGCGGTCCTATCCACAAAAACAAATTACTAAAAAGTCGAACTAAGGCAAAGATATCATTAGAATTTTCACGTTGTTACCATTATTTTAAAATTAGATGTAAGTTAAGTGATTACCAAATATTGTAAGTTGTTTTATATTTAATAAAGTTTACCTCAATACAACGATGTTCTCAAGTAGTTTTGCCATGCCAACAACAAACTTATTGCGCAGAGCGCATGTCACTACTGGTAACTACTGTAACTACTGGAGCATGCGCTCTTAAAAAAAAAAAAAAAAAAAAAAACCTGCACTGATTGAAGACCCTGATAGTATAATTGCTTTGTTTATTTTATTGTTATTCTTGATGTAATTTTTGTTTTTAGTATGATGAACACCTGACTACACTAGAGAAATCTATAAGTCTGGTTCAGGAGAGAGCTCTGGAACAGGCTGAGGATTCCCTGGGACAGTGGGATGATGCTGAGTCATCCGCTATTGATCAGGTTTGTTATTATTACTTTAGTTTTGTTGATATTGATCATCTTTGGGCCTTACAAATGTGGTAATTATTTACTATAGTTCCTTTATTATACGTCTTTTTAATTTGAATGTTAAAACTTAAGGACATGAAACAATTTTTTTTTTTTGGAAGAACTCCAAAAATATGAACTATACCTACCAGACCATGGACGTGAGAAAGGAGTGGGGGGGGGGGCATCTGAACCTGGACCTTCCTTTAACTTCATCCAAGGCAACCATTTTCAAAATGAAGGAATAAATAAATTTGTATTGTGGTTAAAAACTAACAAAATTTTTATAGTTCTCTTTGATCATATTTTGGGGAACCAATTTTTTCATATGTTGAAATTTGCAACCAAATTTCCTAGTTGGTGATGGCTGAAGTAGGAGACATGTGTTCTTCATTTTGGAAGCTGAAGTAGGATACATGTGTTGTTCTGGCACTAATAGTACTCAAGTATTAAAATTTTGTCCTGTAAAATCGCCTAGTATATTTCTTCTTCGGTAATAGATATTTTTGTTTGATATATTTAGGGTGGAGATTTAGACCTACTTGACTTGAAAGATGATCCAGATACCGGAGTTCTAGAAGAAGACTTACAGTTCTCTAGTGAAGAAGAATTAGAAGAAGTAGGAGGGGTTGGTAGTCCTGTTCTCGGTGGATTCAGTATGGTGGGTAGTGGAAGCCCTGGTGGAGTAAGTTTAGGTATAGAACATCTTGATGATTCACAGCAGGTAGCCGAGGCTATGGTACAGCTAGCTGGAAATATCACTTACTATACTCAAGTTGAATCTGACAACCAGAGAGGTAATTTTATATTGGCTTTAATTGGATGTAAAAAATCTTATACCTTATTAAAGTATGTATTATAGGATACAATGTATATATATATATATATATATATATATATATATAATATATATATATATATATACTATACCATATATTATACACACATATATATATACACACACATATATATATATATTATATATATATATATATATATATATATATATATATATATATACACACATATATATATTTTTTTTATAAATATATTTATATTTTTTTTTTTCAGAAGACACTATGGAAGTTGATCCAAACTATGACCCTTCAGAATTCCTGGGTGGTTTGAAAAGAGAGAAATCATCTAAAGTTAGTGAAATGTCCGAAGGTCAAGACCAGGATCCTAACCTGGGTATACATGATGACTTGGCAGTCAGTGAATCTGATGAAGAAGGACAACTCATCAGTGTTGAACCTAAACCTGATGAAGATGATAATGATCTCTGGTTTTAAGATTATGTGTTACCAAATCTAGCTTACAAGAAAGCTAGATTTACAAGGAAGAGTTACAAAGAAAAATTACTCAATGTATCAGGTCTTTTTGACAAAACTCCTACTTGTTCAATTTATTGCGCTAATACTGACATTATTTGATAAGTTAATTTGTAGCTCTTTCTCTCATTTTGATAATTTTCATTGATTACTTCTATGAGAACTGTCAGAACTTTTAGTTTGGTGTTTCTTTAAGAATAACTACACTTCACTTTATGAGTTTGGTATGAAATTATTAGCACTTGGTATTGTAGAAAGTCTAAGTTGTAGCAAAGTCTTAGTTACGTGCTAAGCTCTTGATTAGACTTAGCAATTCACTTACAGTGTAAAGTTTTAGATTTTTTCCTCGAGTCATTTAATTGATAATGAGTTTATTTTTTATGAAATAAATTTTAAAAAGTTTATTATTGTACAAATAAATTTCTATTTGTTTTATAATTATTAGGTATATTGTTTTCATTATTCTGTTGGATTTTTTATTTATATCTATTTATCTGCGCTATATATATTCAAATGGATATATTATCTACATTGGTATTTATAAAATTTGTTCATAATTTAAAATTAATTGCATAGTGTTTATAAATTGTTAAAACATTTTTCTAAACAAAGTTAATGTAATTTTGATGTAAAAATAAACACCTTATTTTTTTACACAGCTTTTTTTTTTTAACTTTTTCTTCTTAATAAAAATGAGAAGTAGTGTGTTGAGTTTAGAAGTCTGATTTAAGGTATTATAGGTTGTTGTCAGTAGTTTCTACTTCGCTTTTTGTCTCTCTGCTTGGTTTTTATGTCATTTCAGAGCATGTTTTAAATTCAAGACTTTTAACATTGCTGAAATAACAAATTCATAAAAATTGCAATATTAAGCTTTCTTTTGATTTATTACTAGAAACACACTGGGAGGTCCAAAAGTCTCTCCTCCCTCTTGATTTTTGAACCATTTAAGATAATTTTGAAAACTAAGTGGATCTCCATAATGTATTGTGAAGTTTATTTTTGTATAACTTAAAAAATTTTAAATTGGACCCTATAATTTGTATTGCATATTTTGATCCTATGACCAAAATAATTACTATTTTTCTCTTTATTTTTTTTCTATCTCTAATAGTTTGCCCTCCATGAAGGGACAGAAGTCTAAAAGGGGGCCCAAAAAATTAAAGTAAAAAATAACATTTATTATTAGCGTTTTGTCCTCATTAGGAGAAATAATCTATGTTTTATTGTTGGATATTTCCTCCATCACTTATAGTTTTCCTTTAATTTTTAACTTAAATTTATTTGGGTGCCATTTACATATTTGTCTATTCATAGGGGGGGAAACTATTTAACCATATTAGGTATAAACCATAATTTATTTTTTTTGAGGTAGTACGTAATTGAGCACTTTATTGGACCGTTTTTAGGATGAGAAGCCAATCATTATTGTTATAGGAGGTTATTTAGTACTTTTCACCTCCGAGGACAATAATGAATGTAAAAAAACTCCTAGGACGTAAAAGTAATTCATATGTTCCGCCATTACTGTAATGTAGCGTGTTCAAAAAACAATCTGTTTAAACCTTCATGAGCTTTATTTAAAAACGTTCATTTTGTTTCTGGTTTTTGTTCGTAGACTAATTTTTTTTCGTTTTTAAAAGGTGTTCTAATTGACAATTTTTGTGTGTTTATTTGTAAAGCTTTTACATTTTTGAGTAAAAGTGTGAAGCTATGGATGAATTTTAATGACGGCGATAATATGGATTATAATATTGGACGTTTTTTTTCAATTAAGTATTAGCGCAGTTTATGTGCTATTTTTTTTAATGAGTGCTTTTTATTTATGAGTGCTACCTCAAAAAAAATAGTGTATGCCATCCGGCTAAGAATGTCTTTATGTCTTGGCAATTTTTCCCGACTCGCTTCGCTCGTCGGTAAATCTAATTGCCGTGACATAAAGACACACTTCTCAGCCTTATGGCATAAATAACTATTACATTGAGACACAAATCACTCATAATAAAACAATTTTGTTTGCCCTTTTAGATTTTTGTCGAGTGAGACCGCGGTACCCTGTACATGATTTTTTATCACTTCTGGAACTTTGCTTATATTGTGGCAGTACTCACAACTCCACTAGTAGAAAAAAACTGCTACTGGACAAGAACCATGTTACCACAATGGAATCAGAGATTTGAGCCAGGAGGTCTCATTGTTGCCTCAGAGAGGCCCATAGGGCCATAGGGCCTTATTTCAGCCTCCTGCTCATATTTTGCTTAGAGGTTGAGAAGCGATGTCCTATGTTTTTAATTTATTAACTGTAGCAAAGAAATCAAACCTAAAGAGAAATTTAAACAATTTTATTGGTAAAATTGGAAGCAAAACAAGAAACTAAAAATACACTTATCAATTAAATCAGGTTCTAAATGTAACAGGCAGTAGGTTTTTTTATTAATAAGGTTTTTATTAATTATCTACCATAGTGATCTACCAGTAGAAAAATTAATCAATGTTTAAGAGGCAATTTTTAGACATCTCTGTTACTGGTTCTGAAAAAAATTGATACCTGACTTTGATAAAAGACCAGGAAGAGTGACATTTAATATAGAAATAATGATTTAATTAAAATAAAACTCTTAATTCCATTGACCTATTTAATATACTTTATTAGGAAAAACAGGAAATATAAAAACAATAAAATAAAAAAATATCTTAAAATAAAAAATATAATACACAAAAGATATCTATTTAGACTAGAGAACTTTTGTTTTAAAACAAAATTTAAAATTATAATCATCTAAAGAGCAAATTTAAAAACTAGGGGAAGACTAAAGAAAATTTTATTAAATATTTATTAGATTTTTATTTATATAATTAAATATTTCAACTTTTAACTGTGCATTATTAATTCATATTTAATTCTTTTTATGAGTTACAATTAAGAGTGAAAAATTATTATTTTGCCATTCTAGGGAGGAGGGGGGGGGCATCTAAAATGTGCCAACATCTCAAATATATCACATGATCCAGCATAAAAATCATGGCACATTTGAAATGTCCCCTCTCTGGTATTGGAAGAAGGTTCTTTTGTTAAGCTTGTATTTAAATCTTTCCTTACTCTTTTAAACATACTACAAGACCACCCTAAGAGTACGGAAAGGCACAAACAAATTAAAGTCAAATCATTTTCATTGACAAACATATTTTAATTCATAATAATTTATCTAAAAACAAACTCATAATTGTAAGGTAAAATAAATAATTTAACTTGAAACAATTTTTTGCTAAATCTGTGAATTGAAACAATGGTCCCCTAAAAATAATTCTTAATTTAGTAAGATGAAGCATAGATATTGTTACTATAATAGAGCCCCTATCAGTTGAATTTTGAAAAATCCAAAAAGTACCCTAAACAAATTTCATAAATAATACAATGAAATAAAGAGTATACTAATACAATATTTCATATAAATAATTCTTAACAAAACTGATTCAATGTTCGAGAAGCTAACAGTAGTTAAATTATTATAACCTTTACACTCTCTAGGAGGAGGTTACACAGAGCCCCTGAGAGCCCTAAAAGATGTTTGAGGCCTCTCGATGTTTTGAGATAGACTATGCTCTCTTCAGTAATCTCTATGTCATGAAGCATATCTCTATGTCATGAAGCATATCTACATCTCATGAAGCATATCTCTATGTCATGAAGCATATCTCCATGCCATGAAGCATATCTCCGTGTCATGAAGCATATCTCTATCTCATGAAGCATATCTCTATGTCATGAAGCATATCTTCATATCATGAAGCATATCTCCATGTCATGAAGCATAGAGCAAAATGCAATATAATTTAAGTTAATTTATTACATTGACACTAAAATAACCAAAATAACTTCAAAAAAATTAACTTGAAATTTATTTTTATTAATATGTGCTATTAAAAAAATATTTGGATATCAAGAATAAGAGCTTCATACTGCCCTAAGAATACAAATTACAAACAAGATATACCAGAAGTATAATTGAGCTGTGTACAGCAACTACTGCACACAGTTAACTTTTGCAACTTTACAGCAGTAGTAGTTAGCTACTGTTTTAGCTTTTGAAGGCTGATATAAAATAAACTAGAATTTGAAATTACCATTAATGTTGAAACATCCTGAATATTAAAATAATCTATAAGGAAATAATGGGTACAATACTCTATTCATCTTCAGATAATGAATTAACAGTGAGATTATTTAGCCGTTTCAGCCCTCATAAAAAGTTAGGTACCTTAAAACTTCATTTCCCTTACCAAATCAGATTTGCTAAACTCTTAAAATTCTCAAACAGTAAAAACAAAGTTTGATTTATTACCCTGCGATCACCCATCCAGACACTGACCTCAGTTGATGCTGCTTAATTTTTGAGTTCTGACAACTACCGAAGTTATAACTATATGCACTTGTTTATAAAATTAAGGGACACACATGCAGAGAGACAACTTGGTAGGAACCTCACAGAAGGTTTTAAAACACCTCAATTAAATATTTTAGATGAAACCTCGGTTCCATAATTTTATTGCAAACAATAATTTCTTTTTTTAAATAAGGAAAAGTAAAAACTTAGGTCAAAATATTTAAATTACAACAGCATCAAGTGTTATACATGCATAGGGTTTGGTGCCTAAAACTCTGAGTACAAGCTACTTTAGTTCTTTTTAACTATTAAGCGAGTACATCATATTTAATTTGTCATTAAAAGTAATGCAGGTAGAGAGTATCAGTTATTATTCAATGTTTTATTGAAGTACTTACGATACTTTAAACTTAAGCCAAAGTCAAAAATAAATGAGGAAGTTTTTTAAAGATTCCTTATTGGTTCATCTTAATGTACTCTATTAAGTTTAGGATATTTTTGAAGATATAATAGTTTTAGAGTTAAAATATAGAGCTCAGCACTGTACTGACAGGACAAAGTAGTCAACAAGTTATAAGTAAAAAGTCTATAGTGATAAGAAGCTCTTGCTCAAGATATCCCTTGTAATAAAGTCACTTAGAGTTAAGGTTGAAAGCACTTATCTTCAAATGATGAAATCTACAATATAACTTTAATGCTAATTAACTGTTAAAACATTTTCTACAATATTATGTTACATATAATACAATTCATAATAAAAGTTAGTAATAATGCCATTAATTTCTCCTATTGACTTGAAAATAACTACAATTTTATTTTTATTATAGATATGTATATTATTTGTTATAAATGTAGCAGAGAATTTTGTAATTAATTATCGTTTTTAACTATACCATTGCCAACTGAAAAAAAAAATAGTTTTTGAGCTTTGTTCACTCGAATCAAGCATCATCAACTCTCTATACTTTACCAATCACTATTAAGTACCAAAAGTATCCTATTATGAAATCAGTTGAGAGTGCTTCAATTTTTAATTTAATTTAAGCTAGGAGCTTTATCTACACTCCAACTAGTCTGAAAAACTAACTCAAGAAGGTTGGCACAGAGAAAATCCTTGGCAAAAACAATTGGCAGATGGACAGCCAAGTTCAACACTTTGAATTTGAAATAAAAAAATGAAGTAATAGAAAGTTTGGATTTTAAATTTGACAAGCTGACCACTAATAACAAAATTAACATAATAAATAAATTATTACACATAAAACTAACATATTGCAATTTAAAGTAACACTAAATTATCTGTTAATAAGTCTAAACTATCATTAGTTCAAATTTTAATCATTAATAAAATAATAAAAACAATAAATTAATTAATAAACAATTATAAAACAATGGTACAACAAATAAAGCCATAGAAACTAAAAATGTACAGATAGTTAATAATATCAACCCCAACAACGTCTTTCCATTAAATTTAAACTTTATTTGCAGAGCCGGCTTTCGGCAATAATGCCATCTACAGTGCCGTGGAGGGATGTTGAGTCTTTCAATTCATGGAATCTGACAAGACTCAACATTGAATTGAAAGACTCAACATCCCTCCACGGCACTGTAGATGGCATTATTGCCGAAAGCCGGCTCTGCAAATAAAGTTTAAATTTAGTGGAAAGACGTTGTTGGGGTTGATATTATTAAAGAAAATTCCACTGCGCTTACTGAAGTTATAGTACAGATAGTTGTTCAAGTAAAATTCACATGAGTACTGTGGCGCTCCGAATAAGTTCCAAAACATAAAAGCAACACTCATTAATAAACATAAAAAAACAATTTAATTGATTGTTCAATAATCCAGACAAATTGGGTAGCTAGATTCACTATTTTCATTCAATTGATTCATAAACCAATGGTTTAGAATAGAATGAGCTACCATCGATAATTGCTGGTGGATATTCATATCCAATAGCAAGTATCAACAGTAACTTGCGCTAAGTATTACCTGTTTTATTTTAACCAATAGTTTGTTAGTAGAAAACTATGCTTGAAAACAACTACTTGACCGGGTCTCTTAACACGAGAATACCAAAAACTTATCTATAAAACAATTTAAGAACAATAAAATAAAACTAAAGAAATATATATTTATTAGTACAAAGAGATTAACACAGATTTCATTAATATTTTTACTTAAATACTTCTAAAATAATTTGTTCAAAAATACTTTCTTAATTTATACTTATCAAGTTTTAAGTCAGGAAATGTTATACTTATATATTTTGAGCATAAGTGATTATTAACAGGTTAGTAGAATAAAAATTAGTTCAGGGACATTTAAAAGCAGGGTTTTACAAACTAAAATTACAAAATAATTAGATTTATGTTTTCAAAACATTAGCTGCTAATTTACAAAGCATAATTTGGCAAAGCTAGTCTGGCTAGTAAGGGTGCGATGCCTAGCTCTCATCTGCCTGTGTAGCAGCTAACATTTCAAAAACATGTTCAAGAATAAACTTGGGTAATTTCTAAATTAATATATTAAATATAACACATGAATTAAGTCCTCAAAATGCATTAATAATTTGTTTCTAAGTATATTGTTCTATAATAAAATGAATACGACATCATGAAAGCAGTTACCTGTTTTCTATTCAAACTAAACATTTGACTTCTAAACAAACATGTCTCAATGTAAATACTCATTACTTGGGAAAACAATGTACAGGATATATATTTAAGAACTCAATATGCAGAAATGATTTACAAATAAATTATTAGAAACATTGTAATATACAACTAAGGGAAGACAAAGGAAGAACTGTATATTTTAAAAACATTCAAATTATAAACATTCCATGATGTATTTGAAAAACCTTGTAAGACAAGTTCTTAGTTGACCTATCTTATTCTGTTAAAGACATGAGTAGAGAGGTCAACTAAAAACTTTTGAGGCATCTCTATTAAACCATCTATATGCTATTTATATTTACATCTAATTAAATTTACAGCCTGTCTTGAATACAAATCATTTTAGAAATGTTTCTTCTTATTTTCCACTTATAACTTCTTATCATTAAAATAATTTTGGACCACTAGAAAGTAGAGCCCATCCCGTGCTCTCTGAGCTCGTTCCTTTTAAACGATATCTGAGACAGGAATAGATAGGGCAACCTTCAACTACAATCTCCAGTTGAGTTTTGCAGAGCATTGCATCTTCATACATGCTGTCCTACACTTTAATTAAAAGTAGATATGGCTAACTAATATGAAAATGGTGGCAAAAAAAGACCCACGAATGGGATCTAATTAACACAGAATTTTCTACATAAAAAAATAAGATTGACAATTAGGATATTTGCAGTCAGATACACAAATATAAGCTCCAACAAAATCCAATTCTTCTGATAACCCTGAATCATTAACTAAGGAAAAACTATAAGAGTACATAAGTAGTCAATTGATTGATAAATTGTAATAAATTGATAAATTAGGCCGTTTGATATGATTAGATGAAAAAGTTGCATTCACAAATGGTAGCGGTAGTGAGAATAGCATTGATTTGAAAACTTTAATTCCACAATAGCCCAACGCTATGGCTGCAAGCACAGCTGACATCGGCACATCAGCACTCTCTAAGTTAAAAAAGACGAAGATGAAAAGGTTGTTTTTCATCCTTTTAATCCATCATTTAAATAAAAAAAAAACATTTTATTTAAATTTCTTATTTTTTTTATATTTTAAATTGTTTTATTATGCCGGATGACGATGAGAATTTCCTCTCTAATAGTTACTTCCATAAGATTTATTTCTTAAGGCCAAAGTATAAATATTTCTTAACATTATCGACCAACCGAGCAGATGAAAGTATTATTCTGTGTTTAGTTTAATTAATGTATCGTAGTTGTAATAAATAGTTTAAGTTTTTATAAACATTTTAATTCCAAGATCTGCTTGTTAAATACTACTTAGGTAGAGAAACCAAGAGAACAGAAATTATACATAACATTTCAGAACAATTACATTACGATAAAATAAACAACATGTACCACTCAGATTGGGGAAAGTCGAGAATATAAACAAATAAATCTTTTACAAGAATGGAAATATAAGAAAACAATATATAATAAAACAGGTTAATTACACAAAAGTCCTTTATTTTTTATATTAATAAAAGCTTTTCGACTAAAAAATTAGTATCATCAGAGTTTAAAATATAAAATAAATACAATTTAACAAACTACTTCATATTGCACCTTGGTATGGTTTGGTTAAAACCATCCAAGCGCAATATGAGTAGTTTGTAAATTGCATTTTTATTTTTATATTTTTAAAACTATGATGACTAATTTTAGTCGAAAGCTTAGTTTTATAATATATATACAATAAAGGACTTTTGTGTAATTAACTCTTTTTAATTATATTTTTTTTTATAAGTCCACAAAAAGAAACTTTTAATAAGAAAACAAGTTTAAACTTATGAAAATTAAAAGAAAATGTTAAATATTTTCAAAAGGCACAGCAGAAACAAAAGAAATTATTCTCTAAATAAGAATACAAACTTTGAAAATTAAAAGGGTTCTTATGCCTCAGGTCGCTAAGGTATTCTCAATCAATCAAGTGCTAATCACTGATCCATTTGTGTGGGTTCAGTCTGTTTGGGAAAAATGTCCATCCTCCGGAGCGCAACATCAAGCTGTTTAAGAACCTCCCGTAAGATTACACAGGTTGGATTTGTGCTATCACCTCGCGCATAACTAGCAAAGTATTGTGAATATTCCTTAAGTCTTATAACATTTGCTAATGATTCAACAGGTATATAACACCAAAATCATAAAATTGAAACCATGATATAAACGAAAAATCAGTTTTTCTTGATATGTTTGGCATGTGGTACAAATTTACTTGGTAATACAACAGCTCTACTTGCTATTACAATATTTTATCACTTTTATCTAGTCCAATAAACCTCATTTCATAATTTTCTTTAGTAATATGAGTTATACAATTTTAACATTCAAACGACATCATGGAATTTTTTAAGTCCAATACTTTAAAAGATTTTTAGATGTTATAAACTTAACATAAAACTAACACATTAAAATTAAATAAATGTTATAAGGGCATTTCTTTTACTACTTTCCTCATTATACTGTAGGTGTTTAGGAAAAGTATAGTGTTCACACTAAAAATCCAAATCTGAGATTTGAACTGAATGATCAATTTTAGGTGTTTTAAGACCTCCTGAGTGGTTTTTACAAAGTTATCTGTCCGTATGTGTGTGTGTCGATTATCATCGTAGCTGCCAGTGTGTTTATGATAGACAGTTGAAACACAATATCAAGTCAGCAGTGGTAAGGAAAGTTCTGAGGTACCCCTAGGTTTTTTTTTTTTATTAATACATCTCTTTATTAAAAACATATAAACTATATAAGATATTGCAAAGGTTTTGTTTTAATTAACTTAATTTATATCTTAAAAATATCATTTACACTAAGCGTTAATCAGGTTATATAAAAATAATGGTTAGAATTGTAAATTTTTGGTTTAAAAATTAATTTTATTTTAATTTGTTCACTTAAAAATAAAAATATTTAACCTTAATTTAAAATAAAAGGAAGTATTAAGAAGATTTTATAGAAGTAAAAGCTGTAGAAATTAAATATAATTCTGGTGGGGTTTTAAACTCATAATCTATAATTGGAAAGTTTCAAAGTTTAGGCCCAGTTGGTCCAAAAGCTGGAAAGCTGATCTAAAAGCAAGAAAGCTGGTTTGGGCCTAGCTGGTCCAAATGATGGCAAAATGTTAAGGCTGAATTGCTCAAAATACTCTGTCCTATTTGTGGTAGAGATTTTAAATTTGGACTCAGCCTCAACAAATAAATTTGATGAGTTCTCGGCCTTACAATACTATAACAATTCTCATAGTTAAACAAACTATACCTCATAGAAAACTTTCAACATAGTTTGGAGATTCAAATACTATTTTTGGTTGATAAAATTATATCTTTTAGCCATCGAGAGGTCTCATTATAGTCTTAATGAAGCAAGGTCTGTTAAAATGATATCCAGTATATTTGAAAATATTTCTCTAAATTTTGAATTGTGGTTTTGTTTATCAGCCCAAGTTGCAGTACATGCAGTCATTTCCAATGATAGAGCATGTTTTTTTTTAAGTTTCACTACCTTGCAGTTCTTAGCTATTCCGTTTCTTAGCTATAAATATATCGAACAAGACTACTAAAAGAAATAAGAGAATAAAAACAATGCACTAAGTAGCTCATAAAACCAACTATTAAGCAAGCTAATAGATGATTCAGCTGACCAACTTTGACCAAGCACTAACTTAGAGCTTATTAAAACTGCTCATGATATATCTAGTTGTCAGTCAAAGTAAGACTTATTACAAAGTTCTAAATATAGGAATAAGTCTCAACTGAACTAAAGTTTTTGAATGCAAAACCTCTAGTTACATGTTGACCATTAGTTTGCTCATACCAGGTCATGTAAGAACAACCTGTAAAACATTTTATCTAAAAACAATGAGATAAGAAAAACATTGAGTATTTGATAAAACGTTGTGCTGATGACTTATGGTGATAAGAGTACAATAGTAGTACACAGGAAATACTTTACTCAAGGTAGAGCGTTATTAATCAGTAACTAAGTCAATTTTTTAAATTTTATTTGCTTGTTTTTAAAATTCTATTGAGAATTCAACAAAATACATTTTCCTGCCTAAAAATAGCTGTGAAATGATTAATTTTCCTGCTCTGAGAAGATAAAATTATTCTAGAGTTTTAACCAAGCTTAGTGAATATTTCAACACTATATACAAACATCTTGAATCCAATTCTAAAGCTTATTAATCAAAGTCTAATATATCCACAGTGCTTATATATTACTACAATATATATTATAATAATATATATAATTATATTATATTATTTATATTATATATTATATATATATTATTATTCTTAAAAAAACATTTTTTGGACTAGAATGTCTATTATTAGGTTGTTCTTACCTAACCTGATTCAAGTTACTACATGAAGTTTTATTTACAACCTTAACTTCTAAATTCCTTTTAAAAGTATCCAAATAATTAACAGAAATCAAAATGGTATTGCTGGTTTGTATTAATTAAGGGCTATGTTTGTTTATAGGCGTATGTACCAGGCGGGGGTCTGTAGGCTTCGTGGAATAGTATAGGTCTAGCGATGGCGTATTTACGAACACCAATGTTTTTCATTGTATTCTCTCTTCTGCAGCCCTCGCTGAAATAATAATCAGAATATTAGAATTTTAGTAACAGTAGTTATTATTAAGTAACTTCAAAATTTACACGAACAACAAATTTTTGTTATGGAAATTTTTTATCATGCCTCAGAGCAACATTTTTCTGAACTTATTCTTAAAAAAAATATTTTAAAAAAATCAGGCACGGGGTACCTAGAAACTTTCCTCTCATCATATCAGATTTGCTACACTCATTCTTTGTACTTCCACAACCTTGTACTTTGTACACCATGCCTCTCTGTACATCTTCAACCTACTTACTTACGCCAAACTCAACATCAATAGCCTTCAAGATAAACACGTCTACTACACCAGACATCAAAATAAACTAGACTACCCTGCCTATTAGACCAATAGCCCAGGGGTGTTTTGTTAATAAAAAGTGTATTGGCTGGAACTGGTCTCAATTTTTCGTAAATACCTTCCTGAACAAGGATCTGCAATTCTGCTGACTCTTATCGGATGGGTGTCCCAGGCAGAACCTTTGACCCCTAAAGTGTGTTCTGGCTGGGACACCCATCCGATACGAGTATCGGATGGGTATACGAGTATCGGCAGAATTGCAGATCCTTGTTCAGGAAGGTATTTACAAAAAATAAAGACTGGTTCCAGCCATTACACTTTTTATTAACAAAACACCTCTGGGCAATGGGACTACCTCCATTGCTCGGAAATCCTAGCCGTATAAATATGAAATTTAGTATTCTCATTTATTACATAAAGGGATACATTCCAACTCAATGAGATATTTTTTTAGGTTTTTAACAATTCAAACAAAAGTGTATAAATATCATTTGATAAAAATTTGATTAGTGCTTATAGTGAGATGACTTAGCACATTTGTTGGTTTCATAAGACTGACTACATTGATTCAAATTAATTAAAACATTTTTATTATTATATGAATTTTCGCCAAGTAATTGTTGCTGGTTAATGAAGTCATAAAAGATTATTTTAGGACAACTAGACTTAAAGATTGATATTTGCACCAGCTTTAACTGCATAATACACTGGGAGCTACAATGATTACAGACACACACTTGATGTTATTAACTCTGATTAATGACTCAGCCAAAATTCATAAAACAGGAAATATTAGTTGGATTGATTTTAAATTTAGCACGGATGTAGTCATAGAAAAGGCCTACAAATGTATGAAGTTTCATCTCATTATCAATTGGATAATACTTTGTCATACATCATTTGATACTACCGAGTTTTGCAAAGCATGAATAGTTGACACAATATAATTGTGTGAGAGACACCTAGGAAATGTAACAAGCAAGATGCAATGCTACATCTGGAAACTGTTCCATCATTCAACATTCGTCATTATTGATGACTCGACATAATGTCATGTCCCACTCTGTTTTGTTACGTCTAACTCATCAGGGCGCCGACAGAGCCTGAACTCACTCTGACCTTCAATTAATTCCAAAAAATATAATAAACTCGGTAGCATCAAATGATATATGTTTTGCTTGCCATGCATGATGGCGGTAAGAGAGCACCGCTCTCTTAAATACTTAACACTATAATTAACAACTTAACTCTTAAATACTTCACATTATATTCTTCGGAATTAATTGAAGGTCAGAGTGAGTTCAGGTTCTGTCGGCGCCCTGGTGAGTTAGGCGTAACGAAACAGAGTGGGACATGACATCATGTCGAGAATGTTGGATGATGGAACAGTTCCCAGATGTAGCATTGCATCTTGCTTGTTACATTTCCTAGCTGTCTCTCGCACAATTATATTGTGTCAATACTTTGTCAGTCTGACAAAACTATTGTAACGTGCTGTTATGTTCATTTTTGGTTGTTTTATCTTATCAACATTAGTTAATTTATTATTAAATGACAAGTACAAGTTTTTTCAATCATTAATGGCCAGAGTTTATGATTCCAATATGCCTAGTATATTTACTGTTTATATGGGATCACTAAACAAGACAGATCAATACCTGGATGGGTGTACACTGGTAATGAAACGGATGTTTTTAATGTCTAAGAATATTGTATATTAGGGAAATTTCATATTAGAGGCTAATCTGAGGAAAAGTTTTGAGTTTAAGGCACTCTGTACCTCCTGTTTATACTTCTGTATACCTCCTGTACCTGTATTTGCAAGACTAGAGTCGTATGAGAGGGGAGGATAAAGTACTTACCTCCTCATGCAGTTTAGAGCCCTGATATGTTCATGTTCTGCCAAGTCATACTCAGAAGCCAAGATATCTACCTGCTCCAGGGTCACAGACATTCCTGTCCTGTCTTTAGCACTCTTACAGCTTGTAAATCTTAAACCTATACAATCAAAATAACAAGATGAATACAGACTAAACCTCCCATAAACACAATCTAAAGACATAGAATATAACTGTTTAAACTATTTTTATGCTTTATAGTCAGATCAGTATGATTACTATTTGTTTATCAACTTTCTTGGGCTTATCAAAGAAAATGGGCAGGATTATCCCACAAGTTATACACTTATATCTACTACACACTTAGATAGCATCTAAAAACGACACTCTAGATTCCCTAAATAAAATCTTATAAGTATGAGGTAAGCCTAGAACAAGTTTTATAAATAAATCATTTTCTTTATTTCTAACCTGGTACAAGAACACAAATGGTATTTTATATTATTTTAAAAATACTTAAAAGGTCTACATTGAAATACATTGACTACAGATGGAATACATTGAAAAATAAAAGTATTAAATAAACAAATTACATGAAATAACAAAAATTAAAATAAAAAAAGAAACCCTAAAAAATGTAAACACATCACTGAAAGCATGTAATCTAATATCTTAATAATAGTATAAATATGTATGCAAGTAGTGCAGAATAACCAAATTAAAGCATATTAGGGCATGTATGTATCACAGTAAAAAATTAAAAAAATACTAAATCAATTAATCAAGTCATTTTTTGAGATAAGAAGTCACTACACCGTATAGCAGGTTAATCAATAGAACATTTTAAATTTCAACAAAAAGTTTTATATAAACAGACTTGTTCTACAAAGTGATGTGTATGACTTCACACCAACACATCTCAGTGCTGAGAAAAAACAAAAACATTACCTTTCATTTTCCTGCAGATGACTTGAGCCAGATGCAGTATCCTGACGTTTCTACTTTTGCTTGAGAAAACTTCAGCTCTGAGCTGGTCTATAAGATCTGACAGAGAGGTGTCTGAGTGCGAGTGAGCTGATGTCTTCAACCCTAGTTTGTTAAACCTGAACATAATATTCAATCAAACCTGATATTTACAAACAATACATAAAACTATCTGCTAATCATGGAATAAGGCTTCCTTAGCTAAAGACTTAATAATGATTCATTTAAGCCAATGTGTTAACAAGAAAATTACGAAGATAAATAGAGTAATGTGCAAGCCACAATCACAACAGGTGTGGTGATTGTGCTAAGAGACCTCAGTCTCTTAGCACACAGAAAACTTTAGAATAGCATTATAAACCCATTCATCCAACAAATATTCTTAAATGTTTTAAGAGACATCACTTTTGTACAACCAGTTGTATCAACTTCAAAATCTAATCAATGCTACCTCTCATAGAATTTCATTTTTGTACTAAGTTTCAGTGAATTAGGACCAGCTATTTGAACTGTAGGGTGTTTAAAAGTAATGTGAACATGTTAGAGTTAGCACTTAAAGTTTTAATAATAAAACTTATTCACTTTGATTTTTTTAATAAATCTTTCTACATGAATTTAACATAAATACGACAAAACATTTTTATAAAATTAAACTAACAGAACATGCATTTATATATGTTGAGAATATTGAGGCCTCTCACTATTCAGACATTAAAAGAGAGCTTCTCAGACAACTTCAAAACATCAAAACACTTTTTTCAGAGAAATATTTGTCCATAATTTTTTTTTTTATCATCTAATCATGATAAAGTCACAAAATCATGAAGAATTCTTCCACTCATAGAACTCAATTTTCAAGCCAAGTTTCATTCAAATTGGTTACTTTTATACAAAGAGAAAACCATTTTTTTATTTTTGGGATCTGTAGGTGCTAAAACATCAACAAAAAGAGTAGGTGTTAGGTTTGTTGGTTAGTGTGTTAGGTGTGTTGGTTAGTGTGTTAGGTGTGTTGGTTAGTGTGTTTGCATAAAGTGCTCAGTTTAGTAAAGAAGTACATGCTCCTTATTTCAACTTGTATAAGGAGCAAGTTCAAAGATAATAAGAGTTAGTTATTAATTACAATATAATTAATAACTAATAGAATGTAGCATACCTATGATAATATTCATGAAGCCGAGAGAGATTGTCGACATTGGATTTTTTCTGAGGACCAGTTGCATTGACTGTATCGGCTATGGTTTGCTTTTCATTGACTCCGACATTAAAGAGAACTGGAGTAACATGAAAAGATGTGGAGCCAACTAAAGAGTACACGGGTTCAGGTACGGGTAGCACTACTTCCACTACATTTCTGCAGCCTCCTACCACCTTGGGTAGCCTGCAAAGTAAAATCTTATAAGTCATCACTACATTTTATAAGATACACATAAGATATAAAGGGTGCAGTACATTTCTTGTACATCACCCAAGCTAACTCTACTGTTAATAGAGTTATCACCAAAAAATTGCTATCCCAGGACAAGCCCTCATCTTAACAATAAATATCACTATTTAAATAGTGATATTTAAATATCATTTGTTAAAATTTTAAATTGGGGATAAAATATGGATCATTCCCTCAGCTATGCTTCAGGTTTTTATGATCTTAGTTTTTTTGAGGCCTTGCCTTATGAAACAAATAAAATGCTCACAGGGCGAGGGGAATTCATCTAACTTCCTGGAAGCATATATACAAATTTTAAGCTTAAAAACTCTTGTTAGTAATAAACTAGTTGTATCTAGAATGGTACAATGAGCATGTAAAAGGTTCAAACTGCAATAAACCTTCAAACCATCATATGAGAAAGACCATCACTGTGGTCCAAACAGTAATATGTATTTATGCTAGACTTTTACTATACATTCTATACAGTTTAAAAACTTTTAACTTTTTGATGATGGAAAAATGAAGATTGGAGCAATGATTAGGATTAGTAGTTGGAGGTGGACCATCCTCAACATAATTATAAGACAAAATATCAAAATGTCAACAAACCCATGTAAAAGACCTAGGTTACTGTATTCCCATTAATGAAGAAACTTTAATTATAGAAAACAATAAGGTTTTCCTGTAATAAAATTAAAGGATTGATTACCTAGAAGTAGTAGGAGGAGCCAACGTGAACGTTACAGTTTTTAGATCCTCAACAGCAACAATCATATCACCCCACATATCTATCTCGTCTCCGTAGTAGGTCAGCAAAGATTCAAATGATATTAGAGGACCTACAGTTGAGAGTATTAAACAGAAACTGGCATCAGCTTTGGTACACCACAGTCTAGCCACTAGCCCAGTCACTACTGATGTCAACTGAAACAAACATTTACAATTTCAAAACATGCTAAAATTTATCAACTAAGTCTTCCATGAAAAATCATAGAAGACTGAAGTTCTTTTAAATAATATTCATTAAGATGACTCTCAAAGTACAGAGATAAGACTCAACAGAACAAAGTCCAGCATTTTCAGGTTTTCAAAAAAAAGAAGTTTGCCAACGACAAATTTAAGATTTAAAAATCAAACCAATTAATAAATGTTATAATAATGAATAATTAAACAATATTTTAATAGAGGGTCTTGCAAGATCCTTTTTCCCTTCCACGCAAAGCAATGAAGTATTTATTTGTCAGAAGAAAACGTTAAGGATTTATTGTTGTAAAAAATGCAAGATAGCTGTAAAGCTCTGTTCATTGAACATAATATACTCACTTTGCCATAAATCTATATCTAGAATCAACTAAACACCATCCAGCTTCACTATCAACAACTATGTAATATGAGACAAGAAATTCACACAGGACCAACACACCTGCTTATCGACTTCATTTAACACCTCTATCACCTCATCATCAAGCTAATTAACACATTAGACATAGAGATCATTAATGTTTCACTGGACGAGTTTAAAACATATGTGAAGCAGTTTCTTCTAAAGCAGAGGTTCTAAATTTGAATGAGGTAATATTTTGACGTTGGGATGACTCTGAGAGGGTGTACCACTGAATCTCTATTTAATTATTTTAATAAAACAATGTTCACATATAAGGTATTAATTACTCACTGCATGAGAGAAAGCAACATGCCTCCTGTACCTAACATGGCATGCCCTCTGAGCTGCATTCTTATCTTCCTGTAACCTGAAGACAGAGTGAGTGAGCCTGGCTGTCTTGAGCAAACCATCCATAGCCTGCCGCAGTTTCCTCATGCTTGGTCTTAACTCACTGGTCCAATCTCTCAGACTACTCAGTTCTAACCCTTCAATAACAGAATGAAAAAACAAAGTTTTTAGAGGGAGATGCAACAAGAAGAAAAAAGTCAGAAGTGTAGCCAATGGAGTCCTGAGGGTTTGTAGACTCCCCTTAAATTTTAAGAAAATAATTCAAGAAACGAAAAGTCACATATTCACCACTAGAATACAAAACACACAGACTCAAGCTGCTAAATATGGGACTCAAAAGTAAAAATACATAGAGAGCCATAAAACACGGGCCACCATTAAACATGGGAAACAAAATCCCTTTGCCTTATTATGCGAATACATGGGTGCCAAATTTTAATTTGATCTCGACACTTTCCTGTGTGTTTTATAAGTAATAAGTGTTTTATTTTTAAAAACATAAAAATATTGGTCCGAAGAGCACAATTAAACCTAAAGGTTGATTGTCGTACCAAGTTTCAACTCTCCACAAGAAGCTACTATGGTAACAGACATATCTACAAATATTCTGACATAAAGGCAGGTAAAACTACTTAGGAGGTCTTTAAAACACCTGAATCAGATAGTTCAGGTGAAATATCTGGCTTTGGGTTGTCAGTGAAAACACAATGCTTGTTCTATATAACTAAGCTATAAATGAGGAAAAGTAAAAATAATTAATAAAGTATTTTTTACTCAGCCCATACTTCCTGGTTAACCACAAACTAATTTGGCTTAAGATTACAAAGTTAAAAAGACGGGAGACAATATACAATCTCTAATTTTGTTTTACTTTTAAAGAAAATATGACAAAGTAAAGAGCATTTCATAATAAATATAACAATAAACTAACAGATGATTACCTTCAGTAAATTTATTCCTGACAGCTGTAGCAGTCTGAACAGCTTGGGTAAGGCAATCGTCAGAGCTGGAATGGAGCCTGGTAGATGTTTGATTGTTGTTAGCATTGGTCTGTGCTGTAGCACTGGCAGTGGCAGATGTGCTGCTCGGCTGGGAGGTTACGGCTCCCCTGCATAACTCACTACGAAAACTTTGACTCCTACCAAGGCTTTTATTTCCACTTCTGAAACATCAGTCATATTTATATTTGAACAACGGAACGAAAAATAGAGAATAAATAAAATGTTTCAAATAAAAATACTCTGGGTAATAAGAAAGCTGGATGTGTAATGAAGAAGATTATCTCAGATACCAGAGACCATATGCAAGCATTAAGGTTATAAAATGTATTTTAGAAGTTTGAATTTTGCAAGAAAAGGTAAATTATGAACATGAATGTATTTGTTGAAAAAAAAAAAAAAAATTCTGGCGCGGTGGTCCGCATGTCGGGCGAATTCCTTGGATGCGTGTTTCCGTGCTTTTACATTATATAAGTTTTCAACTACTAATAAATAATTCCGGCGCGGTGCTCCGCTGTCGGGCGAATTTCATGTAGAATGCTTGTTTCCGTGCTAAAGAACCCATTTCTTGCTTATGCAAGAACCATGCCCATCTCTTGGTTCTGTTTCATACTTTAGAACCTAAGCAATTACTCAATTGTCAAGCACTGCTCGTAACTCATTTTGTCTGTATTTTCCAAAGGAAATGCGCATAATTATCCAGTGTTGGCTACAAAACTATGCCTCTAAAATTAGAAGTACGCACTATTATTTGCACTAGTTTAAAGATTAGTTACTTATTTAAGCTTAGTAAGTTATCTTAAAAGGTTTTAGCGCATTTCCTTTGAAAATACAGACAAAATGAGTTACGAGCAGTGCTTGACAATTGAGTAATTGCTTAGGTTCTAAAGTATGAAACAGCAAGAGATGGGCATGGTTCTTGCATAAGCAAGAAATGGGTTCTTTAGCACGGAAACAAGCATTCTAACATGAAATTCGCCGACAGCGAGCACCGCCCGGAATTATTATTTAGTAGTGAAAACTTATATAATGTAAAAAGCACGGAAACACGCATCCAAAGGAAATTCGCCGACATGCGGACCACCGCGCCAGAATTATTTTCTAGTTGTAAACTTATATTGGGTAAAAAAACGATAAAAAATTATTGTCCCTACTAGGATTTGAACCCAGTACTCTGGGTTTGAGTGCTCGCATCCAAAGAAATTCGCCCGACCAAAATACATAGAAAACGACACCCTACTCGAAATTATATTTTTATCGACCTAAATTATGGTTTGGTAAATTTACAATGGTTTTTCGACTTTTTGGTCACCTAGAGTGGTCGTATCGACTTCGAACCGGTTTCATCGATTCAGCATCTCAAAAAACAAAATATTGATCTTTTTCGCGGCGAAAAATATTAACCCTGAAATTTTGCCGATTTTTTTCAAAATTTTGCTGACTCAGCAAACCGGGTTAATGACGTTCCAAAACCTGGTTTTCAATAGGGTTCGTGTCCTCCCGAAGGTGATTTTTGTACCAAGTTTGGTTTTAAAAATATTAATCCGTTTGAAAGATAGAGTGTTTACAAGAAAGTGTCTAGAAATACATATATATATATATATACATATATGTGTGTATATATATATATATATATATATATATATATATATATATAATATATATATATATATTATTATATATATATATATATATAATATATATAAAGTCTCGTGAAATGTATTTTTTCGTCATTAGGACCTCTGAAACGGATTTGTGTCGTGGTCCGAGGTTCGAATTCCGCCATGCGCTATCCCATTAGCCGAATTTCCAAAGGAAATTCGCTAATAGAAAACTTTGTTGAACAAGTGAAACCCAGCACCCTTCTAGAGATAAGTTGGTTCCATAAAGGGTACTGGGAGTCTCTACAAGGTGCATTCAAGCCCTGATGATTGCTTCACTCAGAGCATCCAGACTTCCATAGCCTATATTGGATAGGCTTTCACCTCTAAATCCTAGGAGAGTATGAGTTATTTGGCAAACATTTGTATTGTCCCCTACATAATAATTTAGAGAATGGAAATAAAGTAGAATAGATATTAAATTAGATAAAACAGTAGCAAAGTAAGAAGGTACTCTCATTTGACTAACCCCTGTAGTTCAAGATAAAACTCCTCAACATAGTAATATAGTATGTATTTATATTACTATAATACTAGTAGTATAATAGTTCAGTAAAAAAAATCTTAATTTACTACTTCTAAACATTATGAAAAAAAAAAATATAAACACGTTCTTCCCTTCTGACACAATATAATTGTACTAGAGACACCTAGGAAATGTAAGAAAGATAATGCAATGCTACATCTGGATACTGTTCCATCATTTGATATTCGTCATTATAGATGGCTCGAAATAATGTCATGCCCCACTCTTTTTCGTTACATCTAACTCATCTGGGCGCCGACAGAGGCCGAACTAACTCTGATCTTCAATTAAAATTCCGAGAAATATAATATGAAGTATTTATTAGAGACAAGCAGTGCTCTCTTACAGCCATCATGCTTGGCAAGCATAACATATATCATTTGACACAACTGAGTTTTGCAGTCGGCGCTCTAATGAGTTTAAACAGAATGAGACTTGACATTGTGTTGAGCCAACAATAATAATGATATTAAATGATGGAACAGTTCCCAAATTTAGCATTGCATTATCTTTCTTACATTTCCTAGGTGTCTTTTGCACAATTTATATTATGTCAACTATTCATGATTTGCAATGGTACTATCAATGGTATTTCTTCCCTTCTTGCTCAATAGTCTAGTGACAGGAGTTAGTTACCTGAGTCTGATAGCAGGGGAAGTGCATCTTCCACACAGGAATTTAACTTTACTGACAAGACACATAACAGATGCCTCTATATTGAGTTGCGTCAAATCCCACGGTTCAGGTTCCTCGCTAGGTTTGTAGTAGTTAGCACTGGGAGAGTTGCACATGGCTTGCGTGTCTAGAAACCTCCTCCCTACACACTCCTCTCCGTCTAATAATCGTTTTCTTTCTTCGTCTTCTAGCTACAATACAAAGAAAAAAATCTGTTACAAAAGTTTAATTATGACGCAATTATGAATTATTAAGGAAAAAGAAATGAGGGTCATATTTTCTATCCTGGTTTTTGGAACTTATTTTATAGGAATTTTATATAAAGTACCTTCTTAACTTCTGAAGATGTAGTTATTCTACACAAGGGTGAAAGGAGAAATAGAGTGTTTTCTTTAACAGAATGGGCATTCATCCTTATGAAAAGAATGTCAACATCCAAGAATCATGAATTTTCACGAGGGTCCAGGGTACTTGCATTTTAACAAACAACAATTATAAAACCGAAATCAAAGCAACACGGTTTTGAAACTAAATATCATTAATAAAAAATACTGCAGTCATGTAAATAAGTTGTTTAGATAATTAAGTGTTAATTCCTGCTTTGGAAAATAACCCAACTTACATTACTTAGATTAGAGTTTTCATCAGTAGTTTTCTTATTATCATCTTCACTAATATCCCCTGTTAAGGTTTCATTATTAGCAGGTTGCCAGAACTGCTTGAGACACCGAGGACTGTCAGGTGTGGCGAGTTCATCCTCATGGGAATGTGCGTGTACAGGAGGAGGTGAGTCCCATCTCAGCTGCCGTGTGATCCTACGGAAAGGAGATTCTCCAACATCTGAATCTGAATTATCACATCCGTTTGTTCCACGCTGTACTTTATGCTCTTCGACAAATCTTAATGCTTCCTCTACTAAGCCAGGATCCCATAGACTCAACAATGCTCTTGTCTAAAACATAAATATTAACATTCAATCAAAACTCTGTGTGTATCTATTTTTGAGAAGTTAGCAATCTAATCACAGATAAAAATAGTTTACCTATAAATTATCAAAGCTTTTGAGGAGGAATAGGTCCAAAATAATAGAGCTCCCTATAAAGTGTTTTGTTTTACCTATGAGGTTTTTATACTTTTAATTTTCCTCATTTATACCGTAGGTAGCAAAAGTATTGTATTGACACTAAAAGTCCTGACATAATTGTTATGATATGAAATCATCAGCTGAGCTGTTCTCATTCTCTACAACAATTCTATCTTACCTTCAGTTTCATTGAATAAGCTTCATAGTTAAGCCTGCCTGTATTCTAAACATGATGACATGCAATTATAAGAGTTTTGTGTTTTTAAGGTGCAAACTAGTGACTTTTGCTCTATTCTTGGTAATATTTGAACATTTATATCTCTGGTTCTATTGAACCAGGTTAAACCTCGAGAGCTCGGCAGCCAAATTATTTGTATCAAGATTTTGAACTATACGTTGACATTTTTTCACACTATTTTCATGTTTTGCAAAACTCTGTAACATGAAAAAATATGCAGTAAAGTTACCTTTGCAATCATATCATCACATATAGGTAACATTCCAGATGTTTTCTTATCCTTTGCTAATTTCATCAGAGTTCTCATAGCATCCACTACTTCCCTCCTGAGTTGCTTGATCGCCTGTATTGCATCGTTAGCCATGGATATCTTATCAACACCTGGATTGCCATTCTTTCCTTTTATAGGAGATTCTTTCAATTGCTGTAATAACCTGAGGAGACAGAGAAATATACAACTTATTGAACAGAATGAATTATAAAAGCGACCTAAATATAACTTGCCTTTCTAAAGTTAAATGACACTATTAAATGTTCATCGATGGTAGATGACCAATATAAATATGGTTCAAAATGAAAGAATGTGCAATTTTTTGTGAACAAGCTATAGGTTAAACTAATTCCAATGAAACAGTACAAACTTATTTGAAAGTACTTCCAACATGAATGTAAAAAGTAGCCATTTTATTTATTTTTTAAAACCCTTACTTTTAATTTTATCACAAAATTCTGAACAATGATGACCTTTTAATCTTAAATAGTTTAGTAGTAATTTAGACAAATAAATTCAAATTCAAAAAATGCTTGATTACTTTTTAAAAACTACAGGTTTCCCCAAAACAGTTATTTTAAATTATAATATACATATTAAAATGAATTCTGAAAACAAGTATAACTCAAGAGAGATTAAACAAATCTGTTGGTGATCAGAGTTAATAACTTAAATTAACCAGAAAAAATGACACAAACTCACTTAATAAGGCCACCATTCTTAGATTTATGTGCATGTGCGGTAAAAGCTCCAACAGTAACTATATCGTAAAAATCACATTTCTTTAGCGTTTCATTTTGCACCCATATCCTCTGTAAATGCAAATTTATCGGAGCAAATTCCAAAGATCGGTCAAACTTTCTAGCTGACTGCTTGAAGAAACTCCCTGCAACCATAATAAAAGATAAAATCAAATTATGAAAAGTAAAATTGGTTTTAAATGGCATGATATGTAACGTGTGCAAGTTAGAAGAATTTTTATATCATTCAGAGAGAAATAATCATAATGAAAACCTGAGTCATTGCATTGTGTTAAATAAAGATACCTAACTTCTTCATACTTACCTATTCTTTTCCTTTAGCAACAGATGACATGAGGCATATTGGCACATATCCTGTGCTTAACATGCCTTGTCATCACTCTCACCATATTACAGCAGACATATATAGGAATATATAGCATAAATACATAAGCAATTGAAGAATCAGCTATCGTTATACTAGCTGTTGTATCAACAGAAGCTGATTCTTCAATTCCTTCTTCAACTAGCAATAAACATAACCTCTTTAATTTTAAATATATAAGCACTGGAACTCTAATATGTGTATTCATGGTATTAGGGCCATAGAAGTCAGAAGGAAAAATGTGTATTGTGTGACTTAAACAAAAAAATTTGGACATTAATATCGTGAATTCTGTATTTTATAAATAAAGATACCGAGCACCTGTAGTACTTAGTGGACCAGGCACTTCAAATAATAAAAAATAAAAAAAAATGTATGCAAGAGAAGCAGCACTTTAGAGAAATGAAGTTTCTAGCTATATTACATGATAAAATTCAATGAATTATGACAGAGTAAGTTAATTATTGTAAATAATTTGATAACATAATGGTTGGAAAGATAAAGTAATTTTATCTTTAGTAGTTGATGAGTATAAAATAAAACTTCAGTTAATTAATCTCTACTTATTTTATTTACTACTTTGAATAGTTTACTTTCTCATGTCTCACATAAGTCGATTGTAAAAAATAACAAACCTAAAAAAGAGCTAAATTAAGCTCAGCTAAACAGATTTAACTTGTCTAAATCATTGTCTATCACAAATCTAAATTAAAAATGAAGATTTAGATCTCTTGGTGGTGATCGCATCAATATAATCTGATGTTTTCTTCCACTGTGGTACATCTTCAGAGATATAGGACAGAATTAATGAAAACATAATGCTCTACAAAACTTAACTGAAGATTGGAGACGAGGGTTGCCCTATTTATAACTGTCTCTCAACTTGCCTTCAGGGACCAAGATTATTGACATGAGAAGAGATAGTAGGGTTTGAGGGTCCAGTAAGACGTAATCCACTTGAAGGTCAGGAAGAGTTGATCTGCCTAGTTGGACTAGTGGAGGGTTACCGTTGGATTAAGTAATTGGTGGCTATGTATTGTGTAACATAATCAGATGCTGAGATGAGCTAATGGAATTGAATTATCTGAGACACATATATTGAGTCAAAGAAACTATTTATCTTCTATTCAGTCTTCTATCTAAAGATCTGGCTGACAACAAGGCTTCAAAACCACATACTTCATGTTCAACAAAGAAAACTACCCGTCTTTTACTTATGAAATTTGTTCATAAAATTATATCATCTTTACATGTAATTGCACTAATTGTTTCTTCTTTTAGAAGAAACAATTCTCCAAACTTGAAAAAATGTCAAGTTTATAGTGATTCACCTTTATGAGCTTGCAAGTTTTCCTTTGCCTGTGAATATAGATGTAATAAGTGAAGATGTCGGTCTAAGAGATCAACTTGTAAACTATGCCACGGTTCCTCCAGCTCCCCCATACCTGCCACCTCTTGCAGCAATTCCTTCTCTTCGTTTATCCACAGATTTCTACAACAATGACTCAACATGAATAGAAATAACATCAATCAGAGCCTCCGTGAGCCTAAAATCAAAGTATGAACTAGGAGAGAGAAGGTTGGTATCCTTGTAAAACAGTAGGTAATTAATAAATTGCCTTCATTTTGACCAACATGACATACTTTGTGAGTTCATTACAATGCTCAGAAACATCTAAATCTGGTTTTTAATCAATCTTAACTCTGTAATTGTTTGTTTGAAACTGTAGAGTACAGACATGTTCACTCCTCCCTCCTCCACTTTTCTGCCATCGGAATCACCTTATAAGCATCATTTTCAAAAATTAAAATTTTGGTGTGCCACCCTAAGGGTTGTTTAAATGAGCCAAACTTGTTTGCCCGATCATTCTATATATATGGTCATCTTTAAAGCTCTTAGTAGGAATGAATTAGAAAAAGTTATTTTCGACCCCTTCTAGTCATGGCTTTAACTTAACACTTTATATTAAATTTTATACATTGATTGCAGTGAAGTAATTATTGTATCTCTTGTAATCTTTATTTTTTTACTCAGCAAAATTTAATGAAAATAAAGAATTATTATTATAGTTGTTGTTTCCTGTTCCATAGACCTCTGGTCACAGTGCAAATGGGGTCTATCCTCGACCCCAAACCCACTCAATAATAATATTTATGTTTAAAAGAGAGTTTAAATATGAAAAAAATAAGTAGCTTACAGAAGTTGCTGAGGAAATAGAAAGCAGAGTTTAGACTCAGCCATGATCTCGTGAACACTGATATCTCCCCCGAGACCAGAATGAAACCTATATGTAGTGACTAGAGCGTTGCCAAAAAATGTTTTGAAACAACCTTGATGAGGTACTTTTAACTTTACACCTAATTTAGGAGGTAACGATTGAGATCTCCTATGACACCAGACCTGAAACAACATGTCACACTTAGATAAATTACTGCTTTGGATAAGGCAAATGTTTTTCATTCAATACCAAAATCAAGCGCTGACACAAGTAATATACAAAGAAGACAATATAAAATTTTTCACCCTGCAAAAAAGCTAGAGATTCGCAAGCTGAGTGAAATGTATGTAACTTAACTTGCTTAAATGTTAACTTATTCAGAGTGTTTGTATTGACTCCGGACCAGTTTTCTTAGATTTAGTGCCCTAAAAATGTCAAAACAACGCCCTACTGGACATTTGTTGTTTATACACCATAATCAAGTTTTCCAGTTATTTTTTTTTTATTTTTTTATTTAGTGTGTGTTCCACTTTAAGTACTACACACACTTTTAAGCATTACATGTAAAGAGCCTATGTATTTGGGTTATTTGCATATTTAAGTATAATTTCTCACCAGAAGCTATCAATGATTAATAACATTTTTACTACAATTATTCTTTCCGTTTTATTTAATATATGATTTCATCCCCCCCCAAATTTTTTATAATAAGAGAAAAGAACAATACGAACTTATATACATCTAAGAACTCTTAGATGAAATATACTCAGCAAGAGTTATTCCTATGCTTTTGGTTTATACGGTATTATACCTCAATCTTTAATATCTTTATTTTTCCCTTATCTACGTATAATATATATATACTACATTCATACATATACACACTCAAACATACATATATATATATATATATATATATATATATATATATATAATATATATATATATATATATATATATATTAGTAATTCAGTGTCTTTTACATTTTCTTGTAACTCGAAGCATATGTAATTGTGGTCAGATTTACTATGGTTGGTGGTACAGATTTATCATGGTTTTTTCAACTTTTTGGTTGCTTAGAGCTTCCCCCAAAAACATAAGTAAATTCCTCTTTCCTGGCAAAAAATGTAATCCTTAATTTTACCAGTTTATTAAAATTTTGTTGTCTAAGCAAACCAGATAAATGATGTCACAGCAACCTGATTTTTCGTGCCCTTCCTATTAATTTTTCACCAAGTTTGCTTAAAAAATATCTATCTGTTCAAATAATAGCATGTTATATATACATATAATCTTATCGCCCATACCCTATAATTGGACTCCTGCCATGATAACTATTCTAATAGCAATTTTTTTCTAAAGGAAATTGGCTAGAAGCAAAGCTACAGTAATTTTGCTTTTATAATCCCAGCTTAGACCTTACAAATAGGAAAACAAGTTGCAAGTAAAACAAATAAATGGATAATAATCAGTGAGGCATAAAGTTTAAATGAAAGTAATCGTAGTGCTTACTAGATGGTGATGAGCTGACCTGAGCGGAGTACTCTCACTACTGAGATTATTTCCCTCTCTCTCTAGAGACCAGACAGATATGCTAAGGAATCCAGCACTGCTGTTGCCTCCTTTCAGAGGAATTCTCAGCCTGTCGTTATCCTGCAGAGCACTCAGCTGAATACATGCACTCCCTAAAAATCATCAACCAGTCAAAATATTCAACCAAAAAAAATATTATTTTTATTATCACATGAATAAGTCTTACTCAATCTCAAGTTTTTGAGTGTAATGTTAGTTAAAAGTTAGTTCCCGGTTCCTTCAATTTCATAATTAAAACCAAGTTCTACAAAATCAATCAATTTAAACATAACTATGGAGAACAACATTTTCTATAAACTACTTGTTCTACAAACTCAGGATTAGATGTAATTTATAAGTCTAGTTATTTGCTATCATATGTTTTATTGTATTATAGGGTTCAGTTAAGAGAAGAATATTTCAGTTGATTATATTATTATATTCAACAGCAAGATCTTTTAGGCTCTGTTGGATTCTTTGCCAATCATCAGTGGGCTTGGTTCCTCTTCTCAAGGACTATCGAGAATCACAGCCATTGTAGCCCTTGATGTCCACGTTATACTAAACCCAACATACTTTGGTGTATTGCATTACAGAAATTTGGGAGTAACATGTGCCCATTAAACATAATTGTGAACCAATTTCTCAACTTCACAAGACCACACTAATATGATTCTGCAGTAAGGTTCCTAAATTATACTCATCCAGATACACTTAGGGTTGATCTTTTACAAGTATCTGACACTATACAGGTTCGGGAATACAGTCTTTAAGATACTTCCAAAGTGCATGGTACATAGAAATTATATCCTACCCATAAAAATCCTAGAGGCCTGTGCTAGGAATAAACCCACAATCACTCTTTAAACTCGAAGGCAATAAGTTCACAGTTCATTGTAACCTGTACACAACAGGACGGCGCATAGCTCCAGTAGCCCAAGTAAAATATAATTAAATCAAAGTAAATGGTCAAGGCTAAAGGCTTGATCCTTTGATAAAACAAGAACTTGGTCCTAAAATATTTATAAAAAGTGCATTTGATGTGCTCATCTAAACTGTAAAAACTAGACTGGAATATCTAAAGCAATATCGTCTGCTCTTTATCAGCCCAAATCTTGGATAAGATAGGTAGACAACATTTTCTAAGCCTGGTCACATGGCAGAAACACCCTAGATCAGAGGGTCATCATTTGTCATATGACAAATGATCTCCATCCACCCCAACATAAATTTCACCATTGGAGGATTTTCCAGATGTGCTAGAGATAAATAAACATAATGGTACAAGAGAACACAAGGTTTATTTCAAACCAACATATACTCTCAGATATTTTCACACCAACTCTCATCATCATCCAGCACAGAGGATGGCAGAGGTTAACTTCTTGGTCTTAAAAATTGCACCTCCTGAGAGCCATGGCTACAAGAGACAACAGGATCATTCATTTGCAAAAATCCATTGACCAACAAGAAAGAGGGGAAAGAACACAGGGGGAATTATATCTACTATTTGTCAAAAGAACTGTAGATAGGATTAGCAAGGTTCTAGCATGCAACGATAATGGAATTATCAGTGTTTAAGATTTCATTTCAAGAAAAACTATAAGATCATTTTGTAGATTTGGCAAAATCTAATGGAGAGACAGGAAGACTATAATACGACACCATCTAAAATCAATTGACAGCGCGTCAAAAATCTGTGAGGGAAAGAATTCTAATTGGTTCAGACCGCGCTTATCCCCCTCCACCTCCAACGTCGGTATAAAAAAATACCTTTTTCGCAAATAAAATCATAAAAAGGCAACATGGTTGTAAATATTTGTAACCTTGCGTCGCTTTATTTCCCTCATTGTGACAATTGATCTGCTTGAGTTGGTTTCGTTTCATTCCAATCTGTTCAATCATCCAATTATTCAGGGTAGTAATTTGATCTGAGTGTCTATATTGACACATGGGACATTGACGTATTCTCAAGCATTTCTTGCTATTTGAGTACAGCGCAGAGTCTGTGGTCTACCAAAAGACACATTTTTTTTTGGAAAATTGCCAATGTCTCCCAATAGATAACATTCTGACTTTTTAAGTTAGAATGCATATTGTGTCATATTAT
>JACMZG010001908.1:45372897-45386027 GCA_018340805.1 Microvelia longipes | reverse complement strand
ATAAAACGAATGTATTTACTATTGAAGACATGTACCAGTGTAAATGTAACGACATGTTTATTCTGAGGACAAACAAAACAAATCCCAAGTAGGAGGATGAGAGAAGTGAATACGATGAGTTTTGAACCTAATTTTGAGATTGCACTAAAAATCAAAAACTGAGTTTCAAATAAATATCAGTTGTTTTTAAGACACCTTAAATAATTTTATTAAGTTATTAGTCTGTATATGTGTGTGCGTTTTATCATTGCAGCTCCCTGTGTATTTTTATGCAAGAGTTGAAACTTGGTAAAAAATAAACCTTTTGATCTGATTGTGCTATCCAGAGTCAAAAGTCGTGAGCATGAGTGAAGCCAATCCAATATGGTTAGGAAAAGTTCTAAATTTTTCAAAATGTTTATAATAAAATGAGAGTAAAATCAAGAAATTTAAATCTTTGTACTCCAAGGCAATGTCAGAGACAAGTATTGATAGCAAAGATTATGTAGTATACCTAGATAATCTTTGATTGATAGGACAACCCTCTTCTCCACTTTTATTTATTTATTTTATTTATTGATTTATTTAAACTGGCGAAATTGAGACAAAAGTCTCCTCTTCCATTCCGCCAGCACTCAAACAACACAATTGATTCATAGTACAATGTAACTTAAATTAATCTAATTTAAAACATGCGGCTCTTATAACTGAGCAAAAAACGAATTAAAAATAATAACAAAAATATAATAATTTATAATAAAACATGCTAATTAAAAATTAAATTGACTTTTCAGAGAAACGTGGAAAGTGTCAAACATAAGGCAGACTATCCAACAAAATATTTGGGGGCAACACCCCCAGTTAGCCATTGAAAGGGGATAAGTAGGCCTATTTTAAAAAAGTAGGTATGGGGTAAGTTGGAACGTAAGTGCTAGCTAATCCTCATTAACTTGTTTAGGACAAGGCTTTACTTGACCTCAGACTGCTAAAACATTATCTAAAAGTTTTAGATATAATGCATATACAATCTGTATATAAGTCATACTTAGTAAACTTATTTGTCAAACTCAAATTCAACTCGATTAAATTATTTTTGGATTTGTAACATTTTCTTTATTGAAACGTATACCTGTCTTTCGATGAAACAATCAACTAATGCTGATTATGAGATGAAACTTGGCACATATGTTGGTCTTATATATGACTAAATGTGAGCTCAATTTCAAATGAGCTTTTGCTGAGTCATTACTGCATGTCAATGATGTCACAACATAATTATTTCCAGAGAGCACAAACTACACTTTCTACCTGACTCTGACTCAGTGCACTTTACCTGACTCAGTGACACTTCAGTGGCACTTCTAACTCAGACCTGCTCAGTGCACTTCTACCTGCTCAGTGCAGTGCCTGACTTCAGTGCACTTCTACTGACTCAGTGTACTACCTGACCAGTGCACTTCAAACAGTGCACCTACCTGACTCAGTGCACTTCAACCTGACTCAGTGCACTTCAACCTGACTCAGTGCACTTCAACCTGACTCAGTGCACTTCTATCTGAAAAAATCCATTTTTAACCACACTATAGTACTGTTCCTTATACTTAGTGCTTGCTATCTAGATAAAAATTTAAATAAAAAATTAATAATTCCTTTGTTAATTTTGAATGAGCAGATCTAGTAAAAAGAAATTTACCTCATCTGATTTACTCTAAACAATAAACAAAATTACTTTAACAATTTTCATATCAAATAAATACAACTTCATTCAGAGAGTCACCCGTGATGTAGTGGTTAAGATAATAAATAAAAATCTTTATTTGCATAAATACTAATACAAGTACAATGGCAAATCGTCAAATATACAAAATTAGAAGTAATATAAATTACTCAAACATAATTTTATTAGAGAAGTACTCATTAATACTATAAAAAGGCTGCTCTGTCAAGGCTTTTTTTACGGCTTTTTTGAAATGATCTATTGGCAACTCTTGAATTTTTACATCTAAATGATTAAAAAGTTTAATCCACAATTCACTATGACCCACTTCTGACTTCTTAAGTCTATGACTTGGTATTGTAAGTACATTTTTATTCTTTGTATTATATCTATGATAATCACTATTGGTTTTAAATTTATTTAAGTTCTTCTTAATAAAGAGCACAGAATGAACGGCAGTATGAACGGCCAATACACAGAATGAATGGACTTTAGTCATGGGTTCAATCTCAGCATGGGCCTCTAGGATGTTTATGAGAGGGATAAAAATTCTGCGTACCACATCCTTCAGAAGGGACGTAAAGCCTTGTGTGTAACACCAAAGTGCATTGTCAGGTATCGTTAAAGATCCCTTACCCTAAATGAAAACTGGGTATAGGAAAAATGTAGGACCCTCATTGTAGATTTATTATATATTATACTGTTTCTGCTTGTAGTTTAAAGTGTGTGGAGGTTTGGTTTAACAGTGAGAGACATGTTGTTCCCAGTTTTTCACTATACTATAAGAGTCAGTGAAAATATGTATGATTGCTTGAAAAAGCATGAGAGGAACCATAGAAATTCACGGCTCTTCTGTCTAGATTAGATGAAATACACCTTCTCTTTTTTAGCTCATTTTTCCTTTAGAAATTAACTAAACATTTAAAAGGTGGTAATAAAAGGGGAAAGTATCTAACTTGCCATTATTATGAGCTAATAATATGCCTTTGTCACAAACTTTCACATCACAAGAGCTAACTGGTATCTGATCCCTTAATATGGTTAAAAGTTGAAGTGCTAATTTTGAAAACTCAAAGAGAATGATATAATTTATTAATATTTCTTATTGAAAGCTACTTTATCAAACTTCTTAAAAAATTCTGGCGCGGTGGTCCGCATGTCGGGCGAATTTCCTTTGGATGCGTGTTTCCGTGCTTTTTACATTATATAAGTTTACAACTAGTAAATAAATAATTCCGGCGCGGTGGTCCGCTGTCGGGCGAATTTCATTTAGAATGCGTGTTTCCGTGCTAAACAACCCATTTCTTGCTTATGCAAGAACCATGCCCATTGCGTGGTCCGGTTCATGCTTTAGAACCTAAACAGTTATTCAATTGTCAAGCACTGCTCGTAACTCATTTTGTCTGTATTTTCCAAAGGAAATGCGCATAATCATCCAGTTGTTGTACAAAACTAAGCCTCTAAAATTAGAAGTACGCACTATTATTTGCACTAGTTTAAAGATTAGTTACTTATCTTTAAGCTTAGTCAGTTATCTTTAAAGGTTTTAGTGCATTTCCTTTGGAAAATACAGACAAAATGAGTTACGAGCAGTGCTTGACAATTGAGTAACTGCTTATATATATATATATATAATATATATATATATATATATATATATATATATATATATATATATATATATTATATATATATATATATATCTACGAATATCAGGATAAGGCTTATAAAAACACACACTTCTTCTCTGCCAACGTTTCGAGCATGGACATGCTCTTCATCAGGGCAACCTGAAGACAATATAATAAACAAAACAATAGAGACAAGAAATATACAAAAAGTAAAATCAATAACTCAAAGCTACAGTAAATAAAGTACAAAACAATAAAAAACCAGCACTTACAGAGAACTACGTTAAGCGTAAAGTCATAAAAATAAAAATTACAATAAATTGTAATAAATTAACAATTACAAAAAAAAATAATATTTTAATTACAATTTATTGTAATTTTTTATTTTTTAACGTTTCGCCAACGGCGAAACGTTGGCACGAGAGAAGTGAGTGTGTTTTTATAAGCCTTATCCTGATTCATTCGTAAGTTATGTTCTGAGGCTGATTCTGTTCTATTTTTATATATATATATATATATATATATATATATATATATATATATATATATATATATATATATATAAGTCTTGCGAAAATTTTTTTTTCGTCATTAGGGACCTCTGAAACGGATGTGTGTCGTGGTCCGAGGTTTGAATTCCGCCATGACGCCTATCCCATTAGCGAATTTTTTCCCAAAGGAAATTCGCTAAAAAATATTGATTCATTTAGAAGAGAGTAAAAACCATGTATTGCTAAATTGAATAAGTGTCAACAGGTGATAATAACTAAGGCTGAGAATGTAGGTACATACCTTCATCAAAGAAAATAATAATAAAAAGCTATATTAACTTAACACAAATATTAAAGCTATATTAACTTAACACAAATATTAAAGCTATATTAACTTAACACAAATCAAATCAAAGTGTAGGAAACATAACTCTTATTGCATTATTTTAAGACTTAATTCAAGCTCTACTGTTTAAAAGGTTTCGGCTCAATTAAAAGGATCGATTCTTACTCATTGATCTTTTTTAAAATGATCAATTAGAGACCAAAACTATAAGCATACATTATCAACTAGATATGTACAGGAACAGGATGGTTACTAATGAATCAAAGAAAAAACAAACAAAATCTAAAATTAATCTTTTAAACCTCAATGAAATGAAAAATTGGTTTTCGGTACTCAAACCAAATAGACCTTAATTGGGTTTTAAAACTGTTATCAATAGATACTTTGAGGATTCATCACAATAGCGATGAATCATTAAATAAAAATAAAAAAGATTACAGTAATAGTTCATAGGTTAGGACACCGAAGAGACTTTTATGGGGTTGTTAAATTATTTTATTTTCATACAATATTTCGCTTGTAATCTCCAAGCATATTCATGTATTACATAGTTAAGATGAGTTAGGAGAAATCTAACTACGTCATATATTATTTAAAAATGATAGTTCTACTCTAACAAAGTCATGCCCATTAACAACCCCATAAAAGTCTCTTCAGTGTCCTAACCTATAAACTATAGAAGTATCATGGAGACCAATAATCAAATTAATAAAGATTACAGTAATGTTCTTAAGTTGCTACTTTATTAAGTAAAACATTTCAGATGAGCCAATATTAAATTTTAAAAACTAAGATTAAAAAACGGGTACGGGGTATCTCAGAACTTTTCCTCAACTTATTGGATTTGCTTTGCGAACCCTCTCCACTTCGGACATGGTTTATATAACTTACATAATAAACATGCATATTTCCTTTGAAAAATCTGGAAAAAATTGAGTAAAAACTAGCAATGATATGCTTTGGTTATGAAGTACACACTGTAAACTTAAGCAAGTAATTGATGAGCAAGGCTACAAGCATTTCAAAATAAATTCGCCCACATCTCAGACTCTGCACCAGAAATATAGTTTTGCTTATGATAATCCTTAAACATTTTTTTTTATACGATTAATCATATATAATCATTAACTCAACTTTTGATATTCTCAAAATAGAAAAAAAAAACAAGGAGGTAAACAAAATGAGGTTGTTTATAATTTTGGGTCATACTGAATCAAAATAGACCAGTTTTAGCTCAATCAGAGCATTTTAAGTGGCTAATATTATTATAAGTAACTACTTGGTAATTGAAGATTTAGGTCTTACGGTGGTGACCGGAAGAAATGTAGATGAAGAATCCCGTCGAATTCTTCATCTACCACATTTCGCTTCCTCTGCGGGAGCCATCTTCAGGGATATAAGACATTATGGATAGAAACACAATGCTCTACAAAACTTGTAGAGCATTGTGTCAGCATCAGTTGTACTTGGTAATTATCGTAACTCAAGTTTTTATCAAACACTAGTTACATGAACTACTAAGGTTTATAAATATAAAAGTTAATTAGACCAATTTAGTAAAATATTTGCCATCACATTAAGTGTTAAAGAATACACCAATAATCAAGTATAAAAAAGAAACAGTTAAAATTAATTACAAGACACAAAGCATTCAAAGTATAAGTAAAAATACTCATGCACTAACTAAATGAACTGGAATATTATACTTAGAGAGCTGTAGAACAGGTGCTTTAACAAGAAGGGATCTTATCATGGATCTCATCATATTAAACTGATTTTAAACCATCAAGACCCCATTTAAAGATCGCAGAGAGAAGAAGGGAACCACTTGTTCAAAACTAATCTACCTACGTAGAAAATAATTTTCAGTAATACCATTAAGTTTAATTACAAACCCATAATGTTCTCAAAAATAACAATTAGACAGACAACTGTCCATTGCAATCATTTGAAAACAATATTTACGAACTGGTAATAAGGTGACACATGATGATGTGAAAGAGATCAGATCTGTGACAAAAATCACGTCCTGTCAAAACACCTAAATACTTGTTAGAGCTAGAAGGTAGCTGGATAATTCAAGATACTTTTAAAAATAATATTGAAATCATAATTTGATTAAATAGATTCAATTTTAAAAAGGGAAGAAGGGAAAGGAGATAATAAAACAATATTTTTAAAAATCATAGCAATTTTATTGATATAATAATCTTTTATTTGCTAATGTTTTTAGTTTAATAGAAAAATTAATAAACTATAAAAACTTAACAGTAATTCTGTTTGTTTAAATAATATTGCACAGTTTTTGGAATAAGTTAATGTTTATTAATCTCACAATAATTTCATTGATATAATCACACTTAATACTGACATTTTTTGTAAAACTTACTTATAACAGTAAATAAATTGAATGAAACTGAAAAATAAATCAAATAACAAACAAGTTCATATTATTTGGATGCATCTGGTTCCTTATTCCAAATTTTAGAAAAAATGAATATATATATATATATATATATATATATATATATATATATATATATATATATATATAATATATATATATATAAATTTTGCATTTTCAGTAGAATCCACTTAAAACACTCCTGCTTAAAAAACTTTCCCACATATTACACTGATTTGTTATGGTCCCTTTATTTAAAAAAACACCCTGTTAATTGCGTATTAACCCTGTTAATACGCTTTGTTTTTCCAGGTAAGACAATCTTCTATTGAAAAAATGTACAAAAACAAAAGAAATAGCAAACAAATTAGGTATTCCTCTATCAACACTTTAAACAATTAAAAAAGATTATTTAACAAAATGCTAAATCTGGAGTTTGTAAAAGACAAAAATTAAATTAAGAAAACATCTTGAATTCCTTTGAAAACGGCAAAGGGCAGTTGGTTGAGGCATGATATAATAAAATCCAAAATTTAATTTCTTTTTTAAATTTTTTTGTAAACGTAAACAAACAAAAATATCTAGCAACTTTGCAAAACAGTAATATTTTACGTCTATTTGTTATGTATTAAGGTATTTTTAATTTATGACTCTATGCATAAAGTATCTTACAATATTAAATAAAAAAATATTTTTATCCAATAATAATCAATGTCTTTGTTATTTTTTTTAATTCTAGGTTAATATGCTTTCCTACTTGATGCTCTTTTGTTGTCCCTTCAAGAGTGTTTTAAGCGGATTCTAGTATGTGTGTGTTTATATATAAAACAGAATTACTTTAAAAATAAAACAAACAAAAATATAACAACCAAATGGTACAAGTATCATAAACTTGTTAAACAAAATAAATAAATCAACAAATTAATTCTAATAACTTTGTTCAGATACTATAATTAATAATAAAGGAAGGGGAATAGTACAACAAATATATTAAGTATATTAGAGGAACATAATATTGTTTACAGGTTAAGGTCATGCATAATCATGAAGTAAAAAAGATTCAGTACGTATTCAATATTTTATAACGTCAATTTTACCACTGGATGTACAAAAGCTTAAATTATTAATGTTAATGTTAAGCTTATTTAGCAAATGTTGAAAGAAGCTCAATCAGGCCATGAAAGTAAAAGAAATCCTAAACAAAATGTTGCCAAACATGACTTTGTTTTAATTCTTTATCATTCAAGAATTGTTTTAGCTCCAATGTAATGATACCTTAATTTCTTAGCAGACTCCTACTATAAAAAAGTTACCATTATTCATAAGAAGTTCATCGAGAACTCAGATGAAAATGTGAAACATAATTATAATTATAAAGTAAATAAATTACTTTTTTTTTAATTGTCTTTAGTTGTTATTACAAATTAGAAAATTTGTTTGGCAAAAAGGTCCAGATTTTTTTTGGAAATTTGCAAATAATCCAAAACAAAATTATTAATTGTTCATGTATTGAAGCAATCTAAAACCTATTCTTAAACTTTTTTACTTCATGAGAAAAATTGAAAACAAAAATTTAAAGACAAATGAATTTAACAAATAACACAATTAAAAAAATTTAACTAAGACTGAAATAATTGATTTTCAAAATTATAAAAAGTACTCCGTCCATTAGAGGTACTAGAACTAGTCGGTAATGGAAAATCTGAATCAGAACTATAGAAAATACTTCTTCCAAATAGCATTTTATCTGGAACGAAAAAAAATCAACGGTACCAACAAATTAAATTAAAATATTTAACTATGGCGTTTAGAGTAATTATTTTAACAAGTGCCATAGGGTTTATTTACAATTTGAACCAGCTACCTTCATACTCTACTCATACTGAAAATAATTTATTAAAACCCAACACCAAAAGAAAAAATCGCTAAAAGTATTATTTTTAAAGGAAGTGATCTAGTCAGCTATTAATACAATGGAAGATAAAATTTTAATGTAAGCTAGAGACGTCGAATTTGTACGGATATCCTGGTAAATATTTCAAATTGAGTTTAGAACTAGATTGATTAAATGATATAGTTCCTAATTTCACTTATCAATGTGCCACTAATCATGTGGTAGGCCACAAAAATAGATTAGAGTATGATAAGGAACCCACCCGCAAAATCAAAACAAATAAATTTCCCTACATTTTTGACATTATTTTATATATAAAATAAATAAATACATCCATTCTTAGGTATGTAGAAAGGCTTTGAGTAGGGCATATATAAGGGAGATTAGGGCAATAATGTATCCAATAACAAGGTTTTACTTTAAATGAAGGGTGGGTCTCTTATCATATTATCTACAATGGGGTAGATAGTATCAAAGCCTTTCTACAAACCCCAGAATAGATGTATTGTATTCTTCTAAGGGGGGTCTCTCATAATACTCTTACCCCATTGTAGATAGTATGATACGGGACCCACCCTTTATTTAAAGTAAAACCTACTTATTTGATACATTATTGTCTTAATCTCCCTTATATATGCCCTACTTAAAGCCCCAAAGCCTTTCTACAAACCTGAGAATAGATGTATTGTATTCTTCTAAGGGGGGTCTCTCATAATACTCTTACCCCATTGTAGATAGTATGATACGGGACCCACCCTTTATTTAAAGTAAAACCTACTTATTTGATACATTATTGTCTTAATCTCCCTTATATATGCCCTACTCAAAGCCCCAAAGCCTTTCTACAAACCTGAGAATAGATGTATTGTATTCTTCTAAGGGGGGTCTCTCATAATACTCTTACCCCATTGTAGATAGTATGATACGGGACCCACCCTTTATTTAAAGTAAAACCTACTTATTTGATACATTATTGTCTTAATCTCCCTTATATATGCCCTACTTAAAGCCCCAAACTTTCTACAAACCTGAGAATAGATGTATTGTATTCTTCTAAGGGGGGTCTCTCATAATACTCTTACCCCATTGTAGATAGTATGATACGGGACCCACCCTTCATTTAAAGTAAAACCTACTTATTTGATACATTATTGTCTTAATCTCCCTTATATATGCCCTACTCAAAGCCCCAAAGCCTTTCTACAAACCCGAGAATGAATGTTTTTATTTATTTTGTTTAAAATAATTTTTGTATGTTAAAAATTTGTTGGAAAATTTATTTCTTTTGATTTTCTGGGTGGGTTCTTCATCATACTCCAACCCAAAAACAAAGTAGAAATTTGTACACGGTCAACTCCATATCAGGTTCCTGTTATTTGTTTTCAGCTAGGTTTTCGTATTTACAGTTAGTATCTATCACAGAGTGTAGGACTTAAACAGCAACAGCTCAATGTTAACATGATCACAAAAAGAGCATCGGTTTCAAAATTAAAGTTTTAAGATTTAAAGCATCATCATCATACAGCAGTCAGATCAAGAAGTAATTACTTAAACTCCAATTATTTAAAAATACGTTTTACAGTTACAAGCAGACAAAGCACCCACTATCTTTGTTGTAATACATCTTAGTTAGTATTTTTTTAAATTTATACAAGATGATTTGTCAAAAATAATAACTGCATCTAAATTCTAACATCATAATAAATAAATTAATTTTAGACAATTTAATTAAATGGCAAATGTAAACTCGATGTTCAATAATAAATAACACCCTTGCAATCTTTTTAAAAAAGACAACAGTGGTAAATGGAAAACCTTTCAGGTTTAAATGATTAACTTCTTTATTTTTACTTTTTCAAAAATGTTTACAGAATATTCAAATAAGAAATTCAGTGCTTGGCGGACACAGTTTTTTTAGGAAGCATTATTATAAAAATAATTATTATTTGTTGAAAGATTGAAAACATGATGTAAGACATGTTACTTTACAGCACGAATAATGAATCAGCCAATACCTCAAATATAATGAAACCATAAGCCGAAATGACACTCGTAAAATAAGCACATATTTACAAGCAAGCTTAGCTGTCTACAAAAATAACAAATTGCATGCTTCACATAGAAACTCAGATAGGGAAAAAAATAATTAAAAACATTCATAATTATACAAATACATAGACATTGTGAAGGTATTAAATTTAATAATTATTAATTTAATTTAATTAAATTATTTTTTTTAATTTAATTTTTTTTTTGTAAAACAAATGATGTAATCATCCAATTTATAAATAAAATAAATTATTATTATTATTATTTGAGCAATTTTTTAAAAAAATGTAGCTAATGAGATGAGATAGAGGAAGGGAGAGGTGGGGGTACCTCGATACTTTTCCTTACACCTCCAACTCACTTCACTCGTACTGTGAGCTCCGTCTCATCCCAAAGCTTAATGTGTTTTAACTTTAGTCCCACTATGTTCTACTTTAGAATAATGTATTTACCCAAAGTCTTGTATTAATAATACAAGACTTTGGGTAAATACATGCACCCTATTAATAATAGGGTGTTGCTATGCTCAACCTAAGAATAATATATTTTGTGTATTTGAATTTTTGTAATAAAACGTCAATCGTTAACAGATTTAAACAAACTTTTGAATATAATTCGATATAATATAATATTTTTCGATAATTATATTTAAACCAAACCCTTAATAGCCATCAAAATTTTCCCATTTGCTCTTTGTGGTTTACTTGGTCTAGTAAACCAAGTAAACCACAAACTACATGTCGTACAGTCACAAGTTTAAAAATAATACGCCATCAAAGTTTTAAAATTTAAATGTGAATGCGTCCATAATGACAGCTGATAGTAAAAAGTGAATTTGGTTATGTGTGTGTGAGCGCCCAAGTGTGCGTCTTTGATTTTGACAAGAAACTCCAGACCAAGAACAGAACCATATTGTTTATTAAATATGTACAACATCATTGACCTGCAGTAATGACTTAGCAAAAATGAAATAATTCAATAAAAATAAAAAACTTATTTACAGCTAGGTACACAAAAACTGCTAAATAATGCAAATAAATAGATGAGGCAGCAGCAGTTCTGTTTTTTAGTTGACACATTACATAATTCTTTATCACAAATCAAAATGTTTACTAATTTTTTTGAATTATTAGTCAGAAAAAGATTCACTGAACTATAAGTAACAGCCGCCTCTGTGGCCAAGGTGTTAAAGCATTAGTCGTAACGACCCAGACCCAAGGAAGTCTGGGGTTCTCATCCCAGGTTATGCTCTCAGTTTATAGAGGATTATTGTTTAGATAAATTATTGCCAACTTTAGAATACACTTTGAGCGTAACGGTTGCTACTACCACCCGAGGTGGTTCCCACAGGGGTTATCTCTGATGAGCCGCAAGGCTCTAAACAGGCATTATTACTATTATTATTATTATAAGTAACAGTTCTTACTGAAATGATTTGATATTTTCACACGTCTCAAGGATTTCCCCCCAGCTAAATAGCAATTTTGGCTAAAATATAAAGTACTCTTTTTGAAATATAATATCTGGATAAGCATGCAGCTATATTTTGCAAAATATCAAAACACTACCAAATAATATCCAATGTTACATTTAACAATAAAGTTAGTAGCGGGGAAAAGAAATTAAATATTAATAAACCTAGAAACCTAGCCCACGGGGAATACAGCTCAATTTCCACAGAAAACCCAGGTTTTATATTATAATTTTAATTTTTAAATCCATTTATTATACTCTAAACATTTAAGCATAAGCTAAAGTACTATAAATTAATACGTTCACACACAATTCTAGATCCGTGGATCTTATAGAATACGATCTCTCAATACGGTAATATTAGCTGTATAAACCAAGCGAAGGGGATACGATCGCATACGCTAGAACTAGGGAGATGGAATCTAAATGGATCCCCCGATACGCTGTATGTACCTTTAGAAACGATCGTATTTAACGGATAACCTTCTCGTCAAACTTTTATTTCACTTCTATATTACCGTTTTTGATCAAATAACTTTTGGAATACTATTTTTTTAGTGTAACTTTATTATTATGCAAAGAAATCACAATTAAATGAAATATTAATTTTTTGTTTTAAACGTTTTTATAACCAAAAGTGAACCCATAGACGCGATGTTTTGGCGGGATCAGTTATCACATAATCTCACTCGATCGACTAAACAAAGACGCTGTAAGAACCATGAAGTTAGTTGACCATATTGCATACGTACTCAATACGATAGCCTGTTACATACGCTGTGTGTACGTAGTAAATAATACAGCAAATGGTAAAGAAAATACAGATAAGTGAACTGACCTATAGAGTGTCCCCTGGATATTCTCCACATATGAACATCTAGATCAGGTTTATGACCTCTCTTAGCTTCTAATCTCTGTTGTAATGATATGAGTTGAGCTCTCATTCTCGAGTAACCAGCCATCTGAATAGCTTCTAACCACGAGTCCCGCTCGTGTTCTGTGTTGGCCCCGATATGCTGCCCGACTCCGCCTTCAAACACTGTTATAACCAAACATAATAGTAGAAAAGCAGATACATTTATTGTATAGAGCAAACATTATCAAATATCAAAATCATTTATAAGCAAAACATGATACTGAAAATGG
>JACMZG010001908.1:44968467-45372656 GCA_018340805.1 Microvelia longipes | reverse complement strand
TTTAAGCAATTTTCTCAAAAAGAAAATACAAAGGATGATATTAATTTTCTTTAACTAATTACTAGTATTTCTAGTTCACTAATGTAGTATATTAAAGTTGGGCCACAGAATAAATTAATAAGTTAAAAATATAAAAAATATATAGAAATCATAGCAATTAAATTATAAAGTTAAATATTGTATTAATTTAAATTATAAAATAAAATTTTTGTTATTTTTAAAATAATTTTTTTTAAGCACAATATATATGTGTGCTTCGCAACATTAATATTGTCCAAAGCTATTCATGTTTGGCAAAACTCGGTAGTCATCAAATGATATATTTTTCGCTGTCCACGCATGATGGCAGTAAGAGAGCAACCGCTTTCGTCTCTGGTAAGTACTTCACGATTATATTTCTACACGTGAATTAATGAAGTCAGAGTGAGTCAGGCCTCTGTCGGCGCCCCTGATGAGTATGACGTAACGAAACAGCAGTGGGACATGGCATTATGTCGAGCCTCAATGATGACGAATGGTCGAATGATGGAACAGTTCCCAGATGTAGCAATTGCTATTTTGCTTGTTACATTTCCCTAGTGTCCTCCTCGCACAATTATATTGTGCCATTATAATATTGAATTATATTTATATATTTATAATATATTTATGATATATATAATTAATATATATATTTGTTGTAGTATGTTGTCTCCATTTATAATTGATAATTTAATTTAGTGATACATGGGATTGGATCCGTAATAAATTTTGTCTTAATTAAAAAATATTATTACGTCTCCATCTGTTGTCATAAATTGTATATAATAATAACTATATATATAGTATATATATATTATATACTATATAATAATTATATATATATATATATAATATATATATATAAATACATATATTATATATATATATTATATATATATATATTAATTAAATATATATATATATAATATATTATTTTTATGGGTGCCCTAAGCTATTAAGTGGGGTGAAAAAAAATATGTTAGAAATGTTGTTGCTCCCTAACCCCTATATTTTGTTCGTATTAATATATAAAAAAAATAAATTCTCATAATAAAATTTTAGCCCGATCTGGGGTGATTAACAGGTGCCGCCGGGCCTTTGAAGTTTTATAGGTGTCAAAATTCGTCAAATTGTGAATTTCGTGACAATATTTTTTTTTCTGCTGATTTTTACATTTGTTCAAGGTAAAAACAAATACCTAACTCCACTAATAAGACATATTGAGTCTTATTCATTTATGTACGTGATATTATCTTAGTTTGGTACTTACCTGATATTTATGGTGGAGCTAATATTTTTCTGAAAAAATTAATCAAGAAAACATTTTTTTTCTATACACTACAAAGTATAACTCATATATATGTTTTTTTTGTTATCAATTCATTGGTACATTATGTTTTTGTATCTGTCTTCTAATAATTTAAAGACCATATTTGGATCTATTTATACAAAAGTAGCAGAACCTCATGTGTAACATACAAAACAACTGTCCAATCCATCTCGCAGTAGGTGAAAGCTTGTAATGCAGTATAATAGTCCAAATTGCAGTTTTCAGAATTTTCAATTATTTTGGTTTGAATTTATTTTCAAACAAGCCATTAATTTGCGACATTTGAAACTTTGTTGTGTTATAATTTTTTACATTATATTAAATACCCCCCCTGAACACTGGGTTCTTCGCTTCCCAATAAGTACATCACATACTCCCCCCTTGCCTGACCCCTCCTCTTCCCTTACCGAATTTATTAATCATTAACAAATGGTTAATACATTTTTTTAGTATATGCATAGTAATTTTTGACTCTATAGCTCGTAATTGACTAATGGACTGAAAATAATAATGCAAGTCAGACATTAGGGCCTTACCTCGCACTTGTGTCCCCATACCATGCTCTTAAATACAACTCTAATAAGGAAAATATGTTAATTTTTTCAGTCATCGAAGATTTTCTTTGGTAGAGCAACTTTGAAGTCACTTCTAAAGTAAATTTTTTGAACAATAGATCGCCCTTCGACATCCATATTGCCCATGGCTAATAGCACCTGCTTTCTAAATGACACTCCTCGAGGCGGGGTCTCTCCTAGAAAAATCACTGCCAGCTCCATAAGCTCCCTGTTATCTTCTCTAATTGTTTTTCTTTGAAACTTTTTTACGAAGAAGTCACGCATATCTCTTATTAAACTTCTGAGATCAGAAGACTATATTTTAGAGTCTATCTGACCCCATGAATTTCTGAACCTAGAAAACAGTGGAACATATGGCCCAAAAGTCGGTCCCACTACTTCATTGAATTCACCCTTTAATACCACTTCAAATACGTTGTGCCTACAAGGCAGGTATAGAAAATCCTTTTCTAAGAGGTTCTCAATATTTCTGCAAGCTCCATTGTTCTTACTGGTGTTCGATGCGTGGTGTAAAACACATCGCTTGAACTGAATCAAGAAGTCACCATTCTTCAAGACATCTATAGACTGCGGCGGCTTATTCTGCTCTAGTAGCCTGTGGTATGCTCGGAGCTCCATGGTCCATCAACTTGTCTTTTCCGCCATATGAAAATAAGAACTGCCAACCTTTCTATCTTACTGTCTTTTGTAATATTAGAAAGAAGCTTCCCATCCCAATGCACAACAGCACACTCAATTCTATCAATACTAAAGGTTTTTAACAATTCATTGTATCTAAAAATCTAAAACTGGGATCGTTTATGGCTTATTGAATTTCTGTTAATTACCAAGTTCTTTGCATTATGGCCTAACGCTTCTGCTGTGGCAACTAATATATGAACAGCATCTCTGTCTCTAACTTTGCACCTATCTAACGTTGCTGCTAGGATCATTAAAAAAATCAACAGTTCCTCTAAAACCTGACGATGAAGAAAAATTGCATCAGAGATAAGCTCATCTGAAAACTCTACTGCTGCTGGTGCTTGTAGCAATTCCGCAAACAACTAGATCGATAAATATCCTCCATGCATCGAGTTTTTCAACGGACCTCTTCCTCCTTCCGTTCTGCAATTCTCTATTCTGCCCTGTGTAACTTAATATCAACTCCCAGCATAACACCAGGTCGCCCTTTCATTCTTTGCATCCGCAAAAACTCTATGTCCTCCTGAATTATTTTTATTTGATTTTCGGCGTTACTATGGGCAATATCAAATAAATCATCCAGCCTGTCTGTCTGTAACGCAAACTACTACTGATAGCAAACTCAGTCGTTTTAGAAGAATTTTTCTGAAGACAACTCCAATCGTTTATAATTTGATAAAAATCTCACTGCAGTGGTCTTTTCTTTTTGTAGGATTCTTGCTTTTTCCCAAAAGATGCTAACCTCCTTTATCATTAATTCAGCACTATGTTTTACATATAACTTGATTATTTTGAGATTATAAAACAACACACTTGTCTGTTTGAAGGAAGTTTGCCCCCAGTAATCTGGTGGGAAACAGGACCTACTAAAAAAGGATGGTCAGAACGAAGAATTCTTTCACTTGTAATTTTATAACTAACAAACAACTTAAACCAAAAACTTGATTAAAAAAAGAAATTTAAACAGATTTGATGGTAACAGTTTGTTTTCTGAACCAAGACTGGAACTTTTTTTTAAGTAAGTCAAAGGGATTAAAATGATTCTTTCATAGTACCCCTGCTTAGATCACTTGCATCTTGCATGGTATTTTCCTTCACTCATCTTTATCCTTAAGTGGACACCTAGGGTTATTTTACCTGAAAGTATTTGGTAAACAAGTATTAAAAAGTATTCAAAGTTATAACCTATTGCCTTTCTTTATTCAATTCATTTTTTGTGATTTTTTTTTTTTTTTTTTTTTTCCAACATTACCTTACCTAATATATTTAATTAATAAAATAGTTTTAGTTCCAACATTACCTTACCTAATATATTCAAATTAATAAAATAGTTTTAGTTCCAACATTACCTTACCTAATATATTTGTATTGATCTATGTTGTAGATTACATGAATATGCCCTGAGGTAGAGGGCGAAATATAGTGTATTAGTAGACAGCAGTAGTTATTTTATTCCTCTTAGTGCCCAACCTTAGCATTAATATACTTGTAGGTTAACCAAGTATGACCTGTTGTTATACTTAAGACCTAGTTTAATTTCTTAAACATTTTAATAATCATTTGATTGTTTTTTTAATAATTTTTACTTTTAATAGGAATAGTAACTATTTATTTTAACATAGTAACTGTCATTTGGTAACTGAGTACTTATTATAGTACGACACACAGCTAAAATCAATTGACAGCGCGCCAAAAATCTGTGAGGGAAAGAATTCTATCGGTTCAGACCGACCCCGCTCTTTCCCCCTCCACCTCATGCCAACCTCGGTATAAAAAAATACCTTTTTCGTAAATAAAATCATAAAAAGGCAACACTGGTTGTAAATATTTGTAACCTCGCGTCGCTATTATTTCCCTCATTGTGCATATTGATCTGTTTGATTTCGTTTCGTTTCATTCCAATCTGTTCAATTCATCCAATTATTGTGAAGTTGTAATATGACCTGAGTGCCTATATGTGACGCTTGGACATTGACATATTCTTCAAGCATTTCTTGCTATTTGAGTACAGCGCAGGTTCTGTGCTCTGTTAACCAAAAGACAGCATTTTTTTTTGAAAATGCCTTGTCTTTCAATAGATGAGAGTCTTGACTTTTTTAAGTCTTGAATGCATATTCTGTCATATTATTTTTATAAAATGAAACAATACGCATTCAATTATACAAACTTGACACAAAAAAGCAGTTTGTTTTGGAAAAAGTAATTATAGCTGACAATTTATTTAAATCGTCAAACTTTTATCATAGACCTATTATGATCCATTGCATTACGTAATTAACAACTTTAACTACACTTAATTCATACTTCCCGAACAAATTTAAAGCAACACTTAGTTGCTAAATTTATAAGATATAACAATATTCCTACTTAAAAGGTAAATAAATAATTTTTAAAAAATAAAAAAATACGATATCAAATAAAAACAAATAATAAAATTCAAAACATAACCTGACTTACAGTGTTGCCAGAGTAGGGATTTTTTTTGTTACATAAAAGAAGGGATTTTTTTATTAAAAAAAGAGGGTTGAAAGCATTGAGATTTTGGCGGGCTGTCAATTGACTTTAGCCGTGTGTCGTATTATAATAAGTGTTACCAACATCACTAAGTTAGGAAGCCACAAACTAGTGACCGCTGTCAATTTAAAAGAAGAGTCTTTACTTGGAGCTTATTTACGTATCTTTTCTAATTTTTTTTTTTTTATAATAATTTATTTAAAAAATAATATACAAAGTAATGCGCAATACTATCCTACAAAAGGCTCTAAAAGTCTTATTACATCTATTCCTAATGACATTTGTTTATAAATAAGATCTTACTAGCCACATAAGAAAAATATATTTTAAAATTTCATACTTCATAATAGGTAAGAGGTGGGGGGGGGGTAACACACAAAGTTTCAAATGTCACAATAATGGCTTGTTTGAAAATAAATTCAAACCAAAAAACTAATTGAAAAATCTTGAAACTGAATTGCACTATTATACTCATTACTTAGCTTTCACCTACTGCGAGATAGGATGGCAGTGTTTTGTATGTTACACATTAGGTTTGCTAATTTTGGTATAAATAACCAAATATTGGTCTTAAATTATAGAAGACAGTATACAAAAACATAATATACCAATGAATTGATAACAAAAAACATATTATATGAGTTATACTTTGTAGTGTAGAGAAAAAAAAATTGTTTTTTGATAATTTTTTCAGAAAAAATATATATGTCCACCATTAAATATCAGAGTAAGTACCAACTAAGATAATTTTAGGTCATAATGATAAGTTCATAGTGTCTTATTAGTGGGTTAGGTACTGTTTTTACCTAGAACATAATGTAAAAAATCACAGAAAAAAAAATTGTCACGAAAATCACAATTTTGACGAATTTTGACACCTATAAAACTTCAAAGGCCCGGCGGTACCTGTTAATCACCCCCGATCGGGCTGAAATTTTTATGGATTTTTTTTTTCATATATTCGAACAAAATTAGGGGTTGGGAGCAAAGAAAAAGAAAGTTCATATTTAAGGGCCACCCTAATAATATATATATATATATATATATATATATATATATATATATATATATATATATATATATATATATATATATACATATATATATATATATATATATATATATATATATTATATATATATATATATATAATATATATATATATATATATATATATATATATATATATATTATATATATATAATATATATATATTATAATACATATATACATTTCTAACAACAGCCACTATGAGCCATGCTGGAATAATAGTATCACAGTGATCGTCCATTTCTTCTATATAAAATATATTATATACCATAAAGAAAGTTTGACTGGTGAACATACCTAATGTAAATCCATAGGGAGGAGCCAGAGGGTCTGGTGGGTCCAGCTTGATAGTGCAATGCTCCAAGACAATAACACCTACGGGTTCAGACCAAACATCCTTACCTTTGAAGTAAAACAAGAGATTGCCTCTCAGTCTGCACCACCTCTCTACAAGCACTAAACAAACACAATACACAAGAATATAGGAAAAACTTGTCAGCAACAACACAACATTCCACACCAACCATATTTTTGTTTTATCGTTGTGCCAAGTAAAACTTAAAAAAAAACTATACAGAATTTTATTATAAACTGCCTTTTAGGTTGTAAACTTTGATTACAGACCCAATTTTATGTTAACAATTCGAAGAAATGTCTCAATAAATCAAAGTAAAATACACTATAGTGGCACTGAGCCGCACTACAGTGGCACTGAACCACACAACAGTGGCACTGGGCCACAATACACTGGCACTGGGCCACACTACAGTGGCACTGAGCCACATTACAGTGGCACTGAGCCACACTACAGTGGCACTGAACCACACAACAGTGGCACTGGCCACAATACATGGCACTGGGCCACATACAGTGGCACCTACAGTGGCACTGAGCCACATTACAGTGGGACCTGAGCCATTTATATATCTAACAAAATATTTCCTATTATACAGCACATCATACTGAGTCAAAAATACATAATAAATGGTTTGATAAATGGTTGATTGTTGGATCAGTAAAGCGCTAAAATATCTTTTACACAGTTCGACAACTACATGTCATGTATAAAACCTCATTTATACATTTACAGCTTTGCAAACCCCATTCTATTTATTGTAAACAAAATACTTTTCAAGTTAATCAATACAACAAATGTTAATTCATAAAAATGTGTTCTTTTATTGCAGCAAACTTTAATCATTGATAAATATTTATTTTATTAAAACAAAATCATAACTATGAATCAAACAGCAAGACGTGATATTAATTCAACTAATCGATACTAATCACACGATTTACCCAAAACAATAATATCAAACTATTAACCACCTACCCATCCCAAAACAATAATCAAACTATTAACCACCTACCCATCCCAATAACATTAAACTATCATCCACCTACCCACCCAAAACAATAATATCAAACTATTAACCACCTACCCATCCCAAAACAATAATCAAACTATTAACCACCTACCCATCCCAAAATAACATCAAACTATCATCCACCTACCCACCCAAAACAATAACATCAAACTATTAACCACCTACCCATCCCAAAACAATAACATCAAACTATTAACCACCTACCCATCCCAAAATAACATCAAACTATCATCCACCTACCCACCCAAAACAATAACATCAAACTATTAAAACTGTAACATCGACACATGATTAAGTTAAAGTGTTAAGATTATGAAATGTCGATACAACGAAAAATCCTGCCATGAGAAGTGTCGACATTATTTAGTGTAGAGACATCGTGATGTCGAGACTACATTACGGCACCATTATTAACCAGCTACCCATCCCAAAACAATAACATCAAACTTAAAACTAATAAATCAACACTTTAGTGAAAAATAGTGAAACAGAAATAAAGCCAAGAAATACTCAAGTGATAATATTATTGCAAACATAATTGTTATTTTTGAAAATAAAAAAACATAATAAAACCAAAACCTAAAATAAAATTAGATTATCTAAATTAGGTGTTAGAGATATTTTTGCTGCTTAACCTAATAGATTAACTACATCATGTTAAACAACTTGGTTTGTGGAAGGGAAATAAGACAAAAAGCAAAAAGAATATTGTTATTTTTATAGCCAGCAGAGTTTTATTTATAAAATAAAAAATTTAGATTTCCAGTACAACATAATTACAGTGTATCAACAACTTTAAAATCTTGACAGCTCAGTTTAGGCACCACCAATTCTAAAAAAAAATCCCTACAAAAAGGCAGCGGGGAAAAAACTTTGTAAACAAATCAGGTTATGTTACCCGTGTTTTCTTGGCAATGTTTCTACATTTCTTTTGTGTAGTTTATTATTTAGGAAGTATGCAAATGTGGAAAAAAATGAATTGTGAAGGGAAATAATAAACACAAGAAGAACCACAAACGAAGTGAACGAATGCCGGGAAGGAGGTTATTTCCCTACAGGGGTTATGGGAGTAGGGAATTTTTTTTTTTCTCTTTCAAGAGAGGGGTTGGCAGCGGCTTCTCTGATTGGTCGATCCCCAAAATGCTTATGACCTTGGGGATTTTTAAACTTAACGATACACTGTAAAGCACAAACAACTCAATACTCAGGGATGAATGGTCCTATTACATCTCAAGAAGATGCAAGATCTCAATATTCTCCTGAGATAACAGAGTGTTTAACGTTCTTTATATTTTTTTCTTTATCTTATTTACACCTAAGATTTATGGGAAAAGTAATGTTTACGCCAAAATTCTGAAAACAAAGTGTCACCTCAATTATTATTTTTAGAGGTCTTTAAGATCTTCTGAGTTGTTATCAGGTTAACTGTCTGTATGTGACTGTATGCTGTTGTGTCTGTAGTTCACAGTGTGTTTATGGTGAAGAGTTGAAACTTCATACTAAAATCAATCTTTATGTGAGGTGTATATATTGGACTTGTTAGACAAGGTTGGGACAAAATTAAGAACACATTTGTGGAGTTAAGAAAAATGGAGTCCCCCGATCCCCTTCACTGTTTCCATGTGGCCTACCTTAAACAGAATTTTCTTGTTGATAGTGTTTAAAAGGTTCCAAAAAATTTTAAAAACATTGCAAGATTAGCAAAGAGTAATAGTAACTATTTAGTTGTTTCAGAGAAATCCTTTGATTATTTGCTAATGGGTAGGGTAGCATAATCTTGCTTAAATGTTCTGTTGATTCAAAACCCGAAGCAGTAGCATTACTTCTTGTGACTCAATTGTTTACAAATTTTTCAAAGGAAATAAGCTTAAATGTATCTGAGCTTGATATTAGAATAAATAATGCTGTGCATTACGATTTTGGAATGATGACTGTAACTTTGAATTACCTGTAGGATAGATAAGCACATTTCCTTTCAAAATTTCAGGAAAAATTGAACAACCAGAGGTAATGTTACTGCTCCAATTTATTTGCTTAGAACATCTAAGCAAGATATAAATTGTAAAGTGCCAGGCTTGAGGACCTCCGGGGCAGAATTATTTCTGTTTAGTCATTTTTTATTGGAAGAATGTGCAGCAAATAAATACTAACTATTTGATGATAACTGATGACTGTTAGATAAGCTGGGGTTAATGAAAGCAACAAATAAATAATCATAATAATTAAATAATCAAAGAAAAAAAAAAAAAAAAAGTAAAATAAAGGCAAAAGTAAAAAAAGGAGTGGTTAGTTGTATTATTACTCAGTGTTAAAGAAAATATTTGTTTTTATTTTCATAATTAATGGCAAAGAAATCAACTTTGAAGTGATTAGCTCTAAATTGAAACCAAGGAAGTGTTGTATTTTGGCTTTAAAGCTTATTTCACTACCTTTTCCAGCGTAACAGCTAAATGGATGAGCGCCTGCCTTGTCGCACTTGGTCATCTTTCCCTTGCCTGTAAAAATAAAATTATATATCCCTACAAAAATGGATGCCCAGATCTCTGGGTAGATCTTACCTCACATTTACTAGAGAAATAAGTATTGTATAAGCAACAGTATAACAATAATAATAAAAGAAAGCAAACATCAAATTAGAAACAAATAACTTGTATTGTTCCTTAAAATATAATTTCTTAAATAATAATTATTATTATTTTCAGGATAGTAAAACTAGACCAAAAGAATGAATTTTGTACCAAGTTTCAACAATAAATACACTGGGAGCAGCAATGATAATGGACACACATATTGACTAACGACTTAGTTAAAACAAAATAGGAGGTCTCAATACTTTTTCTGGACAAATATTTTTCTCGGAAAGTCTCAAAGATATCGAGATGCAATTTTTCTTTGTCTTACAACTTTTGTTTCAACACTTTAATGTTGGCTAAGAACAATGAATTCTGATAAAAATGAGATCAATTTATTTATTTATTTACAACACAGACAAAGCCCAATTAACAATATTTAACATTTGAACATAGCGAAAGAGCAGATAAACTAAAATAAGTATAAAGTATAAACAAACAAATATTTTAATAGCATTAAAAATTCTAAGACAAAAAAGAAGGTGAAAGAATGAACAGAATAATAGTGAGTTTTATAGTTAATCTCTATTAATCTGCTTTAAATATTGTTCACTCACAGTATTAAAAAATCGGGTACGGGGTACCTCGGAACTTTTCCTCATCACATCGGATTTAGTACGCTCATCCTCCCTGCTTCGAGCTCGCTTAAATACAATTCTACAAATATATCGGGCTCAGAATATACAATTCAAAAAATTTAAACTGCAACATGTTTTCGGACTCGCTTCGCTTGCCCTTAGATATTAAATTCATTCGTTTCATTCTCAACGGTCACCCAACAGCTTAGTCATTATTGCAGATTAATAATGTCATAAAAAATAATTTTCACATAGCACATGTGATTCAAATATTTTTTTGGAATCACATGCATATTCAAGTGTATCTGACTGGTTTCCCTCCGTATGGTTTATAAATTCGTTACGTACACACAGCACATGTAACAGGCTATCGTATTGGATACGTATGCAATATAGTCAACTAACTTCACTGTTCTTACAGCGTCTTTGTTTAGTCCATCAAGTGAGATTATGTGATAACTGATCCCGCCAATACATGGTGTCTATTATAGTGAAGGTTCACTTTTGGTTATAAGAAAGTTTAAAACAAAAAATATATCTAATTAAATTGTGATTTCTTTGCATAATAATAAAGTTACACTAAAAAAAAAAATAATATTACAAAAGTTATTTGATCAAAAACAGGAATATAGAAGTGAAATAAAAGTTCAACGAGAAGGTTATCCGTTAAATACGATCTTCTTTATAGGTACATACAGCGTATCGGGGGATCCATTTAGATTCCATCTCCCTAGTTCTAGCGTATGCAATTGGATCCTCTCCGCATGGTTCACAGCTAATATTACCGTATTGAGAGATTGTATTCTATACGATACATGGATCTAGCAGTGTGTGTGAACGTACTAATTGTATTTAACTTATTTAACTGTACTGCATTTTTTTAACTGTACTTGATACAATCAGCGGATTTACAATGCTGTGTGTACTTAGTAAATGAATATAGGGAGACATTATGCTACACTCTCTGGTTATGCTAAGCTAAATGATAATGATTCTTGATATTATATTTAACGAATATTTTTAAGTGAGTAACTGTATCTTACCCTCTTCTCCCTTCTTAGTTCTTAGAGAAATGAAAGTTTTATTGTGACATTTAAAACTTAATTTAAAGTTCATAAAAACAGTCCATAATAATAATAATTGCAAATTAAACAGCAATAACTCACTATCTGTTCTCCTGAAGAAGCCCTCTTGTCTTTCTCTGATATAGAGGACACCTTCCTTATCAAATTTTTGAGAAGGTTGAGTGGCCAGCGTTAACAGCTCGTGCTTGTTAAACCTCATATTGGGCTCTACTGATACTAATAACACCTGTGTAAAATTAAATCAATAACAATTTTAAAAATATAAAAACAATTTATAACAGATAAATCAAAATAAGGTAAACAAACTCACAATGTTGAACTTTTGATATCCTGTGAACTTTACGAGACAGTTAGCCCATAACTTATTAATTAGAGACAAAAACGAACTACTAGGAGACCAACTACCCCATTACTCTTTTGACACAAATAATACTGATGATTTTTAGCTAAAAAAATATAATCATAAAAATTTAACATAACATAAAATTCAAACCCCCCACGGAGTAGTTCATTATCAACAAATTTCAGATTTTAGACTTAATCAGCTGATTTAAACAATGTTGCCAACCTAGATGAGTGGAATAATTGTTACTACTTTTTCAATTCGCTATTTAAAGAGATAGTTGTAAGGTTGGCAATTTCAAGGGCGGGAAAACGAATGTGCGATCAAATTTTTAATGATCATATATATATATATATATATATATATATATATATATTATATTATATATATATATAATATATATATATATATATATATATATTATTATATATATAAGTTTGGGGCAAAACAAGAAACACAACAAACAACAAATAGAGATATATACTAGAAGGAGCGGAGCATAGCCCATCTCAATACATTAAGAGTCCTGAAATATCATTGGGGCTCTCAGGGGCTCTGTGTAACATTATTGAAATATATTCTGAGAGTATGTTAATGTTATAATAAATCAATTCTTTCGGCTTCCTGCGCATTACTTGTGTTATGATTAAAGTAATTTATAAACCAAGTAGGGAAACTCCTATACTAACACATGTAAAAAAAATCAGACTAATCATAGAGATATATTACTAGAGGGGCCCTATTGGTTGAATTTTGAAACATCGAAAAAGTAACCTGACCACATTCGATTATCATTACCATCAAATAAACATAACAAAAAAAACAGTGAATTATACAGTAGAATGTTTAAAATACAAATCACAACACAAACAATCTGCGGGAAGCCGAAAACAATTGATTAATTATAACCTTAACTCCCTCTTAGAGGAGGTTTCAATGAGGTTACACAGAGCCCCTGAGAGCCCCACTAAAATTGTTTCAGGCCTCTCAATGTATTAAGGTAGGCTATGCCCCTTCTAGTATATATCTCTATGAGACAAATGCTAAAATTAGAATAACTGCGCATGCGCCTTTTCGGATTTAGGTTGTTTTATTTAATTTTATTGGCAACCCTGATAACATTAGGTGAGTATTACATTTTATCGTGTTTCGTACTTTAAAATGCACGTGATAATTTAATGATTTTGAATCAAATTCTGTTAAATAATTGCTATAATAATTTGGTTAAAGAACAAGAGAAACTAAAGTAAAGGTATGTAATGCATGTTTTTATTAAGATTTTGAAGAAAATGCAATATGTAAAAAGTAACATTTAAATAAATAATGTTTTATTTATTTATTTATATGCTTGACTTTTTAGTTTGCCTATATTTTTATAATTTTACATGATAAAAAGAAAAACATGCAATTTTATGGTTTTTGTAAGTTTGTGGGTGTAAATTTGATATTTTTGATGTATTTTTGGTAATACTGGAACAGTTATATCTCTGGTCATGTTCTATTAAACCATTTTGACGGTTAAAACATTAATTTGCCACAAATTTAATAAACTTTAAATAAGACTTTATTTGTCTGACAAAACCAAGGTTCTTGAATAAAGGGGATGACGCATTAAGGAACATTTCTGACCCCATGGAAGTTGTAAGAGATAGAGAAATAGGAGCAAACTTACCTTCCCCTTGGTTATAATGAAAAAATGGCGCCAACGCAATTTTTGTACCAGGTTGTCGAGTTTGCTTCTCAACTTTCTTTGTGCATCTCGTGATTGTTACATTTGAGGTGCTTGTTAAGTCATTTGTCCTTATTATTTTAAATTTTGGACCATACTTTGCTACTTCAGTGAGTATAATTTAAGCGTGTTTTGTTATAATTGGATATAACAAGGTTACCCATTGTTTATACTTTTCAAGCAATAAACAATGGGAAACATTGAGAGGTAAATTTGCCTCTAAAATTTAAGACCTGCGCTGTTATAAGAATTGTAAGCATGCGTAGTTTGTACCTAGTATGTGCAGTTGGTTTTTGACGTTTGTTTGTGTTGAATTCTCTCTATTTTTTGGTTTTCGATGGGTCACTTTTTGTATGGCAAATCGACTTTGTGCGTCATCCTCTTTATTCAAGATCCTTTGATAAAACCAATAGGAACAGCGCTATTGGGCTAAAACGAATTTTGGGGTCATTATCAGGACTTTGATGGGGCCCAGGAGCCACAATCGCCCAATCTAGAATGGCAGAGCACCTGATCCTTTATCAGGGAGCCAAAATAAGCCAATCTAGCGGGTTAAACCTTTAGGGCCCAATGGTTACGTTTCTTTACGTCTGACTCTTAGACGTTTTCGCTCTACCTCAGAATAAGATGTTTGTCTAAAGTCTTGGGTGCTATGTGATTGTACTTGTGATTCGCTTTACATCATTTATTAGCACTACCAATGTATCACTCGATTTGAAAATGTATAGTTTAAAAATAAATAATTGGGTTATTTACACAAAACTAAGTTACAAATAATAAACAAAAATGGTAAAAAATACAATTTTTGAAAATGGGAGAAAATTGTGTAAAATGGATGGATTTTAAAAAATTAGATTTTCCGTCCATCCTTTTATACAAGGGAATGAAATATGAATGAAAACGATATACCAGTATGTATGAAATTATGCGTTAAAACGAGATTAATAGACGCAAACGAACTTTTTCGTGTAATTTTAGGCGTCCCACCAAAATTTTTATGTTTTTCAATAACTTACAAACTAAAAGTTTATTAGCGGTAGAACTTTTTACTGCCAATTCATAATAAGTTCCCTTGTCTGACGATATCGACATGTCCAACGTCGAATAGAAGTAAGAAAAATAAAATTTTATTGGCCGTTAACATTTTAATATGCAATATTCGTTATTTATAAAATCGATATTATTTAAAAAATAATTCTGGTACGGTGGTCCGCATGTCGGGCGACTTTCTTGGATGCGTGTTTCCGTGCTTTTACATTACATAAGTTTACAACTACTAATAAATAATTCCGGCGCGGTGGTCCGCTGTCAGGCGAATTTCATTAGAACGCGTGTTTCCGCGCTAAACAACCATTTCTTGCATAGCAAGAACCATGCCATTGCATGGTTCCGGTTCATGCTTTAGAACCTAAGCAGTCACTCAATTGTCAAGCACTGCTTGTAACTCATTTTGTCTGTATTTTCCAAAGGAAATTTGTGCAAAATCATCCAGTTGGTTCTACAAAACTATGCCTCTAAAATTAGAAGTACGCACTATTATTTGCACTAGTTTAAAGCTTAGTTACTTATCTTTAAGCTTAGTCAGTTATCTTTAAAGGTTTTAGCGCATTTCGCATGTACCTGTAAAACAACGATCAATTATCCTTTTACATTATCCTCTGTTTTTAATTCGTGCCATGTGGCTTACTTGTGCTTTACTAATCTGTGACGTAGGAGATATTTAATGGTTCAATCCCACAGAGATATCGAACAAGGTTTGCTGATTATTAGCGCTACTATTGTAGTACCAGTATCAAAACTACAATTTCCTTAGGTGTCACTTTAACAAATACTTGTTCTACAAAACAACCTTTGGGTAAGTTTCAAACTCAGATGGAATAAGTAAAAGGTAATAAGTCCACAGTAAAAGAGCCAGAGGATAATGTAATAAGTACGATTTATTTACTGTAGTATTCTCCACATTTTAAATTTATAACCCCAGGTCTGGAATAATGTGAATGCCTAATGGTAATTGTTTGAGGCTTAATATTAGGAATATGTAAAATTTGCAATTGTTGAGCTTGGCCCATCACGGAGGTCCACGACAGTTGCCTCCACACCGCTTTGTTGTTTTTTATCACTGGCCCATCGACGGTATCCATTTGTGTATTAACGTTATTAAATAAGTCCATATCTTTAAAATAATTCTCGGGATTTAATGTTTCTTCGTTATCTTGATTACTAGTTCCGGGATTTTGAGTTGTTGTAGCAGCAGGTCTTCCTAATCCTCTTTGTTTATTTAATCTATCACTAGCACTTTGAAAAGTGTTTGGATTATTAACACTGTCTCGTAGTTCTTGAATTTGAGATAAGTAATCAGCACTACTGTTTAGTATCTCACGTTGATTTCTTTGAGCTTCTTGGTAACTTATATTATGTTCTCTAGCGTATCTACTTAAATATCTTTGTCGCAACGAATAAATAGCTTTGTTTATCGAAGATGAGTTCATTCTAGGGTACAATGTAGATTTAAATAATGATTCTGTACCATATTTAACTCCTAAACCGATAGATCCAACTAAAGAATGTACGTTTCCAGTGTTAGTGAAATCAGACCAAAATTCGCTAATAGCCTGTCTATCAGCGTCGTGTATTTCTTCACCTGATACAGCAAAATTATAATTCAAATCGTGCTCACGTGCTATACTGTCGTCTCGATCTACTGGCTCTTGTGTAAAGTCCGATGTCCCGGGTCCTAGGTACTTATAAGAAGGCCAATGGAATGGCATATACACTTACACTTTGACTCGATGTGTTGCGATGCAGTCCTCAACAAACACTGACACGTTATTGTCATGTTATTATGCACGCGTGACCTTGCAAATCATATGACGTATCTATATTTTGTCTTTTGAAAGAAAGATTCATAATTCCCTTCTACATCTACTACGACGACAACGACATGTCCGAGTCCTAGAGTTGGCGGGCTATTTGTCTAATATGCACTGGCAATGGGCAAGCGCGGAAGCGCTCGCTGCTTCCGCGCGCCCGGCCAGCATTAGACAAATAGCCCGCCAACTCTAGGACTCGGACATGTCGTTGTCGTCGTAGTAGATGTAGAAGGTAGATGTAGAAGTATTTTGCCTTCACATATTTTTGTCTATTTTGCCCTCACTTATTTTTGTCTCTTTTGCCTCTCACATATTTTTGTCTTCTTCCTCCAAAATTTTTGTCTATTTTACTCCTCACTTATTTTGTCTATTTTGCCTCTCAAATATTTTGTCATTTTGCCTCTCACATATTATTGTCTATTTTGCCCTCATTTTTGTCTATTTTGTCCCACATATTTTGCCCCTTACAAATTTTTGTCTATTTTGCCTCTCACATATTTTTGTCTTGCTCCTCAAATATTTTTGTCTATTTCACCCCTGACATATTTTTATCTATTTTGCCTCACATATTTTTGTCTATTTTGGCGATAATAAGTACCCAAAGTGCAAAAAATTGACATTTTAGCTCAAAATTGAAAATTAAAGATAAAGTATTGACTTAGAACATTTGGCCAATTGACATTGGACACAAATGTACATCTATAGGAGGCCAATCAATCCTATTAGCGAATTACCTTTGAAATTCGCCTAATGGGATAGGCATGGTGGAATTCGAACCTCGGACCTCGACACAAATCGGTTTCAGAGGTCCCTAATGACGAAAAATACGTTTTGTGAAACTTTTATATATATATATATATATATATATAATATATATATATATATATATATATATATATTATTATATATATATATATATATATATATATATATATATATATATATATATATATATATGTATATTTATATTTGTATTTCTAGACACTTTCATGTAAACACTCTATCTTTCGAACGGATTAATATTTTTTAACCAAACTTGGTACAAAAATCAACCTTCGGGAGACACGAACCCTATTGAAACCAGTTTTTTTTTTTAACCCAGTTTGCTGAGTCAGCGAAATGTTAAAAAATCGGCAAATTCGGGTTAATATTTTTCGCGCGAAAAGGTCAATATTTATGTCTTTGAGATGTTGAATCGAATGAAACCGGTTCGAAGTCGATACAACTACTTTAAGTGACCAAAAAGTCGAAAAACCCACAAAAATTATAGAAAACCAAAATTACGGTCGTTGAAAATTAAATTTCGAGTAGTGTGTCGTTTTCAATGTTTTTCGGGCCTCTGAGTTGAATGCCAGTGGTCCGGAGTCAATACGATCACTCAAACTCAGGGTACCTGGGTTCACATCCTGGAAGGGTCTATATAATTTTTTTATCGTTTTTTTTTTACTTAATATAAGTTTACAACTAGAAAATAATTCTTGGGCGATGATCCGCATGTCGGGCGAATTTCCTTTGGATGCGTGTTTCCGTGCTTTTTACATTACATAAGTTTACAACTACTAAATAAATAATTCCGGCCCGGTGGTCCGCTGTCGGGCGAATTTCATTTGAATGCGTGTTTCCGTGCTAAACAACCCATTTCTTGCTTATGCAAGACCATGCCCATAGGTGGGTTCGGTTCATGCTTTAGAACCTAAGCAGTTACTAAAAAAAAAACAGGTAATATTTTTTTATTAAATTCATTAAAGTCGTATTTATGAAATGTTATTTTATACATGCGACAGTTAAATTCATCATTATCAGGAAAAAATATCTGTTTGTACAAACAATAACAGGTGTCCTTTGAACAACCTGATATTCCTCATACTTAATGTTACATGATAATTGAGCTCCTGAAAGAGAAGCTTGAAAGTTTCAAAATGCTTGTGGCTCAACGTTTGGTTCGTCAAATATTAACATATTGCGAGATATGGCGTCATGGAATGGAAATTGAGAATATCTATTCTCATACGAATTCCACCATGACGCCTATCCCATTAGGCGAATTTCCAAAGGTAATTCGCTAATAGGATTGATTGACCTCCTATAGATGTACATTTGTGTCCAATGTCAATTGGCCAGATGTTCTAAGTCAATACTTTATCTTTAATTTTCAATTTTGAGCTAAAATGTCAATTTTTTGCACTTTGGGTACTTATTATCGCCAAAATAGACAAAAATATGTGAGGCAAAATAGATAAAATATGTCAGGGGTGAAATAGACAAAAATTTTGAGAGCAAGACAAAATATGTGAGAGGCAAATAGACAAAAATATGTAAGGGGCAAAATAGACAAAAATATGTGAGGGACAAAATAGACAAAAATATGTGAGGGGCAAAATAGACAATAATATGTGAGAGGCAAAATAGACAAAATATTTGAGAGGCAAAATAGACAAAAATAAGTGAGGGGTAAAATAGACAAAAATTTTGGAGGAGCAAGACAAAAATATGTGAGAGGCAAAAGAGACAAAAAGTGAGGGGCAAAATAGACAAAATATATGGAGGCAAAATAGACAAAAAAATATGTGAGGGGCAAAATAGACAAAATATGTGAGGGACAAATAGACAAAATATGTGAGGGACAAAATAGCAAAAATATGTGAGGGGCAAAATAGACATAATATGTGAGAGGCAAAATAGACAAAATATGTGAGGGTAAAATAGACATAATTTTTGAGGAGCAAGACAAAAAATGTGAGAGGCAAAATAGACAAAACTATGTAAGGGGCAAAATAGACAAAATATGTGAGAGGAAAAAATAGACAAAAATATGTGAGAGGCAAAATATTAAAAAATATGTGAGGGGCAAAAGAAACAAAAATATGTGAGAGGCAAAATAGACAAAAATAAGTGAGGGGTAAAATAGACAAAAATATGTGAGAGGCAAAATAGTCAAAAATATGTGAGGGGCTAAATAGACAAAAATATGTGAGGCAAATAGACAAAAATGTGAGGGGCAAAATAGACAATAAATATGAGAGGCAAATAGACAAAAATATGTGAGGGGTAAAATAGACATAATTTTTTGAGGAGCAAGACAAAAAATGTGAGAGGCAAAATAGACAAAACTATGTGAGGGGCAAAATAGACAAAAATATGTGAGAGGAAAAATAGACAAAAATATGTGAGAGGCAAAATATTAAAAAATATGTGAGGGGCAAAAGAAACAAAATGTGAGAAGCAAAATAGTCAAAAATATGTGAGGGGCTAAATAGACAAAAATATGTGAGGCAAAATAGATAAAAATATGTCAGGGGTGAAATAGACAAAAATATTTGAGGAGCAAGACAAAAATATGTGAGAGGCAAAATAGACAAAAATATGTAAGGGGCAAAATAGACAAAAATATGTGAGGGACAAAATAGACAAAAATATGTGAGGGGCAAATAGACAATATATGTGAGAGGCAATAGACAAAAATATTTGAGAGGCAAAATAGACAAAAATTTGAGGGAAAATAAGACAAATTTTGGAGGGCAAGACAAAAATATGTGAGAGGCAAAAGAGAAATAAGTGAGGGGCAAAATAGACAAAAATATGTGAGAGGCAAAATAGACAAAAATATGTGAGGGCAAAATAGACAAAAATATGTGAGGGACAAAATAGACAAAAATATGTGAGGACAAATATGACAAAATATGTGAGGGCAAAATAGACAATAATATGTGAGAGGCAAAATAGACAAAAATATGTGAGGGGTAAAATAGACATAATTTTTGAGGAGCAAGACAAAAAATGTGAGAGGCAAATAGACAAACTATGTAAGGGGCAAATAGACAAAATATGTGAGAGGAAAAATAGACAAAAATTGTGAGAGGAAAATATTAAAAAAAATGTTGAGGGCAAAGAACAAAAAATATGTGAGAGGCAAAATAGACAAAAATAAGTGAGGGGTAAAAATAGACAAAATAGTGAGAGGCAAAATAGTCAAAATATGTGAGGGGAAAAATAGACAAATATGTGAGAGGCAAAATAGACAAAAATATGTGAGGGGCAAAATAGACAATAATATATGAGAGGCAAAATAGACAAAAATATGTGAGGGGTAAAAATAGACATAATTTTTGAGGAGCAAAAAAAAATGTCAATAGACAAAACTATGTGAGGGGCAAAATAGACAAAAATATGTGAGAGGCAAAATAGACAAAAATATTGGAGGGGCAAAATAGACAAATACATGTGAGGGGCAAAATGTATTTTATTCTTCCTAAGAACCCAAAAAGCACATTAAATGTACAATTTACTTTTTTTTACACCCGAAGTTCAATAAACCACCATAGTGAAGTTACCTTATACAACATAAGACAATAGACCATAGACCATAAACCATAGACATAACGTCTAATGATTTAAATTTTAAGAGGGGGGAGAATGGGGTCCACCCTGTAAATAAAGGGTAACAGAACACTCCTACTAAGAGATCTGTAAAGAAATTAATACAAACCTTCACATTCCGAGACCAAAAATCCACACAGTGTTTTGTAAAATTAAGGTCGGTACCAAAGTGAATAAGTACATGAAACTTTATTGTCATTCGCCATCTTAACATTTAAAATAAATTAAATCAATTTTTTAAAGAAAATACTTTATTTCTAGATTATAAAGTTATATGTTAATCCTATTATCTTTCGCCCATTTTTTAATAACTCTGATGATGGATTCGACTTGTGGATTTGTCGAGTTCCTCAGCAGTTGCACCACATCCGCTAGTAAATCACTGAAATATAAAGTATACGTCGTAAAATACTTAACACGGTATCCAGTGGGTCCTATTGGTTAATTGTTCTAAGACATCTGTGAATCGTAAACTACTGACAACACACGGGATGCCTTAGTTGACAAAGAAATATTAAGTGATGCCTATTTTCCCTTCCTAAATCACATATTTGAAAAAGGGATATCAATAGACTGTCATGTATATCTCCTGAGTATCTACATCACCCGACAGAGCCTGAACTTCTTATCTTGACGCTTTAAAATTTTGCCCTCATGTGTACAATAGTATACTAGTAAAGTAAATAAAATAGTATGAATATAACTTACTACAAGAGACGCGCGGTGATCTACTTTATATAAACCGACCCAGTTCAATGACTTAGGACAACTCAAAAAGCTAATATCATTTTGATAACTATCAATATAGATTTATTATGCCATAAAACATGAATTATAAGTTGATAATACTAATATATATTTTAGTGCATCACGATATAGAGCACACTCATATATAGGAAATGTAAACGCAAAAAATCATATGTGATAATATATTTAGGAATGATACTATATCACTCAGTTAATAGTATATCATCACAATTATATATTCTTCGGTAATTTAAAATTTATAAGTCCAGGTTAGATTCCAGGGCTTACTGTCGGGCCCTAAGTGGTTTAAGACGTAACGAAACAGAGTGGGACACTGATCAATATAATGTAATACCACCAATTACATGTAGATACGATAGTCGTAATTAGATCAGAGAAGGAGGATCACACCAGTATCATAATAGGAATGCTAAGTCTTTGAGATATAGAAGCTTGCACACAAATTAAATCGCACCTCAGTGCGTCTGTATCGGATGCGAGAATTATAACATACGAATTTGTTAGAAATTATTAGTGTTGTGTCCTTTTCGATATTAATTTACATGAACCTCTTTATAAGAGCAATTATAATATTTACAGCAGAAATGCAAGTATTTATTATTGAATTAAACAATCAGGTGTGTGATTCTATTGACGCCATAAATGAGCTGAATAAGGCAAATCTAACCTCTTCTCAATATAGTGAATGTGACAGGTGTAAATCGAAGAGGGGGAAATGCAAGTATATTCATGCTATTGGTATAAGATCAATTATAAGACCACTAAAAATACTGGCTAGCGAGGGAAATAAGCACTGATGGACCATTAGTTTTGAACTTATTACACTATTGTATTGCCTCCTTATAAAAATTAAATGAATGAGAGAGAGAGAGCCTTATTTAATGATGTGCTGGATTACAATTGAATTTTGCATTTCTTTTGAGAGCGTAATCTAACCTTAGCATTTAAGATTGGACAGATTATCACTGTTAATATAGGCTTACAGCACGTGAGCACCACAGAGTACAAGGACTCCCTGATATTGGCGAATTTATGAGCTTACTAAAAAAAAACATTTGTACTTTTTGTAGACAAATCTAACCTTAATACAGTAGAAGGTATGCATTATATAGGCTCTTTTATTCCTCACTAATTTGGACGACGTATCGTAGTGTGAGCGAGTTAGTGACCGTCAAGCTTGTGACCGACTGATAGTTCATTACCAAATACTAATATATGAGAAGCTGACCTGCAAAAATTTATTAAAGACTAGTACAATCATACTTTAGTGAAAGGAAATGTAAACTTAATATCGCATTCATATTGTACTATGGATGACCCTACATGTGGCTGTCCACAGGGATCCTCAAGCTCACCAGGATATTGGATAATACAATATGACTCTCTATTAAAACTCAAATATCCTAACAACTGTTTAGCTATAGCGTTTGCAGATGATTACCTCCTACTTACTGCAGCCAGAACAGAGGAAGAATTGGAAGCTTTAACCAATGAAGTTTTGAGACAAGTGAGTTTTTGGTCCGATGAAAACAAGTTAAATTTTAGTAAAGAAAAATCCCAAGTTTTACATATAACAAGGAGAAGGCAAAAGAAAATTTAAAAATCAATTTTAACGGTGCGTATTTAAAGATAGTAAATGAAATGAAGTATTTGGGAGTAATACTAAGTGAAGACTGGCTTTGGAACAAACACATAAGTCATATTACATCCAAAGTTATGGGTTTAGTAAATATGCTGTCAAGATCAGCAAAGGTGACATGGGGAATCGGGTCGAAGGCGCTTAGAACAATATATGATGGAGCCTTTTGCCCTATGCTTTTGTATGCATCACCAGTTTGGATAGATGGCCTACAAGCAAAATACAATAGGAAAAAGTTCATTACTGTTCAAAGAGTCATGCTTCTGAGGATAGTAAAGGGCTATCGTACAATTTCATATGAAGCTGTATGTATTGTAGCAGGAATTCTCCCAATTTTCGAGAAAATCAAAGAAACTGTTGACATTTATCAAGCATTTACTAATCATAAACTTACTTGGACGGACATAAAATCTATTGAAACACCTATAAAATTTTCAATTTCACAATTGGCAATTGTGGAATCATTAAAATGGCTACATAAAGAAATCTCAACATCACGATAACACACGAAAATGTAATCAGAAACCGATAGTCAAGTAACCCCTTTTCGTCGTATTTCTCTGACTATATAGCCATATCGGGGCTTTGGCAACACACACCGGGATATTATACAAAGTCATTTTATTAGTAATACATATCATATACCTAAAAATTTATCAAAATACCTGATACATATATATATATATATATTATCTAATTTATTATTAGAATATGAGAATAATTATTAATATTATAATAAATATCAGTATATTTGTTTTATTTTATTTTTTTTATTTACCATACAGATACCTGCTATGGGGCAGTTACTTAATTGTTCCTATATTAACTATGCGAGAGAGCGCTTTCGTGAGAGCATAACAATGATTGATTTGGTACTCTCTACTTGAGCTTTCAGTGTTCTCTATTATTTGGCTATGTGTTTTCATTTTATTTTTAATTATGTATCGCATTTGCGTAGAATAATTACTGATCTTATATATTTTATATGTTTTTTTTCTCTATCAATTTTCATATTTAGACTGGGTAACTCTTAAATTAATCCATCTTCTTTCACTCGTAGCAACTCTTCTGTATAAAATATCCATTATTTATTATTTTATAATAATTGTGACTGCATAAATATATATTAATTAAAAATACTAAATAATTCCTTATTTATTCCTTTTATTTTATGTATGAATAAATATTTATCTTATTGATTAAACTCGCACCATGGATGTATCGCAAGAATAGTATTTTCGAGATGTGAGTTTTAAAATAAACATATACCTAAAATAATGTGTTCAAGGTTAGAGAAAAATATACAACTATGTATAATTATCTAACTCTAAACCGTTCTTAGTACAAGAGAAGATTATTAAAGGAATATAGAGAAATTTATGTATAAGAGGGAAGCCAATACACCATATACAATATCAAAACACATATGAATCCAGAAACATGCAACATCGAGATCACAATACCATTGTTTATAAAACCGCTCTTATAAGCTCATGAAGAAGGCATTACTCTTCGCCATACTTGAAAAAAAAATGTTCATGAATATCTATAGTTTTAACCAGAAGCACCATTTTACTACGCGCCATCACTTTAATGAATGCGTAAGAGGAGTATTCTATAAATACTCTAAGTAACATGATAGGTAAGAAATTTCAAACTTTTAAGTTACCTGAGATCAAATAGCATAAGATCCGAATCTAGACCTTAAAAAGAGTCACCATACTTACAATGACCAATTAAAACTTAACACATACTTCTGTATCATTTAGTCGTAAAACTGAGTTACCCACCGTTTTGATGTAGACTTGCATATTGAGACACTCTATTCATCTATTCAAAAAATTAATGCCAACGCCATTTTTGAGAAAACTTCATGAGAAACGTATATTCTTTAACATTTTCCAACTAGTTCTTCTTAGCAATCGTTGGCCCATTCTTGGGAGTTTCTCTAACCAGACCCATAAACCAGCACTTAACTGTGACGCACCATAACTAGGAATCTCAAAAAAACACTCTAAAGTGTATGTTTAGCAAGCATTATTTCTGAGATAAATTATAAATGCATTGATACTGTAAATGTGAGTATTATCTACGTGAATAAAATCATTTGAAAGGGCATTATACTACTTATAATGACCACTAGAGAGTCAATTGATGTCAGTCTTAACTACGATAATTTCACCTAGTGATAAGTAGATAAATAATTAAAAAAAATTTCTCAGTATAATTCTCTTAGTCTGACCTTTAGTTGCGACATCCTATTTTTGTCTACTAATCACTACATACTTATAGAAACGTCATATCAATGGATGTTGAAACTTTTTCATTTATAAAACCGATAACCCTAGCTGCTGGCTCTCGCAGGATGGAACCCCTCCAGCTCTCACCACTCATTCTACGGTATTATTCAATAGACTCATCTACTAGAGTAAATTTAGCGAATCTACGTTTTTACACGCCACGACGAGAGCTGTCTCAAGTTGACTTCGGTAGACTTTAGTTTCAGCGTGACCACGATTATCTTCCTTCTTTTTGCGTAGACTGCCCAGAACACAGTAATGCAGAATACACCTTAGAGCAATTTTTCAAGATGAAAATGCTTTTCTTGAGATGCCTATCTAATAGACAATCTGGCATCATAATAAAGAGTGGAGTACAAATTTAGAGCTCCTCCAACTTACTATAGATGTCTATCTATATACAGATATATCTATTCTAAACATCTAACTCACTTAGAGGAATTATTAAAATTTGAGATGGAGGTTCTTATGAATTCAGAAGAACAATTAAGTTGTGCTAGTAGCTCGAATTTAAAGAGTGTTAGCTTATGGAGCTATATAATAACCAATCCCCATCGGTGTCTTTTGAACTTATATACTCGCGCTATATCATTCCCATGTTAATATCATCCCAACAATTTACTATTATTTTAAGCTGATTGCAAATATTTTTCTACCTCCAAACATATTCCGCAAAGCCACGCTGGGCATAGGACGAATAGCTAACAGAGTATACTTATGTAATTGAGAGAATCGCCTTCTCAGTTGCTCTAAAGTGTTGGAATATGCTGACCCGTTGGCGCCGAATGTTTGAAAACTGAACTAGAAAAGAAATTACGTGAGTAAGATTTTCAATTATCAGTACAAAAAGCGTATTCTATCCTTTCGAATCTCGTCGGTAAAAGCTTTATATAATCCTATTATACTCCTTTAATAACGCAGATGAGACTGATAGTGAATACGGCAAGGATATTCATCCTAACCATCCAATCTGACATTATAAGCTACACATCCGAGTATATATAAGAGAGAAAACTCTTAACGTAAATTTAGAAATCCAGTGGAAAATATATCTATAACCCATCATTCACTTATTGACTTGTTGAACTCTTTAGAGACAATCAAACGCATGAGATTTGAAGGATCAATATGACCTCATCCTGCAGCAACAAATTGAACGTTCTTATATTAATTTCTAAACGATAGTAATATTGATGATATTTTCTGTCTATAAAGATAGTCACCCAAGTCATGATATGTGAGCGTAAAAGATGTTATTGATTGGCGCATTGGTCGTTAAGTGTTTTACTTGTATATAGAGTTCTAGTATATTTGTGGGAGGGATAAAAGTTATCTTTCTGCAATTGGCAGAATACCTGCTATTACAGCAACGAAGGGAAGTTTAGATCTAAAAACTCCCAGATGCTTATGAAGAGTTTATCTAAGTGACTGTAACAGTCTTAGCAAATAACCTCCTAAATCATTGAGAGAATATGGAGTTAGAATACCAAATATTAAAATGTGCAATTATACATAAAGATTACCATTCTCATTACTAGAAACACAGGTGATATAGCCAAGCTAATCTACTACTTCTCACTATCAATCAATTGATTCATTTTTCATCATGCTATATACAACACTCTATATCCCGCGATGAAACTCACGAATACTGCGGTATATAGACACCCCATGCAGGAGTGCATTATCTCCCAATACATTGGACGAAAAGCTCCTTCCATACAAATCACATTCTTCAATTGATGTGGTCTAAAGCTAAGCCATTCAGGAATTACTTGCGTATTCTCACTAAATGCCCCAGGCGTTGAGGACCTAATATGCTACCCGGAGAGAGTAAGAATGTTCTCGGAGAAGAGAGAGTAATACTTAATTGCTTAACATTGTATGGTCATTTAGATAATGGACTCATATCCTGGATATAGGAGATCTAAAGATATATTTTAGGAATATGCAATAGAGCTGCATATTCCAGACAAATAAAAGGTTTTTTCTCAAAGCAAGTAAAATAGTGATTCTATAGCTAGATTTTTTTGGGGATTGTTATTTACACTATATTTTATCATAAACATAAATCAATATTATAAAGCACGAATCATACCTGAATGTAGTCTCTATACTTATTGATGTTGTTTTTCAAGAAATCTCATGGTTGATATACTCAGATGAACGTCATAATAATTGATAAATTTTCACGATTATGGTCATTTCAACTATAGGTGTGGTCATCTGTATCTGACCTATCGATAAGTCTGGATATCGAGGTCAATATATAAAGTGAGATGTGTGATGAATGGTGACATCATTGGTGATTAATCTTAACACTTGGAGCAAGAGTGCTACTTTGTCTCATTTTTGTCTAATCTAACTTGAGTGATAGTATTTTATCTCTTGGCTACCACTAGGTGACCATGTTCTCTGTGATCAAAATCATAGTCCGTCATTTAATTGAATATGATTTCTCAATCTCGACAAAACTCTCATATGTCACTACTCTTTAGCTTTCTGACTGGTTGGGAATAATGAGTTTTTAGCTCTTACTTTCTGGCAAGCCTGCCAAGAAAAGCACCATAAATTTATGTGTTTTTCTTGTCCCACCGAGTCTGCCTGCCGAGAGATCGCATCAATTGATTTTTGTTCCCCTTTGAGAGGCAGCTATATATGGTGTTGAGTACTAAATCTACGTTTCGGACCACCAGTAATTGATTGTATTACAGGTACAGTACTATTATTTTTCTCGGAAAGATGGGAGAGTATCTGATGGGCGGATTGTTCTCGTGCCGAGAGCACAGTTGTCAGCGCACTCATTCCCTCACACTGTACCTCAAGTGCGTAGGCCGTGTTATACCATGCAAATTGTTATCTTTTTAATAATTAACTCGCTAGATATCTATATAATAACTTTAATTTGATTTCTTATCTCATTAACATTATGTCGTGGTTTGTGATAATATAATTTGGTAAATAGTTCTAAGCTTGGAGAAGGCTAACTCTGACATATGGAGTTAGCTAGATATTTATAGTACCTATGACATTCGTATTGTAAGTTCACTCTGTGTACGGTTGAGGTGATGATTCATTCTTATGTGTGCCATAGTTCTACATGAGTGCCAGACATCAAAATTTAGCACAATAGCCGTCGAAATTTGCGAAAATAATTATTATCAGAGTTGGGTGTTATTCAATCAGAAATTTTCAGGACCGAACCTAGACATGTTTTAAGTATTTATTGATCTAAATAGAGATAATCAACAAATGGCGGTGTTGTTATAAGTTACACATGTCTCTATAGCAGTTTCGTGACTTGTTCTCGAGAATTGGGTAGAAGTTCGCTCTGCGTACAGATTACTATTACAAGCTTGTCTAAAACCTAACATTTATGGAGCAAGATTGTATGCTAAGAAGATCGCTCGATGAGAAATGTATAACGATAATTCGTGCATCTCTCATATTGATAGCATGATTCTTTGAACATAAATCGAACTTTTTATCCCTATTAAGTAGTTAAAGTAGTTTTTGCGCTTTAAATGTCCCGATTCTACTCATTCCCAAAACTGATGACGTTCAAAAATATCAAAAGTTAGCTATAAGACGCTGAAAGCATAAGACTAGTAGGGTCATTACTTATGATAATTTGCGTCTCATATTGCATATTTAAAGGTGGAGCAGCTCTGAACCTGGTTTTTCTATCACAATAAATTATTTTGAAGTTTTTCCAACAAGTAGGAAATATAGCTCTTTCTTCGGAAGGCATTCCCCATGTCACCTCATTATATATTGAGTGGCAATGTACATGAAACGGCTTATAGAGTTGATAACTAACACAATCCATTTAACCTTTAGGAATGAGATGTATTATATACTTATTGTTTTTGTCACACGATGAACGAAGGCCAAGTCTATATTACTTCTTATACCTTGAGGCTTATTCATTAAGAGCGGCTTCTTTCAATTATAAACATAACTGTATTGTATGTGTGAGTATGTGTATATATGTCTATGTTATCGATATGTTTACTATGTATTTATATATACGCAATACATAATATTTCAAACTCGTTATAATTAAATTTAGAGATTAATTTAAAAATTTTCACTTAGTTTGTCACCTCTCTTTCCATTAATAATTTAATAAGTATTTTTAAAATATAACAATCTTGAACTTCTACGATAATGTGCGAGGATTTATGATATTTTACAATAAAAAAAAAAAATAAAAAATAAACTAATAAATATTAAGTAATTATACAAATATTTAGCGTGAATCCTAAAAAACTACAAATTTCGCATCACAAAAAACTCTCTAATATGAAAGAATAAATGCACTATTGATACCACAAATCAGATACTTGCACTTTGCTCACTGGTGAAATAACTGGGAACAGAAGAGTCAGATCAATGTAAAGTAAGAGAAGGAATATAAACATACTAGCAAAATCGATACATAAAATCAAGAGTATCTAAACCGTTGAACCTATGATTATGGGCTACAACTAAAAAGTAAAATGTATAAGTACAAAAAAGGAAATAAAGTCAAATATAAGAGAGAGAGTCAACATGTCTATTATATGTTGTATTATCCCAATAGACGACCTAGATAGCGAGGTGCACATACTCCGTTTGTGAGAAGTACAAAAGAGCCCCTAAGCAATGGTGGAGTGATTCATCCATTGAGTACTATAATATGTAGGATTCGAAAAATTTTAGTATAAAACAATTATCCTATTATAACATAAGATATAAAAAGATATATATTAGTATATACTATAGTCTTAAATAATTATTTTGAGTGGCAAATTACTTATATTATATCTTTTAGTTATTGATGAACTTATAAATTCTTCATCAGCCATACCAAATGACATTAGTACGTCTAAGAATAATGCCCCTAGACGTTCCAATGAGTAATTATAAGAGACTTAATATATAACTAATATATTCTCCGTGTGTTGTGTGCCTAAAAATGAGTGACCTCTCTGTGTCGCCACATCAATAGTCTTTATGAGCAATATGGACCATAACTAGTGTACACAAAAGTCTGTTGTCAGAGTTTGAGCATCTGTGTGGGCAACACCACTACATGATTCATATCTAAAGAGTGGTATTGAGTTTATTGTAAAATAGAGAATAATAGGTAAAATATTCTTGCCTTCTACTTAAAAAGTCTCTTGGCTCAATAGTAAGCAAAACTCAAGAGGTAATCGCAAACACAAGAGGAGATAATGTTCATAAACTAGAGTGTCAGAGTATTTTAATCTCCACGAGCTAAGTTGGTTAATTTCTTTTCTTTCGCGCACACCAGACGCTTTTATCAATACTGCAAGTGAATTTTGAGATAAGTAGTTCCTCTAAAAATTGTCAATGAAAGCAAAACAAAGGTAATGCAAAAAGTTTTAGTAATTAATCAATAGGATCCTCTGGACACCGTATTAAGTATTTTAATTAACGTAATTAATTCAAGTAATACTTCAAAGCAAATAATCCAAACTAATGCTCCCCTCCTTCATTATAGAGGAGCCTACATCTTATTTCATCTATCATCTACATTGCCTGTATTGTCTTAAGACAGAATAGCTGAATTTACTTGCATTCCCCCTTCCGATACCTCACCTCCTGTTGAAGGTAGAGAGCTTATTCCTTGACGCTCGAAGAAAGATGGTTTATAAAAATCTTCATTTTTTAATTTTTTGCTATAAAAGAGGGCTAAATTGAAAGAAAGACAAAAATAATAGACACAATATAATTGTGCGAGAGACGCCTAGGAAATGTAACAAGCAAAATGCAATGCTACATCTGGGAACTGTTCCATCATTCGACATTCGTCATCATTGATGGCTCGACATAATGTCATGTCCCACTCTGTTTCGTTACGTCTAACTCATCAGGGCGCCGACAGAGCCTGAACTCACTCTGACCTTCATTAATTCCGAGAATATAATGTGAAGTACTTACTGAAGTGAAGTACTTCCAGATGTAGCATTGCATTTTGCTTGTACATTTCCTAGGTGTCTCTCGCACAATTATATTGTGTCAACTATTCATGTTTTGCAAAACTCGGTAGTATCAAATGATATATGCTTTGCTTGCCAAGCATGATGGCGGTAAGAGAGCACCGCTCGTCTCTGGTAAGTACTTCACATTATATTCTTCGGAATTAATTGAAGGTCAGAGTGGTTCAGGCTCTGTCGGCCCCCTGATGATTAGACGTAACGAAACAGAGTGGACATGACATTTTCGAGCCATCAATGATGACGAATGGTCGAATGAAGGAACGTTCCCAGATGTAGCATTGCATTTTGCTTGTTACATTTCCTAGGTGTCTCTCGCACAATTATATTGTGTCAACTATTCATGTTTTGCAAAACTCGATGGTATCAAATGATATATGTTTTGTTTGCCAAGCATGATGGCGGTAAGAGAGCACCGCTCGTATCTGGTAAGTACTTCACATTATATTCTTCGGAATTAATTGAAGGTCAGAGTGAGTTCAGGCTCTGTCGACGCCCTGATGAGTTAGACGTAACGAAACAGAGTGGGAATGACATTAAGTCGAGCCATCAATGAGACGAATGTCGAATGATGAACAGGTTCCCAGATGTAGCATTGCATTTTGCTTGTTACATTTCCTAGGTGTCTCTCGCACAATTATATTGTGTCAACTATTCATGTTCTGCAAAACTTGGTAGTATCAAATGATATACAAAAATAATAACAGACGTAAGAATTTTATACTCGTAAGTTATTTAATAGAATTTTAGAACGAATTATTTGTCAATGGAAATTTTGAAGTATTAAAATTAACTCTATAACTCCATATATTTATTAGAATTTCTATGAAGGACCTAAATTGCTCTCTACTCTACAACATTTTTGTTTTAAATATCTTTATTAAATACATTGATTGCAATTACAAAATTCACAGATTAAAGATTAGGCTGCTTATGATGGCCCCTAGGCCTGAGCTGAACAGGCCTTGACTTAAAACTACGTTCTTATTAGTACAATGTTTATCTATAAAATAGATTGTAGGGACAAACACTCCCTTAAAGTTATTGGAGAACCTCCATTTACATAAATTCATTAAAATCTGGGCTATTATTAAAAATATTGTATATGCCAAAGGTTGTAGAAGATGATTTAAAAGCACAAGGAAGCAGAATTTTCTAGCGTTTTTAGGGAAAATGAGATAATTAGGTTGGAGTCTTGGGTTTTCAATAGACAGGATCTCATGTCTCTTTGATCAAGAATATATATATATATATATATATATATATATTATATATATACATTATATATATATATATGTGTGTGTGTGGTTTATGTACGAATATTGTTTCTAGAATTTCTGCAATAACTTTCGAACGCTTTTTTAGATCTGAATGAAATTTGGCACAAAATCGACTTTATTAATGTCCCAACCTCTATTTCTTCTGAAATTTATGACGTCATTAACACACAATAATGACTCAGCGAATACTTCCAAAATTGATAAAACCTCGATAAAATCATTTACGATTACTTTTCGACTAGTACATTTGAAATACGTTTATATCCTAGCTCAGTATGCCACTTACAAAACTTTACTAACTACGACAAATCTGCCTACAGGGAACGGTTGTTGTCAATGTTGACAATGTTGTTGGTGGTCGCAAAGCAGCACAGGGAGCTGCGGCGAGAGACTGAAGGCCACTTGTTTCTTGTTACCTGGCATGTCGTTAGACTTTTGCAAATGAAGGTACTTAGTAATTTTTCAAAGGTCCACCTTGCAGCCGCCTTACCCTGGATGAGACGTTTCGTTTATGGTTAGACCTTAACAATGTCATACAAATTCGTTTTATTTTAATTAAATACCTTGATAATTTATCTGCTATGATGAGTTGAAATGTACCAACACAAGCGGCTCTCTTGCCCTCCCAGTGTTCAGGGGTTGGATCTAATCTCTCCAGCAAATCAAATGCTTTAGCTGCTTGATAGAATTGTCCCATGCGATAGCAGTCGTTCGCAAGTAACTGCAGCAGCTGGTACGACTCTGCAGATGTTTCCATTTTCAGATACAATTCCCACGCTTCTTGTCCTTTACCACCCATTATATCTAAAAAATTATTTTATAATTCATTTACAACTAAAAATGAAATTTAAACAAGGGTCGTGAGTGGTGCAATGGTTCAGGTACTACTGCTCTGTGAACTTAAGGTTCTGAAAGGTTCAATCAATCCTCGTTCTTTGAGAGAGCTTAAAAGTAAAGATCCTTACTTCTAAATTAAATAAGCCTAGTCTATACAGTCAGTATATACTGTAATTAGTGATAGTATGTCGAGAAGGCAAGTGTTACTCGAAAACGTTTAAACATGGAATTCAACCCATCATGGCGGGTTTAGAATAGCAAGTGATCGACAAGGTGTTGTGTTGCAGAGGGTTGGATAAATGGATATTAATTCAACAGAGATGGATATTATTTCAACCCTTTGTTGAAATAGCTGTTGAATGGCCATTAGCGGAAAAGTATTGCTCTCTTAGCAGTCCCGAACCCAGGGATGGAATCCAGACTTCAATACCTACAGAGATAATAAAAGAGTACAGTATAGGTGCAGGCTACGATACTAAATGTTTTCCTCAACTTATTTTATTTACTTTCCCTTATTTATACTGTAGGCATATAGAGAAAGTATTGTGTTTGTAGTAAACAACCAATACCGAGATGTTCCGTTAATTGCCTAATTATCTGATCCAGATGTTTTTGAGAACAACTGAGTGCTTAGAATAATACTATAGAAGGAGCACTACTGATAACACGAAAGCCGGTTCACTGGTGCAACTAAGTAATGCTGCCACCCTTACAATGTACAATTTTCTAAAAAAAAGTTGGCAATACTTCCGGTTGCTGAATTATTATGTTCTATTATTAATTAATGATTGATTATTCATAAAATACTAATATAAATATCGGTGCATTACAATATTTTATGCATTTTAAATTGTAGTTTAACGTATTTATTAAAATTATATATAAAAAGTAGTCCTTGTCAAAAAAATGTAGATTCTTGTATTCCGCCACCCTTTTACCATCTAAGACCAGTTTTATTAAATACTCAGCAGGTGTTTTAAGTTATATTATTTGTTCTTTACGACCTTTCTTCATTAATAGATATTTATGACACATATTTAAAATAATGTTTTGTTGTCAGGTTGGCAGCATTACTTAAGTGCACCAGTCAACCGGCTTTCGTGTTATCAGTGGAATTACATTGTGTTTACGGTCCTGTGCTCCTTCTATATATAGTATTATTCTAAGACTGAGTGGTTTTCACAAAGTTGTCTGTTTGTTATCATCTAAGATCCTCGTGTGTTTTTGCTAGAGGGTTGAACCTTGGTACAAAATTCAATCTTTAGGTAATCCGATATCAGAAAAATATTTTTTCTACGTCATTTACCGCCATTAATGGTTAAAAAATTCTAATATTCATAAAACACATAAAAAAACGGAATAATTTGGCACGCACATAAGTCTAAAAATGGCCAAAAAATGTTCTATTTCATTATCAGCATTGCACAAATTTTTTTGAATGTCATGTAGGTATGCATTTTTTTTAAAAAATGGAAAACAAGTCAATTAAGTTAAATTTGGCACGAATGTACGTATTGCCTCGTATAGTAAACAACTAGGAGCAACATTTAATTTCTATGCGGCTAGTATTTCTTCGTTTTTGTCAGTTTAATTTTATAGAGCAGCAAGTGTAGTGAATTCAAACTAATCATGCCTCTACCTGAGCTGGAGTAAAGTGAGTCCGATGCTATTATTCGCGATTCAAAGTCCGTAGCAGCGCCACCGTCGCTGATAAGAAATTGATAACGAAAGGGTGGTTGTTTTAAGTCCTTATTGGGATTTTCTGGTTTTTTCTTATTTGTGACGATTATTTCTTTTAAATTTTTTCTCAAAGTGCTTTAATTTCACTAATTTTAGGGCATATGAACTCAGTAGAATCACAATTTCATTAAAAATAGTGTTTTAATGGGTTGCACGAGTATTTAAGTTGAGTGATAAGAAAATGAAGATATTATTAGTGTTTTATTTTATTTATTGTTAATTGATGTTACTTTTAAATAATTTTAGTTTACACAAACACATAAAATTACCTTTTGGTTTAAATTGTTTAAATTAGTTGTTACAGGTATTTAAATTAACTGATAACAAGCCGATTTTCATCGTAATGGTGTTTTGATTTATCAATCAATTTTATTTACACACTAAAATAACAAATAACTCAATAAATTCACGTTTTTGTAAAATGTTTCTTTAAATCATCCGTTTAGGTTTTATTATTTCTGGGTTAAAATCGGACAAAATCCAAGTCTGTAGTGATTAAGAGGCTGATTCTATATTTAAAATCCTGGAATAATCGAAGTATTTATCTATGAAATATTGGCCATTTTTTTTGCACCGATGGTCGTTCTATTAATTTTTGTCTCATTTATCACAAATTAAACGAACAGTATAGGAATAAAAAAAGAATTTTTCAACGGCTCCCATGCAAATCCTATGGTAAAAAAAAAATTCGATCACCCTTTCGTTTTCCCGCCATTGTATTGCCAACTTTACAACTATCTCTTTGGAATCGCGAATAACAATTGGGAGGATTTCTAAATCTATAGACGAGTGAATTGAGTTTGAAGTAATGAGAATCAGCGTAATCACTCCGATAGGAATGGACAAATTCCGAGGTACTCTGTACCCGACTTGTTACATTAGCTGAACAAATGTATACTCACAGCATCTTGCTAAATGACTGATGTAAGTGTAATCATTTTTAATCTTCTCACTTTTAATTAACAGAAATGTTTCTTCTGCTTCCTTGTAATTGCCCAGTGCACATTTTGCCTGAAATCAAATAGGCATTGACTCAAGGTGGAGGGGGGGGGGGTTAGATGTGTACTTTAGTACATCTTCAAAGATGTATTAAATACAAAATAACATGTAAATAGATATTTTAATAATTATGTATAATATTTTGCTCAACCCTGATGCTTTGTCTCTCTCACAACTTATTTTAGCCCGTGATGCGCAGCCCGGCCAATGACCTTAGTTCTTTTAAATAGTATTTGTAATTATTATTTGTAATATTTGTAATTTATTTAGAGTTCTTATAATATAGTAATATATATATAATATATATATATATATAGTATATATATTTATATTGTAGTTATAATAGCTTGTATTTCTATATGTATATGTGGTGTGTTGTGTATGTATGTATGTATATGTATATATATATATATATATATATATATATATATATATATATATATATATATATGTATGTGTGTGTGTGTATGTGTGTATGTATGTATGTTATTATATATATATATATATATATATATATATATATAATATATATATATATATATATATATATTATATATATATATATATGTATTATGTATGTGTGTGTGTGTGTGTATGTGTGTGTATGTGTATGTATGTATATGTATGTGTGTGTTTATGTGTATATATATGTATGTATGTGTGTATATGTGTATGTATATGTATGTATGTATGTATGTATATATGTGTGTATGTATATGTATATATATGTTTGAGTGTGTATATGTATGAATTTAAGTATCTATGTATATACGTATATAGGGTTATATCCCCAGCATATAAGGGGAAAAATAATCTAGTAATATCTATTAATGATTGAAGTATATTACCGTCAAAAGCATAGGAATAACTCTTGCGGATTATATTTCATATAAGAGTTCTTAGATGTCATATAAGTTCTTATAGTTCTTTTCTCTTATTAAAAAATTGGGGGGGGGATTAAATTCAAATATTAAAATAAACGGAAAGCTTCTGGTGAGAAATTATACTAATTATGCAAATACCTTGTAAAATAAGGGTTCTTTACAAGTAATGCTTAAAAGTGTGTGTAGTACTAAAGTGGAACACACACTTAAATAAATAAAAATTAAAAAAAAAAAAATTAAAAGATTTCGCTAACTTTAATCAAAACGTAGAGCATAGTGGATGCGACCCAGGTGAGGTTGCTCATACAGAGTAAATTCCTTGATGGGCCGTAAGACCCTGAAACAGGAATTGATTTATTTATGTATGTTACTTGATTAGTGGAATTGGAGTAATCTAGCGGAACTTAAAGAGTACCAGCCCATAACTAGACATGTATCAGCAAAGTTCTAATAAAGTATTCAAGTTGTTCGTGTCTTCCTAACTAATGTGTACCTGAGCATAGTTAAAATTAAAAGCATCGTCGTTGAAGAAATACGTTTTTATAGAGGATAGATAGATGTGAACATCATCAAACTGTCTCTGCAAGAAGAAAGCTGAAGCCATGCACTGCCTGCCAGGTATGGTGTCACACTCACTATCACTGTTACCAACTACTTGGAAATATTGAACAGCCGTTTTGATTTCTTCTCTCTGTAGTAACACAAATTAAATTGAAATTTTATAGTGGCTAGGACGATACGGAAGCATCTTGTAAACACAAGTCAGGCCCCACAGTGCTCAAGTCCCAAAGTGGGGATGATTTTTTTACAATTGCTGATTAGTAGCAGTAATAACAGAAATGGCTAGGCAAACAGGCCAAGTTGATGGGCCTTCCTTGCCAGCCCTGATTTTTTTCAGCTACAATATCTGTTAAGAGTGTCATGGAGAGGTGAACTAACTGGAGCATATCAATCCAGTAACTAAAGGAAGAAAGTTCATTTTCATACAATAGGCCACACTAAATATGCGAATACCATTAATAACAACTCCTTTGTTCTTTGGCATATAATATATTGTATTTATATTTATTAAATAAAGAATATTATAAAAATTAAAAAAAACAAGATTGACAATATTGATTGACAATAATATGTAATAATATTTGAAGTCCATAGTACAAGTTCCACATTCTGCCAGGATATGAAACTACCTCCTCACTACGCCTACTCATGGGGCAGTTAGAGTAGAGGCCTCTAACTCTATCCTTTAAGTGTTTATATACAAAGTTCTTAAGGCATAACTTGCTGAGGATTGTTTAAAACATGTTTATTACCATGGTATTAATTAAACAGCTCGTGTAACTGAGAAGGGAAGGATAGGTCAGTTTAGCGGACATTACCCAGTTGATCATTGCTTACAAAATCTACATAAGCTGGAGCCCACGTATCCAGTGAGTAACTGTATAAGTTTAACATAATAGTAATGTTTACAATTAATGACCGAAATTTGACTGTTCTTGGATACTATGCGATTTTAGTTAGTTTATAATTTTGTCAGACTAGCATATTGATATCAGGTAAACATGTGATCAAACTATATATCATCACCAACCACTAATAAAATGCGCTAAAACTAGCGCAAACTATGCTCGAGTTATCAAGCTCAGTGTTGATTTTGAAATTATGACCATAGTTTTGTATAAATTGTGGAATGGGTATTTCCTTTGAAAAATCCGGGAAAATATTGTGTAACAGGTAGTTATGCCACTGCTCAGGTTGTCAAGCATAAACCGACCCCAGCGCTAAAATTATTTGTATCATTTGATACTACCGAGTTTTGCAAAACATGAATAGTTGACACAATATAATTGTGCGAGAGACACCAAGGAAATGTAACAAGCAAAATGCAATGCTACATCTGGGAACTGTTCCATCATTCGACATTCATCATACTTGATGGCTCGACATAATGTCATGTCCCACTCTGTTTCGTTACGTCTAACTCATCAGGGCGCCAACAGAGCCTGAACTGAAATTATTCTTTAGTATATAGTAATACTCTTCTTACCGAACCAGTCTCTTGTCCTATGACAACATTAGCGATTCCTTTTAAAATGTATTCGTGAGGAACGGAAGGCTCCAAAGTCTTTATCAGTTCATAAGCCTCACTATATTCACCCTGGAGACAAATGGATGCAATGATTAGACCTAAATAAGTATACAAATAATCTGTCTAAATTCTACTGAACGTTTATATAGTTAAAAAATGTAAGAACAGCACTTGAGTGCACTGTTATGATTTTATAAAAAAATTGTATTGGTTTCAATTTACAAGTCAGATGTTCAGACAGATAGATATTCCTTCAGAACTATGGTAAACCACTGATAAATTATTTCAAGAATTGAGTCAGCCATAGATGCATGTTCCTCGAGAAATATGGTAACCACTGATAAATTATTTCAAGAATTGAGTCAGCTATAGATGCATGTTCCTCGAAAACTATGGTAATCACTGATGAATGATTTCAAGAATTGAACCAGCCATAGTTGCATGTTCCTCAAGAAATATGGTAACCACTGATGAATGATTTCAAGAATTCAGCCAGCCATAGATGCATGTTCCTCGAGAACTATGGTAACTACTGATGAATGATTTCAAGAATTGAGCCAGCCATAGATGCATGTTCCTCGAAAACTATGGTAATCACTGATGAATGATTTCAAGAATTGAACCAGCCATAGGTGCATGTTCCTTAGAACTATGGTAACCGGTGATTAATGATTTCAAGAATTGAGCCAGCCATAGATGCATGTTCCTCGAGAACAGAGTTAGTCACAAACGTATGTTTAAGCTATATTTTGTTTTTTAATCTGAATATTTGAACTAATTATATAGTCCTTAAAAAAAAATAGTGTATGAATTCACTACACGCACTACATGTTTGACCTGCTAGATTAGGATTACTTAATTACCAAGGGTACCAAGATAGTTTTATTACCTGTTTGCAATGATATATAACTAGATTTAGTCTTGCTTCAGGTAAAACATGAACTAGAGCAGGTAGTACCTGCAGTGCTCCTTCTCCTCCTCTAAACACTACCAAGTTGTGCTTCAGCAACTCCTGCTTAGTTCCACCACAATCCTTAACAGTTTAATCAAAATTTAACTCTATGGGTCACTCTTTTGAAATGTGATATTTTAATATTATAACAAAAGAATATTATTTTTTGTTTTCTATAGGGTACTATTTTTGTTTAAAAATAATTTACAAATAACATGATTCGTTTTATTAAAATTTAATAATGTTTGATAGGTGAGTAAACTTAAACATCACATTATTCATAAGATAACATAACAAGCAATATCATACAAGCTTTAGCACAGTATATAAGCATTTAAGTATATATAAGCATATAAGCATTAACAAACATAGCAAACATTATTATGGAATTCATATATTACTTGCATAAACATATAAAAAATGGGTACGGGGAGCCTCAGAACTTTTCCTCACCTTGTCAGTATCGCCGGGCTCATCCTCATCACTTTAGACTCGCTTCGCTCGTCCTCAAAATATGGACATCACCAAATATATATTGCTGTACGTCTCCGCCCTCGGTTTGTTTATCCCGAGTTAGTTAAAACATCCGTTTTATTTTCAGCAGTCAACATCCAGGTATTTACACCGCTCGATGTAAGTGTTCTATTCCATTTCTTCTCATAAATTCAACCATTTCTTTAGAGCGAAATGACAAATGATTGTCTGATACTACTGTGGTATACCTACCACAATCAGTAGTATGGGCTACCGCCCATACTACTGATACTACTGTGGTATACCTACCACAATCAGTAGTATGGACTACCACCCATACTACTGATACTACTGTAGTATACCTACCACAGTAGTATCAGTAGTATGGGCTACCGCCCATACGTACTAAAATTTTTTCGTAAGATAGAAACCGTCTCTGACGAGGCCATTGACTTCACCTCTTCAACTTTTGATCCACTGTTGATCCAACAAGAATCTTAGATAAACTGATAGATACTTGGTATATACTTCGTGTAAAAGCTATGTGCTATGACATTTTATTCGCTATATAACAGTCTAAATGCGAGAAATTGTGAAATATTCAAGATGAAACTTATGTTCTCAAAGTAGCACTATTAGTGTTCTACTTGTAACGCGTGTATATTTACTCAATATTTATCAGAAATTTTCACCTACTTTGACTCCGAACAGTTGATGATTTACATAGAGTTTTTGGCAATTTCTAATAAACCCCTTTTATTAGAAATTGTGTCTCATAAGTGTAGTGTTTTTAGGGTTTACGTACCAGTATTGGTTTAATGACTTGCTCAGCAGCCTTGCCGTTGTATAGTTTATATTGTGTACAGGCTTTTACATTATTAGCAACCACTGAATCTGGGAATTTATTTAAATATACTGAGATAACTTCTTGACAAACGTCGTAGTAGTCCAGCTTGTAATAGCAAAGAGCTACGTACACGTTGACTGCTAAGTAGTCCCTGAAAATGGTATAATATTAAGGTTAGGTGTGCAATATTTGAACTACTAGTGGCGACTTTCGCCAGAGCTAGCTATGCTATAGAAGATAAAATTTAAATTCATGACAGGAAGAGCTTTGGCCGAGAGTAGTAGCTTGGCTCCAGACTTGGAGGCCAAAGCAATAATCTCGAGGCAGTTTTAATTTCTAACTCTTTCGTGTCTTCTTTTATGGAGGTTTTGCCACTCTTCGTAAAATTTTTGGGGGGCCAACTCAATGGAAGTAATGTGAGGTCACCTTGATTAACATCCAAAGTAAAATTGGGCTCTTCGAGCACAAAGAACCCAACTGCAGATACAAATAAATCTACTACATCCCAACTGCAGCATCCTATGCTCCTCTTTAAAAGTTAATACTTACTCACGTTAAACCATTCTCGTTGTAATATTTTATTCTAATTTTCCAGCTCATAAGTCGCCCGAAGATACTTCTTGTATCAAGGTGATTTAAGTTCAAATCTCAGTCAGGCCACTAGGTTTTCACGGTAAATAGCGAGCCTACTTATTTTACCTTCTTCTAAAAATGACATCTCAAGAAGTTGAATGAATGTTGGGGTGGATAATATAAATCCCTCAAGCTTGCTAATCAAATGCTTAAAATCAAAATTAAGCAGTTTTGGCAGTTTTAGTCGAGTCTGTAGTTGAAGTCAAAAAGCGAGAGACTGTTACCATCTAGGACGGGGGAGATGAGACATGTGGTGTGGATGAGCGTGGCCTATCCCTGCGTATCCGATTATTATTATTATTACTGAATAAAACAATTAACTTGTATTAGTTTACCTATTATCTAAGAGAACAGTTTTGTAAATATCAATAGCTTCCTGATAATGAGATCTGAGAAAATGAACAGCAGCTAAACTCAACATGTCGTGCGTGCTGTTCTGCAGTTCCTTGTGTATCTCCACTAGTCGTGTCTCGTCTCCCAGTTTGTGAGATAAATGGAACAGAAGTCTTGTTTTCAGTCTTTCATTCTCAGCCATTTCTGCTACCTAGAACATATTGCCGACATTCTCGAAAAGTTACAAGATTACAAGATAGTTCTCCTTTAGGATTGTTGTTTAGTTATTTAGGATAGTGGTGTTTAGTTGTTTGCTGGTTAAGCCTGAATAATTTGCATTATAAAACAAAAGACCAACATTTTTTTTTATTAAATGTAGACGTTTTAACATCCAATACCGAAAATCTAAATATTCTGGCGCGGTGGTCCGCGTGTCAGGCGAATTTCCATTGGAATGCGTGTTTCCGTGCTTAACATTTTTTGCTTATGGTCCCGGTTTATGCTTTAGAACCTAAGCAGTTACTCAATTGTCAAGCACTGCTCGTAACTGATTTTGTCTGTATTTTTCAAAGGAAATGCGCATAATTATCTAGTTGGTTATACAAAATTATGCCTCTAAAATTAGCAGTGCGCACTATTATTTGCATTAGTTCAAAGCTTAGTTACTGGTTATTATTAAAGGTTTTAGCGCATTTCCTTTGAAAAATTCAGACAAATGAGTTGCGAGCAGTGCTTGACAATTGAGTAACTGCTTAGGTTCTAAAGCATTAACTGGAACCTTAAGCAAGAAATGTTAAGTACGAAAACACGCATTTCAAATGAAATTCGCCTGACATGCTGACCACCGTGCCAGAATTATTTTGTAGTTATAAACTTATATAATATAAAAAACGATAAAAAATTATCGTCTCTACCAGGATTCGAACCCAGGTACCCTGCGTTTGAGTGCTTGTATCGAATCCGAACCGCAGCCATTCAACTCGCAGACCCAAAAACATGGAGAACCTATTTGAAATGTGTTATTTAAGGGCCAAATTTTATGAAATAAATTAATCTAATAAACCTCGGACTGCTGTCTTCATTATCTCATACTCCTAATTAAGATTGTTCAGAGTCCATTAAACATAATTCTTAAATACTTTTTTTACATTAATATAGTATGAGTTGAAAACTAATTAGATTTGAGCAGAATCCTACACAATGCCTCAAATTGACGTCGATTTAACTTTAAAAATCATAAATAAATACTTATTGATAACAAATCTTTCTAATATTGTTTTGATATTTTCTGTGGCAAAACACAAAGCATAACGATGATAAGATACCTTATCAGCTTCTGCATATTGTCCTAAATGAAAGTAACAGCAGGCCAAGTTGATTGCAACAGCTGGATCATCATTCTCCAGCAATGACTCGTAGACGAGAGCAGCTTTCCTGTACTCACCAAGGTGAAACCAGCAGTACCCCAACCACTGATCTCCTTGAGCAACTGTCCTGTTGCTACTTTTTTCAAACTACAAAAATTAAAGAAATTAAGCAAAATATTTAAATTTTATTTTAAATAAGTTTGCATTAAAAATCCGTAACCGGGATTTTACATGAAATATCCGTGCCAGGTGTTTTTAATTTTAAGGTACCACGGACTCAATAAGGTACGACGGACTCAATAAGGTACCACGGACTCAATAAGGTACCTCGGACTCAATAATGTACCACGGACTCAATAAGGTACCACGGACTCAATAAGTTACCACGGGCTCAATACGTATTTTATTCCTCTATAATTACTTAAATTTTTATTCATTTCTATGAGCTCAACATTCCATATATTTGGTATATTAAACGTAGTGTTTACGTGTCAATCCGATGAGTCAATTCGTCAGATTGAGCCCGTGAGATAGACAGAAGCCCGTGAATTAGATAATTAGATGAGTTAAATCCGTGAGTTAATTCAAAACTCAGATTTGACGAATTGGGACCGTGAGATAGACTTGTTGTTTAGATTTGACGGATTGAGCCGTGAGTTAGACTCGTCGTTTAGATTTGACGGATTGAGCCGTGAGTTAGACTAGTCGATTATGTTATAATCATTTTAGTACTAACTGTTAGAATAAAATAGTATTTGATTTATTAAAGTTAAAAGAACTCAGATTTAACAAATTTGAGTTCTAGAACTCAGTCTTTACTCAAACTTTAACAAGTTTCAGGACTCAAAACAGAACTCAAACTTTAAAAAGTTTGAGGTTTAGAACTCAGGTTGAACAAATCTATTGACGTAGTTACTTAAAATAATTCTGGCGCGCGGTGGTCCGCATGTCGGGCGAATTTCCTTTGGATGCGTGTTTCCGTGCTTAACAACAATCCTGGTTGGAATGATAATGTTTATAGTTTTTTACATTATATAAGTTTACAACTACTAAATAAATAATTCCGGCGCGGTGGTCCGCTGCCGGGCAAATTTCATTTAGAATGCGTGTTTCCGTGCTAAACAACCCATTTCTTGCTTATGCAAGAACCATGCCCATTGCGTGGTTTCGGTTCACGCTTTAGAATCTATGCAGTTACTCAATTGTCAAGCACTGCTCGTAACTCATTTTAAAAAGGGGCCGCTTTGCCGAGTTGGCGCTAGGCGCCGCATTACAGCCTCCGACCATCCCCGTGGATTTGCGGCTATAATGTAGTTGTCCTATATCATATTATCTGTTTATGTAAGTTGCATAATCCGTGATATATATATATATATATATATATATATATATATATATATATATATATATATATATATATATATATATATATATTATATATATATATATATATATATATATATATATATATATATATATATATATATATATATATATATTATATATATTTATTTATTTATTATTATATATTACGGATTATGCAACTTACACAAACAAATATAGACCTTTCCTAAAAATCCACCTCCCCATCCTTGACAACAACTAAATAAGCTCATATTTCCTAAAAATTATCAAAAACTGAATTATTATGATTAAACTAAACCAAATTTTATATTTTTATGTTATAAGTCGAAAATATCATTTCATGTACATTTAAAAGGTAAGAATAGCAGATTATATGTACGTGTTAATACGAATATATAATCATAATGGGCAATATACCATGTTGTGTATGTGCTTTTAAATAACCCGCCAATAAAGCATCAATAAAGGATGTGTTTATAAAGCAGTGTTAACAATATTTATTTATAAATAAGTCTATATTTAGATTAATTTATTCGATATCATAAATTGTAAACATCATCTTAAGAAATCTGTATAAGAATTAATTTAATATAAACAAAATAATACTTTGTTTATTTTAATTACTTTATCCATTTGTTTATGCTATCTTTTTTTAAAAATCATCTTCGTATTATCTTCGTAAAACTTCGCTTTACGAAATTAATTTTTCGCGGTTCTGCTATTTGTGAAGTAGGTAGGCTTGGTAAAATAACAACGCGTTATTCCCTAAAGAAGTGAAGCAGTAAGTTGTAAAGTGAGAACTTAAAACAAGTACGTCCCCTACTAGAGCTAAGTTTGTGTTTGTTATCTGTCGAGTTCAATGTGTCGAGCTGGTCGGGTAGATAATTCGTGAGATCGACTCCACTAATCAAATCCGTAAGCAAAATAAGGTGCTCTGATCTCCCTCGCGACCCAGGCTTAACTTTTTGATCCGACAGATTTCCTTTGTTTACCTTTTTATGCTTTTGAAAGGTTGAAAGGAGGTTTTGAAATAAAGTTTATTAAATGTGTTTGTGAAGTAATTAGGAAGAGATAATTTAAAAATAATAACTTAAAAAAGGGAAAGAATGTTATGGTTAATAAAGGTAGTTTTAGAGACGCCACCGAGTTCACCTCTACTTTCTGTCTGACGCTCTCGTATACCTTCCGCTGTTATATATATTTGATATTTTTTAGCTTCTACTATATAGGTACTGTAATTATGCTGTGTTTATTTAATTATATTGATAGTCGAAGGTGTTCAGGTTTATTAACAACACCAACTTCGTCTTTCCACCAATAAGCTTTGATTTAACTCTGAGCAGAGCCGGCTTTCGGCTATAATGCCATCTACAGTGCCTAAACAAGTAACAATCATAACTTAACAAATAACTTAATATAAATAACCTAATCTTACACATGTGTGTTAAGATTAGGTTATTTATATTAAGTTATTTGTTAAGTTATGATTGTTACTTGTTTAGGCACTGTAGATGGCATTATAGCCGAAAGCCGGCTCTGCTCAGAGTTAAATCAAAGCTTATTGGTGGAAAGACGAAGTTGGTGTTGTTAATATTGTAGACCATTCCACGGCGCACACTGAAGTTATTGTTCAGGTTTCTTTGTCGATGTTTCAAAATTTAATAAATAGGCCCTATCTAGTAATATTAGCTCCATGTGTCTAGTAATGTAGCTCTTTTCTATCTCTCTCCATTCCACTGATAAAGACTATATATATATATATATATATATATATATATATATATATATTATATATATATATATATATATATATATATATTATATATATATATATATATATTATAAAAATTATATATATATATATATATATATATATATATATATATATATATAGATAACTAGAGACCAAAGAGATATATTTCTAGAGGAGAGGGGGCATAGCGTATGTAAATACCATACATTGAGAAGCTTGACACATTTTCCTGGGGTTCAGTGTAACTCCTACACAAGTTAGTAAAGGTTATAATAAATCAATTGTCGCACAGTGTGATATATTTTAAACGTTCTACTGTATAAAAATTCTGGCACGATCGTCCACATGTCGAGCGAATTTCTTTTGCAATAAGATTCGTGTTTCTGTGCTTAATAACCCATTTCTTGCTTAAGGTTTCGCTTTATGCTTTATAAAAACTAAGCAGTTATCAAGCTCTGCTCTTAACTCTTAAGGTGTATTCAGAATACTGCGGTAACGATGCGTCTGTCCATTTGCGTCAAATCAAAACCCAAACAAAACAAAAGTATTCTTCTCTAAATCGGAAGAAGGGTTAAGAAAAATTCCAAAACTTTGAAAACGGAAAAGGTTTCTTTCGCGTCATGTCTCTAAGGTGTTTCTTAATCAATCAAATGCTAATCACTGTATCATTTGTGCGGGTTTAGTCGGTTTGCGAAAAAATGAGTAACGAGTAGTGCTTGATAATAGATTAACTGCTTACTAATAAATCGGATCCTTAAGAAAGAAATGGATTGTTAAGCACATAACACGAATTCCAAAGGAAATTCGCCCGACATGCGGACCACTACGCCTGAATTATTTAATTTTACCGTTGTTAATATGGTGAATCTATGTAAGATTTGTTTTAGTAAATTTTTAAAAATAAAATCAGTTTTTAAAAAGTTATTTTGTGTTTGGCTGAACATACCTTACTACTTACATACAATGATAAAAATGTTTTGTTGTATGAAGTAAGAGGTGATTGAGCGCTATGGTTGCCACCACCATCTATGATGGTTACCGCAGGGCTTATCTATGTTGAACCGCAAGGCGCTGCACGGGCATTACTATTATCTCAATAGTTGTCCCTGCTACCCTTTATAGAGGGTCTATTAATATAGAGTGATGATTTTGTAGCGTAGTTTAATTCTATTTGTTAATACATTTGTTTCTGAAATGTTTTCTAGGCAACAGCAAGATCTGTCCTTAGCCAGCAATGTTTATTTTGGTCCATCGAAGACTTATACGTTCTGATAAACATGCTGGGTCCAATAAAATGTTTTTTGACTGCAGTAATATAGTAAAGTCAGAACTAGTGTTTCAAGATGAAGACATTGAAATATTGGAAGATGCAGACACTTCTGTTGATTCTAAATGCTCTTCGCACGCGGAAAATGGGTAAGCAAGCAGCTCTTTATTGCCTTGCCTTTGCAGGACAGCATGAAGCTATGTGAAGTAAAAATAAGGGAATATTTATAGACCCTAGAGTATACGTAGAGTATCTACATACATACATACCAATACAGTACCATAGCCCATGGCTGACTTAGATTGATTTTTTTTATTTTTTCGAAATTTTTGCTAAGTCATTATTGCTAGTTAATGACGTCATAAAAACATATTTTCCGAATAGCACATCTGCAACGGTAGACTGATTTTTGTACAAAATTGTACAAATACACTGGGCGTTACGATGTTAACACACACACATACAGACAGACAACTTTGCGAAAACCACTCAGGAGGCCTTAACGCCTCCTGAGTGCTTTAAACGCCTGAATCGCATAATTCCGTATTCATCCCGGTTTCAGAAATTTTTCCAAACACAATACTCTTCCTATATACCTACAGTATTAATGAGGAAAAGTAAAAAAAGTCTGGTTAGACCTTCCAAACCAGTTGGCTTAACAAAACTACACGCTGTGGCATGATTAGGACTTTATTTGAAAAATGAAAAAGCTGACCCAATATTTTACCTGATTTGTTACCCTCACCACATCAAAGAGTTCTGTGGGCCAGAGCCTGCAATAGATTGGACAAGAAGGCAGGCCAAATCCCTTGTAAAAAATTGGATTTGGAAGGAAACTAAAATCACATGGGAAAACAACACTGGATGTAGACAGTCAAAGATGATATTCCCAACATTAGATAGAAGGAAATCTAGATGGCTTCTTGACTTGAGTAAGTCTAGTCTCAGACTTATGGTAGGAGTAATCACTGGGCACTGCAGGCTTAATAGGCATTTAGCCCTAATGAAGGTGACTGAGAGCCCAATAAGTGCAATATGTGAAGACAATGAGGAAGAAACCTATCACTATTTGGCAACGTGTGAAGGGTTTGGAAGGCTCAGGTTTCAAATATTTGGAACTGGAACGCTACTCGAAGAGGAAATGGAGTCTCTAAGATGGCAGGACATTCTTACTTTCATCCATCGTAGCAGGAGGTTCGACGAGGAGAAAGTAGTGGAAGTACAGTGATAGGTGGTTGACTTCGGGGTTGGTGAAAAGGACCCAATAGTGTGGTCTACTCACCAGGCTTGACCTCCCCACTCTTACTACTACTACTACTACTACCCTCACCACTAGTCAAGTAAGATATCATGCATGATAAGTAACCGGGGGGGGGGGGGGGGGTGTAAATTACATTCCGTATCATGTGTGGTAAATATAGGTGGTAGCTACCTCGAGCATGGTTATAGCTGCCGTATAATCTCTTCTGGCCAGGAACTGCTCCAGTGACGGGGTCCACTTGTCTCCACTCTGACCACTGCTCCTGTTCGTGTTCACCGGCTCCGCTTTCTTTCTTGAGAACATCCTAATCAGGTAGTCACTCTGATTCAACAATAAAAAAAAAATCGATACTTTTATTAGTACTAAGTATGACGCGTGTACACATTTAAACATGTAGATGAATGCTTAAGTAGAGTTGTGATACAATTTTTTTTAATACAATTTATTAAGTCGTAACATAACAATTTATGTTATGTATGTTACACTATATGTATAACATTTAAGTATACACGGATAATTTAAGCGAATTTCGACGTAGATACCAATTTAGGATACATAAGACATTATGATAAGCTGATCAGCTCGCCTGATGCTAACTTAGACTTAGAACTTGGTTATATGTTTATGGTTAACAGTTGATAAACAACCTTTATAACTTGTGGAAAATAATCAGATTTCTGTGATAAGAGGTATCACATTTATTCTATAGGTATGTGCAATATAATATTCTTCAGTTAGGGAGAAATTACACTTTTGGGTAATAAAATTACCACACATTCAAAATAATTACCAAAAATATGAATAATTATGTTTTCTTCATTTATCTCTACAAGAACCACAAACTGGCTGCTCTTTGATCACAGAGCAGTTTGCTTTTAAATGATGGGCTGCTCTTTGATTACAGATCAGTTTGCTTTTAAATGATGGGCTCCTCTTTGATTACAGAGCAGTTTGCTTTTAAATGATGGGCTCCTCTTTGAAGCAGTTTGCTTTTAAATGATGACGATTAGAGTAAGATACATTAAAATACATTACGATACATAAAATATCGAACATTTTAACGCGCGATTGTTGTCCATATTATTACTTGCCTGTAATGAAATTTAAATTCATACATCATATATTATTACTACAAATGACAGTCGTCATATTTGTATCGTTTCCAGGAGTAGGCAGACTGGGTAGGGGAGCTTATTACGTCTCATTTATTATGATAGCTTCCTCATATTATTAAATAAGCCTACTTTTTGTGTGTCAAGATAGAAAAATAAAGTTCACCAATAACTTAGCCCGCCTCCATTTTATGGAACGCCCCCTTTGAAGAGTATAGAAATTCTTTCAAAGACGAATTATTTATTTTTACACATACATGTTCCTATGAACACATTATAGCATACTCTATACATTGAAAGGCTTGAAACAACTGTTTTGGGGCTCTCAAAGGCTCTGTTAAACCTCATTATAACCTCCTACAAGAGTGTGTTATGTCGTCATAAAATATTTGCTGTCGGCTTATCACACATCGTGTCTTATTTTGTATTTTTAAACGTTCTGTCGTATATATTACTTAATTTTAAACTGTTTTGTTCATTTAAAATAATATTATTAATTCAAGGCGTTGGGCATACTGTTTCGATGTTTCGAAATTCAACCGATAGTCTTCTTTAGTAATAATACCTCTAAAATAAACTGCGTAGGCTTCCGCGGTTATTGTCATGAAGATTTAGGTCTTCCGGTGGTGACCGCGTCAATGTAGATGAAGAATCCGACGTTTCGCTTCCACTGAGGGAGGCATCATCAGGGATGTAGGGAATCATGGATAGAAACACAATGCTCTACAAAACTGAACCGAACTGAGTTTAGTTTTGTAGAGCATTGTGTTTCTATCCATGATGTCCTACATCCCTGAAGATGCCTCCCTCAGTGGAAGCGAAACGTCGGATTCTTAGTTTACATTGACGCGGTCACCACCGGAAGACCTAAATCTTCAATAACTCTATGATTGCAACCAAATATAAGTTAATGAAATAACGCGCCGTCAACTACATACCTTATAATAATACCTTATAACAAAATTAATTCTACACTACCGCCTGTTAACATTTTAATTAGATTTATACATAAAAGTTCAGACATTCACAATTATTATGCGAGTATGAAGTTTATAAAAACTAAGAGATGGGTTGTTAAATTCAATTTTACAATGTTTAATATTAAGACACTACGGCTAATAATGTCGGTGTTTTAAAGCAAGCTACCTGTCTTCGAGGGGAATGAAAATAAAGAGGTTTCTCTTGTTTTCTACTGGGTCGTCATGGCAACACCGCGATTTTGTTTTTTCGATTTTCCTTCATTATAGTTCGTATTATTACCACTAGATTGAACAGAGATATTTAATTTTAGACAAAAATAAAACAAACACTAATTGATCGTAATAATAATTATGATCGTTTTATCAGTTTTTATTATAAATTAAGTAAATAAATACAATGTTTATTTACAAAACAAAATTTAAACAAATATAAAAAATATACTTTTTAATTTTCCTCTCTCATACCGTAAGGATGTGGGAAAGAATTGATTTGCACAAAAAAGTCCGAAACCGAAATTTCTCCTGAATTATCTGTTTCAGGTATTTTTTAAGAACTCCTGAGTAGTTTTGGCTACGTTATGTGTGTGTGTCTGTTATCATTGTAGCTCTTCTAGTTTTTGCTAGAAAGCTGGAGCAGTGAGGCAAGCGTGGTACCTTGAAGCGAACCCCAGTGGGTAGACACAATTCAAACTTTTATTGAGTAATTAAAATTTTTCCAGGCTTCTATTCTAAATTTATGTATAAGTCACAGTGAAACGTAAGAAAGACGATTAAATAGGACTCTCCTACCACTTACCACAAAGATTTAGGTCTTCCGGTTGTGACCGCGTCAATGTAGACGAAGAATCCGACGTTTCGCTTCCACTGTGGAAGGCATCTTAAGGTACATCATGGAAAGAAACACAATGCTCAACGAAACTGAATCACAGTTTTGTAGAGAATTCCATGATGTCCTACATCCCTGAAGATGCCTTCCACAGAGGAAGCGAAACGTCGGACCACCAGAAGACCTAAATCTTCATGACAATAACCGCGAACGCCTCGCAGTTTATTAACTTACCACAAACATAATTGGCTGAGTTCTTTAAAGTAACAAACAACTGGGGAATTTGGAAGCCGGTGTGTTTTTCTACGAGCAGTATCGTTAGTCAAGCAATAGGAAACCGGAATGTTATACTACAAGTATCGCTGGTCAAACAATAGGAAATATACTATAAGTATGAAACAATAGAAAACCGGAATATACTACAAGTATCGCTAGTCAAACAATAGGAAATCGGAATGTTATACTACAAGTATCGCTGGTCAAACAATAGGAAACCGGAATATACTACAAGTATCGCTGGTCAAACAATAGAAAACCGGAATATACTACAAGTATCGCTAGTCAAACAATAGGAAATCGGAATGTTATACTACAAGTATCGCTGGTCAAACAATAGGTAACCGGAATATACTACAAGTATCGCTGGACAAACAATAGAAAACCGGAATATACTACAAGTATCGCTGGTCAAACAATAGGAAACCGGAATGTTGTACTACAAGTATCGCTGGTCAAACAATAGAAATCGGAATGATATACAACGAGTAGTATCGCTCATATACTGGAGTCAAATACTGTCATATTAAATTTAAAGAGCTCTTTTATGCAGCTTGGATTTTATTTATTCATTTGATTTTTTATTTTAGTTCCTGTCCCACTTCATAATTATATTTTCGTCGAAGAAAACTATAAATAAATAATTCGTGGATGTTTTCTTCTTTGCATTCATGAACAGTTCAGATTTCTTTTGCAAAATTAATGTTTTTAAGTAGTTTTACCGTATTATGATCTTAGCATACCTGTGAAAGTTATTGTTGTAATTACTTGACAGCAATTCAAGAAGAAGGAGACAAAATCTGATTGGTTGATACAGATTTGGTTTCATGTCAAATAACAAAAACTAAAATTTCTATGCATGTATGCTCATTTGCGCGCTAACTAAGTCCGTTTTACTGTTATTTTTATAAAGACGTACTGCAATATGAATTAGGTGATTTCTATATTCTCTGAGCACGAGCGAAGTAAATTTAAAGACAAACTTATATACAAATTAGGTGATTTCTTTATTCTTTGAGCACGAGCGAAGTAAATCTAAAGACGTACTGCAATATAAATTAGGTGATTTCTATATTCTCTGAGCACGAGCGAAGTAAATCTAAAGACGTACTGCATAAAATTAGGTGATTTCTATATCTGAGGAGCGAAGTAAATCTAAATATCGAGCACGAGCGAAGTAAACTAAAGACGTACCTGCAATATAAATTAGGTGATTTCTATATTCTCTGAGCACGAGCGAAGTAAATCTAAAGACGTACTGCAATATAAATTAGGTGATTTCCATATTCTCTGAGCACGAGCGAAGTAAATCTAAAGACCTACTGCAATATAAATTAGTTTTTCTTATATTCTCTGAGCACGAGCGAAGTAAATCTAAAGACGTACTGCAATATAAATTAGGTGATTTCCATATTCTCTGAGCACGAGCGAAGTAAATCTAAAGACCTACTGCAATATAAATTAGGTGATTTCCATATTCTCTGAGCACGAGCAAAGTAAATCTAAAGATGTACTGCAATATAAATTAGGTAATTTCGCTTACATTGAGAGTTTTTTTTTGAATAAATTATGCCGATAGTGATAAAATCAAAGTATTAGGTGTAATAAGATGGTTTGTTAATCTTTTGAGATATTTTTATTTTAGAGGAGTTGGCCCTCGCCTAACTGAGAGTTTTGTCTTGTTGGGGCGGTGTGTTGGGACGGTGAGAAACCCGTCAGCTTTTATTCTCTTATTAATTCATTCTTGTTTTATTTGTCTTATTATAAAAGATTCAATTAAAATTAATCGACCAGCGAGGGAGTCCTGATCCAAACTCTTTGATGAATAGACACAAAAATTCTGATGGAGTTTTATCGATTTTATTTAAAGATTGGAGGTGGTGGGGCGGATCTGTGCACTTAAAGAGAAAAAAAGGCCCTAGGGAGGAATCGCAGATGAATTGGACGCTGAATTAATAATGAGCTGCCCCCCTGTGCTTAGGGGCGGTCCTGAAATAAGGGGGAAAGAACGGTTAGAGTTGGGAGTTACGCTGGACTAGCCCCACCTGTTCTTTGCCACCTGCCCGGTTCCACAAGAAAACTACCCTATTTTACTGAATAAGCCACCGCTGTTTACACATGTGTTTTCTTTATTGTATTTCTCATTTACCAATGCCTATTGTGACAAAATAGAGAAAAAACTAATAGCAAAATTAAATAAACAAAGCAATTTATCATTAAACAAAAAAAAAAAAAAAGAATAAAATTAATCAAATTTAAATTAAAGACAAACGAAATATTAAAATTACAAAACTAAACGAAAAGTAAATAATAAAATTAAACGCTAAATACAAATTATAAACGACTGTTTAAAGTGAATTTTAAATAGAAGACTTCATAAAAATAATAATGAAATAACTAGGTATTAAAAAAAACAAGAAAAGCATACATAAAGTTATAAAAGTAATAAATAAGTTAATCAAGTACCTTACTAAAGTTAAGTACTTAACCAAGTTAAGCTATATGAAGTATAAAATTGGAAAGAAATTATTTAATTTAAATGCATATAAATATTAAATAATATCGCGAAATATTGCATAAAAAGGTGTTCAGATTATTGGAGTGGAGATATATGGTGACAATGTGCTGAATATGGAAACAAGGTATGCATGGTATTTTGATAAATTTTAAATTAAATAAATAAATATAATAAAAAATAAATAATATATATATATATATATATATATATATATATATATATATATATATTATATTAATATATATGTGTGTGTGTGTCATTTAATATATATTAAGTTTGCTGAAATGCTGAAAGAATAATTTAACTCTCTACGCCCTGTCACAAATACGAGAGTCAGGGCCCAGTTTTGAGGCCAGTCAGCAGCTTGGAATTAATTCTTTAGGTTTAGTTTCCATAGCTATTACCTTTGCCGTTTTTAAGTCAGGATTGGTAGCTGATCATCGGATACGGCCTCTTCTTTAATTAATCTGTATTATTGCATACTTGTATCTTTATACAGTATATTTCATACAGTATGTTGTATATTAGTTTTCATATCTGTGAGCATATATGTATTTACCCACACACATTTTATGGAAGCGAAAGCTGAAAAAAAATAATGGGAAGCTGCAGGTAAAGATAGAGCAAGCTTTGGATCAGGGCTGTGACCTGGCGTGGAGAGTGAAAGCATCATTTCAGGAAGGTTGTAAATGGTCTTTCCTATTTGTTTTTTATTATTTTTATATGTTTTTTTAAACAAGTTCTTTATTGTCAAAAGTATACAATATTTATTTTGTGTTAACCGGAGCCATATTTTATTTATTGATTTCGGGTGATTTGTGCCTCTTTATTTTTATTTTATTTATTAATTTTTGTATGAAATTTGGTTATTTGTTTGGTGTGAGGGGATTTGTTTGGGTTAAGGATAATTTCCAATTTTTTGGTTTGGGTATTTTAATTTTATATATGTTAGAAGAGAGAGAAAGTGATTTCTTTAATTTCGAGAAAAACAGAATGACGACTTGTTACGTATGCTTGCTATAAGTATAATGACGGCCTTAGTTTCACCTGACTCATCTGCATGAGCAGTTTATTTAGAAATCTATTTGAACATGACCAAATAACAGGTGGTGTGTGGGAATTTTATCTTCTTTAGAGGTTATGGTTACAGCCTTATTAGTGTATAATATCCTACATTCAGTGGCGGACTGAGCCAAAAGGGCCCGAAAAGGGTTTGGCCTAAAAGGATCCAAACCTACATCACAATAGGACCAAGGGGGGGGGGGGGTTATTGCTTTCCAAATCAAGGGGTTTTCTTGTAACTAGAGTAGTATTAATGATTATACCACATAGAGATATATACTAGAGGGAGCATCGCCTCTTAATACATTGAGAGGCCTGAAACATATTTAGTGGGGCTCTTAGAGGCTCTGTGTAACCTCATTGAAACCTCCTTCAAGAAGGAGTTGAGGTTATAATTAATCAATTGTTTTGGGCTTCCCGCAGATTGTTTGTGTTGTGATTTGTATTTTAAACATTCTACTATATAATTTACTGTTTTTTGTTCTGTTTATTTGATGGAAATGATAATCGAATGTGGTCAGGTTACTTTTTCGATGTTTCAAAATTCAACCAATAGGGCCCCTCTAGTTATATATCTTTGTTATACCAAGCATAATTTAAATTTATTTAATTTTAATTTGAATTGAATAAAATTAAATCAAATGAAAGTATATTCAAATAAATTAAAAATAAACTTAAGTAAATAAAATTAATAAGAAAGTATTAAATAAACTTAAGTAAACAAAAACCTTACTTACATAAAACTTAAGTTTGCTCATTTTAATGTAATATTTAATTAAACTATCTTATGTTCAATTTCTAGAACCATTTTGTGCTGCTTTAGGGCCTTGATCAAATATTTTAAAGGCCCCCTTTAGCCCTAGTCTTTCCTTATGAGACATTTAAAGGCCCAAGTATAACGAATAGGAGTCCTATAGAACCTAGATTTAGGTAGCAAAGTGAGAATATTAAAATACTTAAAAACATCAATCCCTAATAAGGCCCTTTCCTGCTGCTTTAAGGCCTAACTAAGTGCGTTAAGAACCATCATTAGATCTAGTCTTTATATGTGGCTCTTAAACGTCTAAGTATAATTAATAGGGGTTGTAAAGATCTAAAAATATAGGATATATTTGTAATTACTTAAATAATGTGAGTCACCCGTGGTGAAGTGGTTAAGGTACGCGGCTAATACACAGAATGAAAGGACTTTAGTCATGGATTCAATCCCAGCACGGGCCTCTAGGATTTTTATGAGAGGGATAAAAATTCTGCGTACCACGTCCTTCAGAAGGGACGTAAAGCCGGTGGTCTCGAGCCTGTGCGTTGTCAGGAGCTCGTTAAAGATTCCTTACCCTAAATGAAACTGGGTAAGGCAAAATTTAGGACCCTCATTGTAATTCATTATAATACTATATTGTTTCTGCCTTTGTAGTTTAAAGTGTGTGGAGGTTTGGTTTAACAGTGTGAGCACGTGATGTTCCCAGTTTTCACTATACTATTAGAGTCAGTGAAAATATGTATGATTACTTGAAAAATCATGAGAGGAACCATAGAAATTCATGGCTCTTCTGTCTAGACTAGATGAAATATACCTACACTTGAAATTAAAAGGAGTAGACACTATCTTAGGGAGCTGGCAATAAGGGCCCAACAACGTGGCCTACTTGCCTGGTAATTACTACCACTCCCACCATATTACTACTACTACTACTTAAAGAATATCTTGAGCCTTGTTTAGGGCCCTGATCGAGTATGCGGGCACTAGTCTTCCGTATGGGACCTTTAAAGGTCAAAGTAAAATCAATAGGGACCTTAAAGGCCTTAGATTCAGATAACAATAACAAATTGATGATAGTTTTAAGTACTATAAAACATTTGTCTCTAGGGTCTCTTTGCAGATCCTAGACCCTGTCTTTGAGAATATGGCCCCTTTGACTCTGGCGTTATGAATATATTACATAATTATTATAAATAAATATATTTATATATTATAAGCTCAAAAGTTGTAATATTTTAATATATTTTTTTTTAATTTTTGTTCTTTCTTAAAGTTTATTTTGGTTTAGGGGCCCATGGAGGGTTGCCGCCCTTGCTCTCAATGACCAGTCTGCCCCTGACTACATCACTTGATTAATGGACTCCTATATGATTGTACTATCACTCGAACCAGATTCATATTATTTACTCTATAACGTAATCTTCGATGGTATAGTAAAGGCCAAGTATAATGGCCTTGTATAAAGAGAGTTAGCTTCAAATCTCAAATAGTATGAGTATGTTAGTTTTATAATGGGGCACATGGTGTTTTCACAATATTATGAGTTGGTCAGAGCATATCAATGTTTGAAAATAATAAGTTTGAGTAACCATTGTAAAATCATGTACCAGAACTAGTGCACTATCTATTAGGGGTTTGGAATTATCAGAACTAGAGCACTATCGATTAGGGATTTGGAATTACCAGAACTAGAGCACTATCTATTAGTTTGGTTACCAGAATAGTGCACTATCATTAGGGGTTTGGATTACCAGAACTAGAGCACTATTTTACCAGAAACAAGGCACTATCTATTAGGGGTTTGGGGAATTACCAGAACAAGAGACTATCTATTAGGGGTTTGGAATTACCAGAACTAGGCACTATCTATTAGGGGTTGGATATTACAGAATAGAGCACTATCTATTAGGGGTTTGGAATTCAGAACAGAGCACTATCTATTAGGGGGTTTGGAATTACCAGAACTAGAGCACTATCTATTAGGGGTTTGGAATTACCAGAACTAGAGCACTATCTATTAGGGGTTTGGAATTACCAGAACTAGAGCACTATCTATTAGGGGTTTGGAATTACCAGAACTAGAGCACTATCTATTAGGGGTTTGGAGATTACCAGAACTAGAACTATTAGGGGTTTGGAATTACCAGAACTAACTATAGGTTTGGAATCCAGACTAGAGCATATCTATTAGTCGGCTAAAAAGCCCACGACAACGTTGCCTACTTGTAAGATAATTACAACCTATTTCCCTACAGAACTACTACTACTACTACTAATTAAATGGTTTTTTTTTTTGGGGGGGGGGGTTAGAAATGCCCAACAATTCATTGCGTTCTCCAATGCTCAAGCTACGCCTCTGCGAATACATGACAGATTACATACTCAAGAACCATCACTTCGTCCTTTGTGAAGGATGAGGTACACAAAGTTTGTTTTCTTTAAGCAAACTTCTAGAAGCCCGTACTAGGGATCCATGATCTCTCTGTTTAGAAAGTAACAGTCATTTATCGTAACTACGATATCCAGGAAACCACTAAACCTCCATCTAAATAGAATTAACCTTCGCCACGATAACTTCTGGGTATTAACATACCAACATCTGACATGCGAAGTTGGTATGCGTTAACATACCAGCATCTGACATACGAAGTTGGTATGCGCTAACATACCAGCATCTGACATGCGAAGTTGGTATGCATTAACATACCAGCATCTGACATACGAAGTTAGTATGCGCTAACATACCAGCATCTGACATGCGAAGTTGGTATGCGCAAACATACCAGCATCTGACATGTCAAGTTGGTATTCGCTATCATACCAGCATCTAACTTACGATAGTATGCTCTAACACACCAGCATCTGACATGCGAAGTTGGTTATGCGGTTAACATACCGATCTGCATACGAAGTTAGTATGCGTAACATACAGCATCTGACATGTGAATTTGGTATGCGCAAACAACAGCATTTGACATGGAGTGTATGCGTTAACATACCAGCATCTGATACGAAGTTAGTATGCGCTAACATACCAGCATCTGACATGGTATGCGCTATCATACCAGCATCTGGCATACGAAGTTGGTATGCGCTAACATACCAGCATCTGACATGCGAAGTTGGTATGCGCTATCATACCAGCATCTGACATATGAAGTTGGTATGCGCTAACATACCAGCATCTGACATACGAAGTTAGTATGCGCTTACATACCAGCATCTGACATGGTATGCGCTATCATACCAGCATCTGGCATACGAAGTTGGTATGCGCTAACATACCAGCATCTGACATGCGAAGTTGGTATGCGCTTTCATACCAGCATCTGACATATGAAGTTGGTATGCGCTAACATACCAGCATCGTTATAAGGCCTTGGGTTGGTAGATAGATTAGAAATTTTAAAATCTCGTGTTTTTTGAAACACTTATGTGTGTATATAAGAGCTTTTACTATTCCATACATGGCGCACGATAATACTGGAGACCTTTCTTAAAAAATTGTGTAAAATTGATAATGTTATTAATCCAAGTTTTGTTATTAATCAAAATGTTAAAATATTGAAATTGACTGCTGAAATAGTGATGCTAAGATTAAAATAAATGCTAGATCGTGATGAATGGTGCTAGATCGTTTAAGTACAGTTTCAGCATTATGTTCGTTAGTAGTGCAAATGTCATACATATATGTTGCTTGTAAACATCTATGTGGATGAATACGCCTTCTACAATGTCAGTTGGGTTTAGTGGTAGTTCAGAGTGGGGATGTATATATATATATATTATATATTAATATATATTATATATATATATATATATATATATATAATATATATATATCTATATATATCTGTGTGTGTGTGTGTGTGTGTGTGTGAGTGTATATTTGTGTGTGTTTGTATTTATTAACCCTTTTGCTCATACTATCTTTCAACAGATTAATATTTTGAAATCAAGCAGTATTCAAAAATCAAGTTAATACAAAAATGCTTACCTTATTGAAAATTAGATTGTTATGACTTCATTTACTAGATTTAATGTCAGCAACATTTTTGAAATATTGTTGAAATTAGAAGTTTTAATTTTTAGCCGCTAAAAGCAGCTTAATATTTATCCACTGAACCCCATCTGGAGAGAATACAACCACTTTAAGTTACCCAATACTAAAAAAAAGTAACTTAATAATCCAACATCTAAAAACAGTAAACTAATACTCCATCTAAAAAACAGTAACTAAATAATCCCAACATCTAAAAAACAGTAACTAATAATCCCAACATCTAAAAAACAGTAACTAATAACCCTATCATTTAAAATCAGTCAGTAAACAATAAATTTTGAGTAGGGTGTTGCTTTCGATATTTTTGGGACATTAAATTAAATAAAACGGTACGAAGAAGTTATCAACTTTTGTAATCATTTCTCACTATCTTTAAAAAATTAAAAAGAAATTGAAAGGGCTATTTAAAGGATATATACTTGTGAGATTAAATAAAAAAAATGAATATTAAGACTAATTTTAGATTAAACACCTCCCCTACAAATTCTGTCCTTTCTATAAAAAAATTGAATAGCAAGCAGTAATGCTACAGTAATCCTACCGTAATGCTACCGTAATGCTGCCGTAATGCTACAGTAATGCCATGGGCGTAGCCAGGGTTGCCTTTAGGGGGGGTCCATCATATATATAATAATTATATATATATATATTATATATAGTATATATATATATATATATATATATATTATATATATATATATATTTGTGTTAAGCACGAAAACACGCATCCAAAAGAAATTCGCCCGAAATGGCGGACCATCGCGCTAGAATACACACAAACACTCACACCACCACACACACTTATTATTATATTATATATATTATATATATATATATATATATATATATATATATATATATATATATATATATATATATATTATATTATATATATAATATATTATATATATATAGATATATATATAGTGTGTGTGTGTGTGTGAGTGTTTGTGTGTAGTAAGGGTATGGTTTTTTTAATAATTTCTAGCGCGATGGTCCGCATTCGGCGCGAATTTCTTTGGATGCGTGTTTGTTTTCGTGCTTAACACAATTCCGTGGTTGGAATGATAATTTTATTGTTTTTTTACATTACATAAGTTTACAACTACTGAATAAATAATTTCGGCGCGGTGGTCCGCTGTCGGGCAAATTTCATTTAGAATGCGTGTTTCTGTGCTTAAAAGCCCATTTCTTGGTTAACGTTCCGGTTTATGCTTTAAAACCTAAGCTGTTACTCAATTGTCAAGCACTGCTCGTAACTCATTTTGTCTGTATTTTTCAAAGGAAATGCGCATAATTATCCAGTTGGCTATACAAAACTATGCTCTAATGTTAGCAGTACGCACTATTATTTGAAATAGCTTAGTTACTTATCTTTAAGCTTAATCAGTTATCTTTCAAAGGTTTTAGCGCATTTCCTTTGAAAAATACAGACAATATGAGTTAGCAGTGCTTGACAATTGAGTAATAACCAAAATTTTTCCCAATCCCAACCATACCCAAAAATTTTTGTTCATTAACCGTAATTTTGGTTTTCAGTAATTTTTTGTGCTTTTTGACTTTTTGGTCATTTAGAGTGGTCGTATTGACTTCAGACTGGTTTCATTCGATTCGTGCCCAAATACATAGAAAACGCACACCTACTCGAAAATTTTTATTTTTTTATCGACCTGAATTTTGGTTTCGGTAATTTACAATGGTGTTTTTCGAACTTTTTGGTCATTTAGAGTGGTTGCATTGATTCGGACCGGTTTTATTTGAGTTCAGCGTCTCAAAAAAACATATACATGACCTTTTGCGGCGAAAATATTAACGCTGAATTTTGCTGATTTTTTGAACATTTTGCTGACTCAGAAAACTGGTTAATGATGTTACAAAACTTGTTTTCTTTATAGGGTTTGTGTCCTTCCGAAGGTTGATTTTTGTACAAGTTTGATTAAAAAATATTAATCCGTTCGAAAGATAGTGTTTTTACAAGAAACTGATGCCTATCCCATTTGCGAATTTTACTCCAAAGGAAATTCGCTAAAAACAAAGCTCTTAAAAGGACAAATCAAACATTTTTTTTAAATAGTCTTAATGAAAACAAAAAACAATCCCCTAAAAAAATACAAATTATTATTGAACTGAATGAACTAAATATGGTTTTTATTTAATAATAATAAAAACCACAAAGTTAATACGTCGAACTTAAAAAAAACACAAATTTAATTTTTTAAGACAAAGCTACCTTAAGCTCTAAATTATTATAAATAAAAATTATAAAACTAATTATTCATTTTTATAAAATTAAAATTTAAAAATTAACTTTACAAAAAAATGTTTTTCTTGCCTGAACCATAGTTTTTATATAATTTTGCAACAACCCTGCCGGCTAGGGGGGGGGGGCCCGGGCCCCCCCCTTAATGCTACAGTAATGATACAGTAATGCTACAGTAATGCTACATTATTGCTATATACAGTAATACTACAGTAATGCTCCAGCTCCAGATCTGGAAACTGGAGCAACAAATAGATTGTTAACCAAAGAACCGATCAGTTTAAAAAAATCCTCCGGCATTTGGACATTCGATACAAAATTATTCCCATATATCCTTTCTGATTTCATCAATTATAAAAGACGCGCGTACGAATATTTTTTTTTCAAAAAAAGCCTTTGATTTGTGTTAAATATTTGGACTATTGGTTATACTTTCTTAAAGTGAATTTTCGAAATGTCAATACTCCATAGCTAGTATTAGGGTTGAGGGAATACATAAAAAGATAGTGGAGTCGGAATTCTCGTAGATTGGGAGGGCTCCAGAAGAAGGGAGATGGCGGCCATTGGCCAGAGAGAGAGGAGATCTGAAGACTTGGTCGATATCGATGACGTCACTGGGGTCACAATGCCCAGTCTTGTATTGATCCACTTCCCCTCGTGGACCAAGCTCTTTTCAACTCGCTTTCTCAGTCGTCCCCTTTGGACCAAGACTCGAGTCTCTTTTTCCTCTCCGCCATTTTCCTACCCATCACTCCCTTCTTTGTTACATCTTTTGGTGGGGGTAACAGCCACACCCATCAACTCTATTCAAAAATATATTTTACAATTTTTCCGTCTTAACCTCTCTTAGTAATGTAGTATTTTATTCACATAAGAACATCTAAACGTTTTCATAGACATTTTAAATTATTAAACTATTTTTTTATTGAACATAACAACTGCCATCTATTGTTAACTTAAATGATTCGCGAGAAAGAAGTACACTATATAGTTGTATCACTTCAACGTGTATCCCAAATTCAGAATGTTATTAATTTCGGTCTGTTCCAGTAGGTACCTATTATTCCGATCTTAGTGTATACCTATCATTCCGGTCTGTTCCAGTATGTACCTATTATTCCGATCTGCTCTAATATGTACCGTACCTATTATTCTGGTCTGTTCTAGAATGCACTTGTTATTCCGGTCTGTTCTAGTATGTCCCTATTATTCCGATCTGTTCGAATAATGAATTTATCCTATAACTCCAGTTTGTTCCAGTGTGTACCTAATTTACCTATTATTCAGGTCTGTTCCAGTATGTACCTATTATTCAACTACAATGCACTGCCTTGTAGAAGAATAAAGTAATGTTACCACAAACAGCTTCTAAGTTCTTTGAAGAATTGAAATGACAGCAGTAAATGAATAATGGAGGCAAACATAAATCAGGACAGTTTACAAACGCCTAAAATAGAGAATTCTAGTGAAACATTGGTTTCAGGGTTTAAATTATTTTCCAGCATTTATCAAGTCATTGACGGGGATGATCGCGGAGCTGCCAGCATTATGCAGCATCAACGTCGATAGGGGGCATTACGTCTATAGGGCATTATAACGAGGATTTAATTTCCCCCTTCTAAATAAAACAATATATATTTAAGCACTATTTTATCCATACTAAAAATGAAAACGAGCAGTTAAATATTATTACTTACGAATAAAAGGAATAAATTTGAACGGAACATCGGTTCCCTATGTTCTGATCCCAACATTAAAAACTGAAATCACGCCGAAGCCGTTCCCAAGTCTGAATAAGGACACTGCCGACACAGGGTTCTTTTACCGAAGGGGTGTGAATTAGGCTAATGAAATGGAGGTATAATTAAACTTATAAAAGGAGGTACTTATGAGACAAAGGACAAAGTTGTTCCACTAATCATTTGAGGAGCGACTCATATAACAAAATAATGCTTAACAAAATATGACTATAAAAGCACGTGAATTAGGAGACATGGATGTTGGATGGAGCGAGACTTCGGCTTCAGAAGAGGGCGTTTTAAACTTAACTCGGCCTGACACTCCCTCGTGAAAATAGAAAACTCCCATCACAGAGATGATGCATCTTCTTGTCAAATGAAATATCAAAGAAACATACTCAATTAGACTCGGTTTAACTTTAGAAGCCATAATATTTATTAAAAGTATACATGTAACTCTAAAAGAATCATATATGGTAAAATAAAATTAAAATAGTTACAAATACAACTAAGTGTTGATAAATATATAACTTTATAATAATATATATATATATATATATATAATATATATAATATATATATATATATATATATATTATATATATAACGTGTGGGTGTGATTATTTTAGAGAGAATATAATAGTTGACACAATATAATTGTGCGAGAGACACCAAGGAAATGTAACAAGCAAGATGCAATGCTACATCTGGGAACTGTTCCATCATTCGACATTCGTCATCATTGATGGCTCGACATAATGTCATGTCCCACTCTGTTTCGTTACGTCTAACTCAAGCAACGTCTCAAGCGGTAAGAGAGCACCGCTCGTCTCTGGTAAGTACTTCACATTATATTCTTCGGAATTAATTGAAGGTCAGAGTGAGTTCAGGCTCTGTTGGCGCCCTGATGAGTTAGACGTAACGAAACAGAGTGGGACATGACATTATGTCGAGCCATCAATGATGATGAATGTCGAATGATGGAACAGTTCCCAGATGTAGCATTGCATCTTGCTTGTTACATTTCCTTGGTGTCTCTCGCACAATTATATTGTGTCAACTATTCATGTTTTGCAAAACTCGGTAGTATCAAATGATAGAATAGAATAGATTTGAAAATTTAGCCTATTTATGGGAAAAGAATTCGACGATGACACGACGTACTATTGGACAAATAGAGAACACTTCTTTGTTGTAAAGGCTCAAAGAAATTGCCATGGCGGTGACCTAGCCTGTACCATCCGTCTGCATCAAGTAAAGGCTATAAGATAAAAATTGAATTAATTCTGATGAAACCTGACACATTTGTTAGTCTCATATAGCACCACATACGTGCTGAATTGTAAATCGACCCAAACATTCGAACCTACGGTATAATTGATAGTAATCATGTTCGTTTAGAGTCTTGTGGCATATCAGAGAAGCACTTTAGTGACAACCGCTACGCTTCAAGTATTCAAGTGTTGTAATCTTAAGTTGCTAATAATATAAATGAAAAATAATCTTGTATAAATTAAGATCGTAATCTGAGATGCGAACCCCAGACCTCCGTGGTGTCAAATGTCAGTATAAATACTGACGCTTTAATGACCTCGACGTTGATGAGGAAAAGTGAAAAGGAGATTAAGAATTAAATAAAATAATTTCTATTTATTATGATTTCTTTAATTGTAAAATTATTATAAATTATAAGGGTTTTAAGGAAAATTCTGTTGTTGCTTCGAGAGAGTAATCTGAAACATAAAAAGTTAACATTGCTATTAAGGGAGGGGAGGGGACACGGAAGCACGACTTACACAGCTATATGCTAATGCTTGATATTAGCATTATATTTCTCTAATATGTTCCCCTTGCATTTTCCTCTGCTCCTGTTTTCAACCATTTATTTTGTAAGCTTGAGAGCTCTGATCCTTTACTTTGCTATTTTAGCGAATTTTCATAATAAAAATGACGCTTATAAGGTTCGGATGGCGAAAGTTAAGAAGGGAGGGGGATTCGATTCCGCTTGGCTTCCTGTTATGTCAACGGAAGGGTTACAAGACAGCGTCTAGAGGAAGAAAAGTTCTATCCCTCGGAATCTCTCTACTTGTCAGTCACCCGTGGTGTAGTGGTTAAGGTACGCGGCCAATATACAGAATAAATGGACTTTAAACTTCCGAGTTTATTTAGTCATGGGTTCAATCCCAGCACGGGCCTCTGGGATTTTTATGAGAGGGATAAAAATTCTGCGTACCACGTCCTTCAGAAGGGACGTAAAGCCGGTGGTCTCGAGCCTGTGCGTTGTCAGGTACTCGTTAAAGATCCCTTACCCTAAATGAAACTGGATATAGACAAATTTAGGACCCTCATTGTAGATTCATTATAATACAATACTGTTTTTGCCTTGTAGTTTAAAGTGTGTGGAGGTTTGGTTTAACAGTGATGGCACGTGTTGTTCCTAGTTTTCACTAGACTATAAGAGTCAGTGAAAATATGTATGATTGCTTGAAAACAAAGCATGAGAGGAACCATAGAAATTCACTGCTCTTCTGTCTAAATTAGATGAAATATACCTACACTTGAAATTAAAAGGAGTAGAACACTATCTTAGGGAGCTGGCTAAAAGGGCCCAACAAAGTGGCCTACTTGCCTGGTAGTTACTACCACTCCCCCTTATTACCATCACTATTACTTACTTACTTCCTACTTGTCACTTACCTCTGACACCGAGCGCAGCGAGTCCATAGTGAGTGTAGCGATGGGTGAGGATGAGTGTAGCGAATTAAAAAAGGCGAGGAAAAGTACCGATGCACCCTGTACCTGATTTTTTCAACTCTATTTTCCCATGCTGTCAACTGATTTTAGCCGTGTGTCATACTATAAGATGGTATGATTTCAATGGGTTAGAAGAAATTAATATTTTGCTTCCCGCTATCCTATGATAGGGACAGGAGGGAAGCAACAAATTTTCTCTTTTTAGCTCCCAAAATAGAAAATAGTCGTTGTCTAGGTGTATATGTTTAGAATCCATATATTTTATGTATGCGCACGCTTTTATTTTGAGCAAAATTAGGAAAAAGTGCTGAGCAGATTCCATTAAACTTAAAGTAAAAGAAGGTACAATTATTTCTAAAAACTGATTACATTTTAGGGAAAATCTGACGATGAGTCTCAAAACGAGGAGCAGTTTAAAGTTTCGAAATTTCACAAAAAACGAGATAGGACAGTTTAGTTCAATGTTTAGCAGCTTGTTTCATTTTTGAGAAAGTTGATGTATGTTTTACAATATGGTTTGCTAGAGTATAAGAGCCTCTACAATGCTCTCAAGTCCTATGTAAACTCTCACTATAAGTTGATATTGTTAAAGCTATAACTCATACTTGACACCTGTGTTGTTATACTTGGCACTTAACTCTCCTTTGTTTGCTCGGCAAGTTATCCATCTATCTTACGCTGTGTTCTCCTAACATTCTCTATCATCTATTTTGCTCTCATTTCTTGTGTGAACCTTCATGTTAGTGTTTTCTTCTCTATTTTATCTTGTGAATACTAAACCTTGAAATTTATTTAGTGAATAAATATTTTTTTCTGTATAACATCATTATGAGTGTTATTGGTGGAGTTTATTATCACTCATAAGAATCCTCAGTCTCTCCAGAATAACATTTATTTATTTTTAAATTTACACAAGCGGCCAAGGCTGATTAAAGCTCCACATAATTGTATTATTAAAGATTACAATATGATAAAATAAAATACAAGTTTGAGAAAAATACAACACAACAAAACACAACAAACACTAATTACAATTAAAGCATGTTTAGGTATTAATACTTAATTGCCAGTTTTGTAAAAGCTAAGAATATAACACATGAAAGAACAAAATAGGAAGTATAGATCGCAATTTATAACAGTTATGGACATTTATGTATAACAGAGCCGCTTTCAACCTTAAGAAGTTATCCTCGTCCTCAATCAAGACTCTTGATTGCGTCTTTGACAATGGTACTCGGATTGTGTTTAATATTTTTTAAGTCACTGAGGATGGTTGAAAGCGGCGCTGTTAATAATTGTTATTTGGCCAATGAGATGGATGGCTTTAACATCGTAGAGAGGGAACTTTCCTGTTAAATCTTTGTCAAAATGTGTCTCATTGTATCCCGATTTATATGATTTCACTCCAGCGGGTGACACTTGATTTGTCTGCACATTTAAGTTAAAATATTGTATTTACTGGGTTTCTTATTCACTCAGTTACCATTGCGAGATGAGGTTACCGGTCGTGTAATGCTTAGCACGTGCGTCTGCCACACAGGCAGTCCGAGATCGAGCTGGGAGTTCTATGCGAGGAATCGTATGGAAATCATTCCACATATTATCCTTCGAAATGGACATTAAGCCGCTGGTTTCGAGCCTGTGCGATGTTTGGTACCTAACCCTGGGTTCAGGCAGAATTTAGGATCCTAAATAGTACTTATATAAATATATATATATATATAAATATATTATATATATATATATATATATATATATATATATATATATATATATATATATATATGTGTGTGTGTTAATATGCCTCATGGTTTTGAAAAGGAAGCTTAACCTCACAGTGAGGCACGTGTTATTTTTAGTTCAAAGTCATAGAAACTTATAGTAAAGCCACGGCTATTCTGTGGATTAGATGCAAAATACCTGCAATAAGAGCCTAACAACGTGACCTTCTTGCGGTGATCTCACTTCTCCCTAATTACTATCACTATCACCATTACGAGGAGACAAAGAGTCAGACTCAAGTCTGCTCTAAACAATATCCTGGCTTTCCTATCCTCTCAGTCACACGACTCTTCCCGTCACTCTTTCAGTCACACGACTCTTCAGTCACACGTCACACCTGACACGACTCTTTCCTATCCTCCAGTCACACTACCTTTCCCATTCTCTCAGTCACACGACTCTTTCCTATCCTCTCAGTCACATGACTCTGTCCTATCCTCTCAGTCACACGACTCTTTCCTCCTCTCAGTCACACGACTCTTTGACTCTTTCTACCCAATTCTTACATAGAATGCATCCTCTGTTCTCAAAGTATTAATTAAAGTAAGTGAACAAGTGCGAATAATAAAACTAAGAATATAGCCCTGGCTGCGAACTTAGGATCTCTGGAGCCCAAGTCTATCGTTTAGATTTTAAACTCCTATAATTAGTTCAGAAAGGATCTCGATGACGCATAAAATGTGTTCATTCTGACCTACGAGGATTCTAAGTTTAAAGTTTAGTCAAGTTCTATCGATTAAATTCAGTGAAATAAGCCTCAAATTTTATTTCCTTACACTAACTCCCTATTGTTATTTAAGAATGGATTTCGATGAGTCAAAAGATATGTTCATTCTGACCCATATGTAGTGTAAGTTTAAAGTTTAGTTTAGATGCATCTATTAGATTCTGATCTTTAAGCATCTACAACTTTTATTTTTACAATAATCCCCTATTGTTATTTGTGAAGGAATTTCGTTGAGACATGTAATGCGGCCAATATGACCTATGAGTTGTCTCATAAGTGTAGAGCTTAGTCAAGATTCATCTATTAGATTCCAATCTGTAAGCACCTAGCATTTTTAAGCACCAAACATTTTTTGGTGCACAAAACCCATATTATTTTTGAACGGATCTCGATGAGACTGAAACCTTAATTACTCAGACCTATGAGCATTCTAAGTTTAAACTTTAGTCAAGATCTATTGATTAGATTCCGAGCTTTAAGCACTCAAAAAACGCCCTCAAGATATAATAAATGAAAGAATCAGGATAAGGCTAATCAGGATAGCCTTATCCGGATTCTTTCATTTATTATATATAATATATATATATATATATATTATATATATTATATATTATATATTATATATATATATATATATATATATATATATATATTATATATATATTATATATATATATATATAATATATATTATATATATATATACACTGGCACTAAGTTTATTTCAAAAGCGTAATTTTTATAGTATACTTAGTTGAAATCAAGTAAAGGGTTGAAAAAAAGAAGTTAAGTAGAGCGAAAAAATATTCCAGTAGCCATTTTGAATGGAGCAGAGTGTGATTCAGAATCCAATTTAAGACGATGTTGACTCATTCGTCCAGTCATTGAGATAGGGTGGTAGTAGGGGGAGGGGGGGCTTGCGTGCTCTCTCTGCTCTCTCTCTCTCTCTGCTACCACTCTATGATACTAACACAGCCACGCTGCACCCCCCCCCCCACCACGGCTACATACACTTGTGAACCAACCTGTCACGTGCATAACTAACTGCTACAGAATTTTTTATCCTCTCCCTTTGTGCTGAAGTATAAAGGATAAAAACATACAGAGATAGTGTACAATACAACCCCATATAATTTAGTTTATTATCCCCACCTGTCCCTTACTATTACGAGTGTAATAATCATATCGATTGATTTAATTATTAAGTGTTAAAATAACGCGGGGGCCTTTAGGATTTGATCTATTCCCCAAGCCTCTGCTATTAGTATTATTTGTCTATGGGAAAATCACTTTCCCATGAGTGATAGTTTTTAAAATCTATCACTCTAAAATTGGCATTGCTCCCCATTATTAGCTCTAGTTTAATGCTCAGTTGGTTTCTTTAAAGGTTTTAGTGCGTAGAGTTTTACAGAAAAAATGAGTAGTGCTTAATATTTGAACAACTGTTCTAGTTGTAAAGAATGAACCGGATCTTTTTTTGGAAAAATTGTTGCGGGAAAAATGTTACCAAAAAAGTGAGAGAAATGCATTTACGCACGAAGACAGCGGTCTGTCAATAGTGTTGGACTCAGGGTCTGCCTCATAACAATTAAAGCTCACTTCGCAAAACCCCTTGTTCCTAGCCTGCAATCGTTATTTACTTCGAGCTACGTCTTATCTTGTGATGTCCGACTCTCTCCCTTCTTACCATGAACGGAATCATTAAGCAAGTAATTGATTGTTAACCACAGAAACACGCATTCCAAAGGAAATTGGACCGACGTGCGGACCACCGCACCAGAATTATTTAATTTCTCGGTTGTCTCTAAAGGCGTTACGACAGTAATTTAATTCGCCAAAGGTTCCTTCCTACAAAATTGGCAGACACTTAGGACCTCTATCATTATACTTATCTCTCTGTTGCCGTAGATCTGAGATGTTATCAATAATAAAACCTTTCCTCTGACTATGCTACAAGCTCCGCCATTTAGCGAGACTCTTCTTTTCTCCTTTCTTTTTACCAACTACAGACACACTTTATTCCACAACCGGTGGATTCTTAGATAAATTCAAAGAGAAGCCGTTAAAGAAAACACCCTCTCATCATGCTTTTATCTAAAAAATAAATAATCATTTAGGAACGCAGTGTTCCGCCTCGCCAAGTCTAGATGAAACGTTAAAATATCCCGCTTAGTGGTAAATCTTCGGTATACGGTGCACCCTGTTACCAATACTATATATCGATATATTTTTAGTTACGCGACACGTAAACGAGAACTGAGCACTTAAAAGATAACCAGCGTCGTTAAATTATTAATTATAATTAAAACATTAAAAAAAACATACAACAAATAAATGAAAACATTAACTACAAAAATATAATAAAAAACCTGAAAAATAACAAACACAAATACGTAAACAATACGCGTAACATAAAATTAGATGTGGTGTATCATCGATCATTCTTATGAAAACATAGTTAAAACATTATAAAAACATAAAAAAATATGAAAATAGTTATAAACCATTTTACAACAAATAAAAAAAAACACAAACAACAAAAAAACATTTAAAAAAATAATAAAATATGTTCATAAACGTAAAAGAAAAGGCATATATCGATTATTCCTACGTCACATCTCTAAACTAAAAATATATCGATATATAGTATTGATAACAGGGTGCACCGTATACCGAAGTTTAGCCCGCTTAGTAAATAAAAGAAGTCAAAAACCTATTAAAGCTGCCAGTTTATATTATAAAGTTCGCATCAAAGTAGGGTTTATGAGGGTCTGTAGCGTAAAAACGGCTATATGTACATAAATAATATTATAATATCATTAATGGGCGCGCCTTTTAGATCAAAAATAAAAAAAATCATCCAAATCGGCCTAGCAGAAGTAGAGAAAAAGAGGTTTGAAAATGGCATTTTTGACGACTTCTTATTCTCATTTTCATTCTTATTCTTCCTGCATTTTTTGTTGACACTCATACGGCCAAACTACTGAACGGATTTTGATGTGTGTGGACTTTTTTGATTTGTCTTATGCTCGTGTGCATTCCTACTAAATAAAATACCAAATTCGACATTCCTATGCTAATCGCGGAGCGAAAAACTAAGCTAGCGAACGATAGTTTTATAAGTTGTTGACGCACCTACAGCCTAAACTACTGAACGGATTTTGACGTATGAGGACTTTTTAGATTCGTCTTATGCTTATGTGCATTCCTATCTAATAAAATCTTAAAGTCAACATTCCAATGTTAAACACGGAGCTAGAAACTAAGCTAATAAAGGCTAATTTTATATAACTTGAGCACTCTTTACTAATGAAGGGATTTTGGTGTTTGAGGACTTTTGGATTTGACTGATGCCTTTTAACATTCATGTATCAATAAATCCCAAATTCTTAATTCCTATGCTGTACGCACCGCAAAATACAGAGCTTAAGAGTGTTGTATAGAATACACAAACACTTTTTACAGCGTTATCTACAACACGGAACACGTATCTTGTTTACTTCTTTTTTACATAATACAGGAGCCGTACAAAAAGTCATGAAATCTTACCAAAAACCACTTACGTGGTAAAAAAAAACTCCCCGCCAAGTCTTTGGTCCAAAAAAGTAGGGAAATCTACTTTTCTGTCCCACCAAGTCATGTCCGTATTGGCTGGAGACGGTCTTTGGCGTTTCAAAGTAAAGTTGCTAGGTTGGCGATACTAAAGGGCCTTATTCAAACTGTGCTGCCTTATTCATCAGCTTCTTCTCCTTGGCGGCATGCAAGAAATTGAATCAACTTTACAGGTAGTGTTGGCAATGTTGGCAATTTATAGGATGTAGAGCCTTTATATCGTACCTTTATTGTTTCATTCATTCATTTATTTCTTTTGTATACTCCTTGATCTATACAAGTAAGTAAAACTGCTGCAATTATGACAACTGCTAAAATCTGTTATGATTAATCTCTACAAACACCTGAATTGATTGGTATCTCAAAATATAGTAAAAGAAGCTGTACAATTTATTCACACTACTGGCTTGCCGCCAAGGAGAAGAAGCTGATGATTCCCTCACAGTTTGAATAAGGCCCTTTAGAATTGACAACCTAGCAACTTCACTTTAAAACATAAGTGGGGGGGGGGGGCATCTCTGGACCTTTATTTCCTTACTAGTACTGAGGGAACAGTTGCTATCTTTGGATCCTAATTCTCTAAAAAGCCCCTGAATTTAACCTAATCAAATAATACAATAAAATGTTTTGTTCTAGCGAATCAACCAGGATGGTATCTACAGTTCCTAATAGAGTGGAAGAGGACGAAGAGTTGACGTCTTTGAATTGGCTACAAAATTTAAACATATTGGCAAGTCTTCCCACCCCTCCTGCCTCCCCTAGAATTCATAAGAAGAGAACTCCGACATTAAAGTTAACATTACGTAAGAACTTTATTAACTTTCTAAAGAACTTAAACAAAGTAAGACTCCCTGATTCTTATCAGCCTCCCCCCTCTTCTGAACGAAACAGGAACCTAGGGGCGGGTCTCCGGTCCAATCAGAAAGAATTCTTTGTGTATTGGTTGTTATTTTATAGCTATTTTTTTATTACTTGTCCATATATTCAAATGTAATATTTGCTATCACAAAGAAATCGAATAACTGGACAAATAAACACATGATGATCAGCTGAAACAACAGCTTAAAACGGAAAACTCAAGTTAGGCTATTGAAACTTAATTGAATAATACATGTTTTGATTGGCAAGCTTGATAGTGGGAAGTAAGCATTGCTAGTTTCTGAAATACTTGACTTCTCTTTAGCATTTTAAGTAAAGGGCAGAGTGATTTGAGGCTCTGACGGCACATGTCGATATTCTGATGGCACATGTCGATGTCCTGATGCCACAATTGTCCACAATGTCCTGATTTTGTAAAACTCGGAAGTATCAAATGAAATACTCTATGATCTTTTAAAGCCTATGACCTCATGGTTCATGAATCTTATGACGTAAAACCCGTGCCTGAACTCGTCGACTATTTTACCCGAATTGTAATGAAATTCCAGTCGAATTACAACTCAATCGCATTAATTTTCCATTTTAAACAATAATTTTAAAAAACTCCATTCAATAAAAATTGAAACAATGCTAATAATATAATAATAATTTATCTATAGGGGTACAGATCTCATTAATTCCTTGCCTAAGGAATTGAGGGTTGTTACAGATATAAAAAAATTCATAACTGAACTAAAAATATATTTTAAAGAAGACTCTTCTTAATTAATTTTGTTATTATTATGATCATTATTTTTAATCTAGTTTAAAAGCAGAACAAAATCTAAGATTATTAGGTATATCACATTATCTATGATCAAAATATTACTATTGATTTCCAGTTATTTAAACAATTAAAAATTATAAAATATTATTTTATAATTATGAAAAAGCAATAATCGTTAATAATTATCTGAATTTTTTTTTAAATTTATCTTCTTCTTAAGTTATAAAATTATTTTACAACTATTAATAAAATTATAAGATAATATATACTATAATAGCTGCAATTGTAATGGTTTTCTTTTTTTCTCTAAGTATAATTTTATATTTTACATTCAAGTAACTTTTTATTTAAATTTTTTTTTGAAAAAGGTATTTCTTTTATACTTATTTTCCCATAATTTTTATAACTTCTAAACAACTCCTTTGCCAAGCTCAAGCTATGGCTTTTTCGGTGAAGAATATAGTTAGTATAGGATACAGTTTTTCGTATTAATTTAATTATTTTGCTTAATTTTTATTATTTATAAATTGTAATAATTTTTAATTACATTTTTTCAATAAACTATTATAAAAAAAATAAAACGAAACTACAAGAAGTACATTTGTTACTTGTAGTAAGTTTGTTGGTATTATAGGACTACATGCAGGCAAATTTAAAAAAGTTCCAATATTTTTTCCGAGTTTTATGAATTTTAACAATTTTGCTGTCACTAATAACGTTATAAAAAAAATACTTCCCGGAAAGCACAACTATCTATTTATCTTTTCTATGAGGTCAAGGCAAGTAAGCCTGTAGTCTAGTCTACAGCCCCAGACTAGTTTTGAATTCAAACCAAAATCTGGCTGCTTGACTGTCAGATAAGTCTCCTGTCTGTTTTACCAATTATCTCATCCTTGTTGACCCACAGTCTGCAGTTCTCGTGTGGGAAATTTAACTTGTTATGACTTAGATGTGAAATTTTGTGACAATGGTGAATTAAGTGTAAAATTAGTTGGACCTAATCCATTCTCCGTGTTATTTACAATTAGCGACGTTTCGGTAGCAGGTAATTCTCTCATCATCAGGTTCGTCTTGAGTATGGGTTTAAAGACATATCGTGAGTCCATACCATTGACTGAAAAGTTGGCCAGATCAGGTAATTTGTTTAATATTGCCAAGTGGCTCGTTAGATTACCTGATTTAAGATTATAATATTTACATATTCTAAGGGCCCTCATAGTTGCTTCCTTCTGAAGCACTCATAGTTGCTTCCTTCTGAAGTGCTCATAGTTGCTTCTTAAAGTGAAGTGGAAGATTATTTAACACTATATAAGCAGGTCTTCATAGCTCCTGTTATACCAATGAGTGGAAGTCTGTATTTTTGGAGTTTATTTTGAGTAGTAATTTTCTTTGTCATTGGCCACTATATTAACGAAGCATAAGTTATAAGTAGTCTTATGACTGCAACATAGATCCAGTGAGCATGTCTGAGGCTAAGCCCCCAATTTTCGTCTATGAACCTGTAACAGGTCCACCATGATTTAGTATTTTTTTTTAATTATTATTTTTATATATACAATCCAATTTAGTCTTATCAAGAACACCAAGATACCTTACCTTGATTAGCTAGTTCAATTACAAGACTATTTAAATAGAGAGGTCCGATATTAAGTTTATGTTTACCTGTGAATGGTACTATCTCAATGTTACACAAGGGTTAACCAAGATTTTCACGCCGGCACCATCTCAGTGCGATATTGAGGGCTTGTTGCATACATTTAGTAAGTGTACTACCATGTTTACCTCTGACTGTTATTACTATATCATCCGCATAGGCTTGAACAAACCCTGCTTTAGAGAGAATTTCAAGTAATTTATCCACAACCAAACACAGCCTTTAGTTGGAAAGCACAACTATAGACCTAAAGATTGATTTTTTATCTACATTCAACTCTCTAACACGAAGACACTGGGAGCTACGACAATTACAGACACACACATACAGACAATCAGCTTGATGAAAACTACTCAGAAGGTCTTAAAAACGCAACATGATTTTGTTCCATCAGATAATTATTCAAAGTGTTTGAATGATACAAAGCACTACTAGATTGTATCGAAGATTGTTTATGTTTACAGATCCTTCAGTAGCAGAAGAATATAGAAATAATGACAAGAAGCCACCTTACTCTTACGCGACATTAATATGCATGGCAATGAATTCTAACAAGAATAAAATGACTTTATCTTCCATATACTCTTGGATTAGAGAGAATTTCATGTACTTTAGACACGCTGACCCCAGCTGGCAGGTAATTTCGGCATTTCCTATTTAGACACACTATCTTCAGCTGGCAGGAAATGTATTTCCTATTCAGATACGCTAACCCCATCTGGCTGGTATAGCATGTTCTATTTAGACATATTAACCCCACCTTACAAGTAATGCATTTGCCATTTAACACAAATACTTAAGACACACTGATCCTAGCTGGCAGGTAATTCATTTCAGATTCAAACACGTTAACCCCAGCTTACCTTAGGCAGGTAATTCCAGCATTCCCTATTTAAATCAAGTACTAAACTTCCTAACTGTATACTTTAGTATCAATTTCTTTAAAACGTGGCTTGAACATAACTAATAATTCTACGCAACATGGTTTCCTGAGTAGCAGGGTTTCTTTCAGAGGTTCCTCGACGGGCTATCTCAAAGGTATGGGGAGTATTACACAGTTGTAAAATTTGTTAGGCGAGGGGGGTATTTTTTTAACCCAGAAGAGGGTTAAATTTTTTGTCCTGCCGGGGGGGATCTTGGTTGCCCCGGAAGGTAATTCCCTTCCCGGACCCCCAGTGAAAGAAACCCAGCTAAATAGCCAGTATATTTACAACATTTATTACTATACGTTCACGGTGAGTGGACGTAAGAGACGCTGGTGTTTGGAAATAAAAGAGAATTTAATTTTTATAAAAATCTCCTGCCTATAGAAATTTTTACTTGTTTAGATACGGTGTTATATGATATTACACTATAAACATTGAAACCAAAGGGAACAATTTTTTGGAAATTTGGCTAACAGGAAACTCAGAATATTATTATAGATAATCTCAAAAAACCAATAAGTTAAGAAAACTTTTTTTTCTAAAATTTTTAAAATATTAACTTTAGGGCTTTTTGGACTTGTGAATTGTAAAAATAATTATTGGAAACTTCAGTCCTTTAACATTTATTAAAAATAAATTATGGAAATTATGGGCTTTGGTCCAGGGATCCTGAGCTTCGTCACTTCCTGAAATAGTTTTTTTCTATTTTTTTTTACTAGGTATTTTTGTACAATTTTGTATTTTTATATTTCTTGTATTTTAAATACAAAAAAAAACAAAAAATTTAATTCCTGAAATTATGTAAATGTTATGTTATGTAAATGTTTAAATTACTTTTACCAATGGTAGGACCTTACTTTTAATTAAAGTCTGTATTCAAAGACATTTTACTTAACTATTCTACCTTGAGGTCTCATCAAGCCTTCCTTTACTTTTGAGTATAGGAAATGCTTTACATTTTAAGCTAGTTTGGGACTCCTTATATGCAACCCTGAAGGATTAGGTAAGGAAAACGTCCTTGAATACTCGCCTAAATATATTCCCAAAATGTCTGATTGCCATTTTCTTTTCTGTGATTTTAGAATTCCATAAGACACAACTTAAGTTTAAACAAATGCTTTGTCAATGTACCTCGAGAGAAGGACAAACCAGGCAAAGGTGGATTTTGGTACTTGGACCCGAGCAGGCTTGAGCATGGAACAACAACTAGGAAAAGAAATAATAAGAATAGAAATAAAAATAATAACAATACTCCGAGTAGATTAACTGTAAAAATAATATATTTATTAATAAAAATACTGATAATATTAACAACAATAATATTATAATAACTAATAATAATATTGAGAAAAAAAATATAACACTAAAAGGAACTATAAGTCCGACCAACCTTCTCAACACGACTGGTGAGTTTATCAAATTACCATTTGACTGATTCATGGTACCACGGCTGTTGACGAATTGCGTTAAATTACCCTTATTATGACTGATTCATGGTACCACGGCTGTTGACGAATTACGTTAAATACCATTATTATGACTGATTCATGGTACACGGCTGTTGACGAATGTTAAATTACCATTATTATGACTGATTCATGGTACCACGGCTGTTGACGAATTGCGTTAAATTACCCTTATTATGACTGATTCATGGTACCACGGCTGTTGACGAATTGCGTTAAATTACCATTATTATGACTGATTTATGGTACCACGGCTGTTGACGAATTGCGTTAAATTACCATTATTATGACTGATTCATGGTACCACGGCTGTTGACGAATTGCGTTAAATTAACGTTGTTTGTTGTAAGTCTAATGTGTTACATGCAAGTAAATGGTTATTTATAAATTATTATGGTAAAAACACTTTATTTCGCTATTATTCTCATAGCATATTCATGTCTCTAAAACCTAAAAAGAAAATAATTGAATTGCAAATTAAGCAGTAATTACAACAGGGAAATAAATTTTTAAAAAATACAGAGGTTTTTCCAATACAAATAAAAGAATTTACATGTTAGGAAAACTAACAGGGTCATTAAAATTGAACCTGGAACATCTATAATACCAACCCTACAAAGATTTTTTAATTCTTTTTAATTTATTTGTAAGATTGGTATTATAGATGTTCCAGGTTTAATTTTAAACCTGCAAATATAAAATTTATAAGTTCTGATAAAATAAATTTTGACAGTAGAGTACCAATCTGTCTCTTGAACCATTAGGCCCCAAAGCGGATAAACAATTTCTTTGATAAATATATATAAAATAAATATAATATAAATATAAATATAAAAAATATATATAATTAATTAATAATTAAATTAATATATACAAATAAATATAAAGTAATTGATATTTACAGCGAAAGGGGGAGAAGTAAGTTTTACGGCTCAAGGCCAATTCTTCACATAAGGCGAAGCCGTAGGTGAAAACTTTATTATTACCCGAGGCCGAAAGGCTGAGGGAGGTAAACAAGTAAGCGCCCGAGGCTTTGCCAAGGGAGGTTACTAAAATTGACTCCTTAGGCCTAGCCGAGGACGATAATACAGGAGCTGAAATTCTTCGATTCCTGTCGTGTATTAAGTTTTACTTACGACTTATATAATAAGTAAAATATATTTCTATTAATTTTTAAAATTTGTTGATGAAAAATCACACTTTAAACGGTTATATAAAGGGTTACATTTTTTAACACATTCTCTTTTTCATTCCTTACATTATTTAGAATTTGTTCTGTGACATTGATTTTATTCAGCATAGATTACTCTATATACCCACTGCACTTTATTTACGTCCCTAGGGACGATAATATGTGTTTTACATCCCTTTGACGTGAAACACTTTTACGGTGCCAGGTCGCTACATATGAAAACCTGATTTACAACTCAAGTCGTAGGTTAATTAAATATATTGTTGGCATATAAATCCATTTTACAAAATTAAGCAAGTAATGTCAGAGTTGATAATGTCAATATAACTTTATCTTCCTAGACAGGTAATACATTACCTGTCTGTTCATTTTTGCCAGATCAGGGAAATTATACTTTCCAATCCATAAAGAGTAAAGTATTTTTCTTTATGAGAAATAAAGATATTTTTAAAGTGAAATAAATATGATTAATTTTCAAAATTTCAGGTGCAACTAAGACAACAGTTATAACCTTAACGGGAGATAAACCAGATTTCGTTATCGAAGAATTGGACAATATAATATTAAATAAGGAAGTGATGCTGTGCACGTCCACCCTGCAGCCTGAGACTCCTCTGATAGAGGGACCGAGTGTTGTCGTCGAGAGTATGGAGCCACTGATAGACGAGGGAATTATGTGGAGTCATACATGCTGGGACGAATCTCAGCTTGACTTATTGCATTCTGTACTCGATTCCCTCTAGACCTGTTAGGAATTAAATTAAATCTGATTAAAATAAATTAATAGAAATGTCAAAATTATTTATTGAAAAAAAAGTGATTTGTTTTCTTTAGGGAGATGTTATTTAAGATATGGATAATTTAGTAGAGAGTATTTAAATATGTACAGTGTCATAGCACTTTAATCTCAAGCACTCCATGTTTTGTAACTATAGGCAGCTCATATATATATATATATATATATATATATATATATATATATATATATATATATATATATATATATATATATATATATATATATATCGGGAGAGGGGATATCGCCCACGTTAAGATCCACTAATGTATTGGACCAAAGGGCCACAAAATCCTGATATACGTATGGGGAGGCTAGTAGTGCAAGATGGAGTGGCATCTTTGTAGTAAATATATAAAGAAAATATGAAGGAAAAGCTTTTCCAAAATTATTAATTCACATTGAAGTATTTCAGCTGTTATAAACTTAGTATGTTTCATAGAAATATTAGTATCTGGAAAGTACTTTGATGTTGTTTATTGATTATAATCAGTACTAATCTTTCCGTGAAAAATGTTGCTTATCACTTCACTTGAAAATCATATAAGTTGTTGTAACTATTGTTTAGTTTAATCTAGATAACCAATATAGTGATACTATAGTGTACTCTTTATGATATTGGGGTGATTTTAATCAAAGAGGCATTTTTTACTATTACTTTCTTTGATTTAATCAAGGATGTTGAATAAAGGGGATGACGCATTAAGGAACATTTCTGACCCCATGGAAGTTGTATGAGATAGAGAAATAGGAGCAAACTTACCTTCCCTTAGGTTATAATTAAAAAAGGCGCCAAACGCAGGTTATGTAGCGAAGTTGTTATACAATTATTGGTAGTCGAGTTTGCTTCTCAACTTTCTTCAGTGCTTTCGTTATTGTTAGATTTGGTGCTTGTCAAGTCATTTGTGCTTATATTTTACATTTTGGACTCTAGGTAGCCAGTTTAGTGAGAGTAATTGAAGCTTTACCGTTTACTTTTCGTAGAGAGTAAGTTAAATGTGTTAATATTTTGTCTTTTTTTAGCCTAGTGAAATGTTTTGCTAGTTTTCAAGATTCAATTTTGGTTGTAATGTTCTTAATTTTCTTTAATGTTGTTAATTTTAAGCAATATTAACAAAAAAACCGTTAAAAAGTATGATCCTTTTTTCTATTTGTTTAGAACCTTCGCAAGCAAAACAATGAGAGTTAAGTTTGCCTCTAAATTTTAAGACCTGCGCTGTTATAGAATAGAAGAATAGAATTTATTGTCAAAAGCTAACATAATTAGATACATGCATATAAGGATCATAAGCATGCGCAGTTCGTACCAAGCATGTGCAGTTGGTTTTTGGCGTGTGTTTCGTGTTGCATTCTTCTCTATGTTTTGATTTTCGATGAGGTCACTTTGTTGAATGGCGATTCGACTTAGTGCGTCATCCTCTTTATTCAACATCCTTGGATTTAATAGACCTGGTTAGGCTGACGTCATAGGGAGGTTACTTTTTAAAACCCGCGTACCAAGGATACGATTTCAAATCGAGTTTCTGATTTTCCGGCTGTTTAAAACTAAGGTCTTAAAATTTATTGAGTCCAAAATTTCACATAGTGTTTATAAAAAGTAGTGAAAATATGTGGTAAAACGACACATACTGACTTAGTAAGATGATAATAATACAAATAGATAGTGGGCTTTTAAATAGTCTTTTGCGATTTAAAGCGTTTAGTGTAAAAACAGACTTTTTCATTAAATAGAAGAATTTTAGTGGATAATTATAAATGTTTATTTAGAATAATGTACCTAGAATGTGTTTAGGGTTAGCATATGGTAAAGGGAAGCATTATGGTACTTATCATGCAATGTCAAACCGCAATACATGTTATCAATCTCTCCAACTGATGTTTGCTCTGACCCAGAGCAAGGAGACTAGTACTGATAGTATTAGTCTTTATGCTAACAGCCTTTGTTTCATTAGTTCATTACTGTTTGTGTTGCTCAGATCTCTTCACACATATTAGTACGTATTTATATGGTGCAGTCTGTGCAAATATGTATCAAATAACTAAACAAGAAAGTCCTAGATGGAGCCTCTGACATCGGATTAAAAGCACTACGAATCTTCCCTATTCCATAGAATATCCTTTAAAACACATCTCAGGTACATCTCTCTATACGTACATTCACAATTATAGAAAATCCTATCTGGTTTGTGTCACCGTTTCAGTGTGCCGGGAAGTGTGGGTGAGGGAGGCACCTCTCCTTGGGCCCCCAGCCAAAAATAAACTTTAAGAAAACAACGAAAAAAAAAAACAACAATAACATATTTTAAACTAAACATATTTATTTATTATAACTACGTGATATATGCATAACTCCAAAGTCAAAGGGGCCCAATCCTTTAGGTGGGGTGTAAAGACCTCTTAGAGAAAATGTTTTTAAATCTAGGCACTTGTAAGCCCCAAGTTTTAAGTTACCAAAAGTCGAAAAACCACAAATATTATAGAAACCAAAATTACGGTCGTTAAAAATTAAATTTCGAGTAGGGTGTCGTTTTCTCTATGAAATTTGGGCGCTGAATCGAATGAAACCGGTCCGAATCGATACGACCACTCAAGTGACCAAAAAAGTCCGAAAGAAAACCACAAAAAATTGTAGAAACCAAAATTACGGTCGTTGAAAATAAATGTTTTTTTGGCCTCTGAGTTGAATGCCAGTGGTCCGGATCAATACGACCACTCAAACTCAGGTACCTGGGTTCACATCCTGACCCCAGGATTTGATTCCTGTAAACTTACTTGATTTTCTAGTTTTTTTACTTAATATAAGTTTACAACTAGAAAAAATTCTGGCGCGGTGGTCCCGCATGTCGGGCGAATTTCCTTTGGATGCGAGCACTCAAACCCAGAGACCTGGGTTCAAATCCTAGTAGGGACAATAATTTTTTGTCGTTTTTTTTACCTAATATAAGTTTACAACTAGAAAATAATTCTGGCGCGGTGGTCCGCATGTCGGGCGAATTTCCTTTGGATGCGTGTTCCGTGCTTTTTACATTATAATAAGTTTACAACTACTAAAATAAAATAATTCCGGCGCGGTGGTCCGCTGTCGGGCGAATTCATTTTAGAAATGCGTGTTTCCGTGCTAAACAACCCATTTCTTGCTTATGCAAGAACCATGCCCATGTGGTTCCAGTTCATGCTTTAGAACCTACAGTTACCTCAATGTCCAAGCACTGCTCGTAACTCATTTTGTCTGTATTTTCCAAAGACGCGGGTTTTACAAAGTAACCTCCCTATAACGTCAGCCTAGCCAGGGCTATGCCTAAAAATAAAAAAATAAAAATTTGTTTGCTTTGAGGAATTTAAGCTACTGATAAACCTACATATCTCTTTTTAACATTTTAAAAATAATAATACATTACATTTGGGTAAACTATATGAATTTGTTTCCTCTTAAATATGATTGTAGTTATTGTGTACACTTCAGAATCTAGTCTCTTTATATATTACACAACTTAATTAGTAATTTAATTATTTTAACTTAACTTAATTCAATTATTTTTCTAAGATCAAATGTGAGTGTACGTCTTATAGTAAATTTCCATTATAGAAACTTCATTGAATGTATTCGTTCCCCCCCCCCGTCACAAGGCTTCATATAGAGCCTTCTCGTGAAGTGTCAATATCATGATATTAAAATGTAATTTATTTGTTGTTTATCAAATTTAATGGAAATCATAATAATACTTAAATAAGTATATGGTGCTCAGTGGGAAGGGACTCGCTTCGCTTGTCCTCAGAATATGGGAATCGCTTGTATACGTCTTCGAACTCGCTTCGCTCGATTCCAAATAGTATATAAATATCCCTTTTATTTCCAGCGGTCACCCATCCAGGGACTGACCTTTCTCGATGCTGCTTAATATTAAAGATCCAACCAAAACCATAAATATATTCAACCTTATTGACCAGAAACTTAGTAAACTTATTTATAACATAAAGGTAAACACATATTGTACCAAATTTCAACTTTATTACATTTTATATTAATAACTTTTTTAAAAAAATGTATAAAATTAAACTAATGCTGATAATAGATGAAACTAGGCACATTTGTTAGTCTTTACAGCACTGTATGTGTCCTCATTAAAATTGAAATTTCTGCTGTCATTAATGCTGGTTAATGACTTCATAAAGTTATACTGGATAACAAAATTAGTTTTAGATCTAATTTCTAGCATAAATACACCTGGAGCTACAAAAATAACAGACACACGCACATTCACATACAGATAGACAACTTTATCGAACCGCTCAGGAGATCTTAAACGCACTTGCAACGGATGATTCAGGTGAAATACAGATTTTGGATAGTTAAGGCAAACGCAAAACATTTACGATAACTAAGGCAAAAATTATGAAAAGTTGCATCAAGCGAGATCAGCACCAGGATGGGCATTAATGAATTTGTTAATGCCCGAGAACGAGCGAAGCGAGTCCGATAGCGTACTGCAATATAAATCAGGGATTTTTATTGCCTTAGGACGAGCTAAAGACTCGCTTAGGAAGCGAGTCTGTGGTTATATTTAAGTGGTGAAGATGAGGGTATCTGATAAAGTGAGCTAAGTTCTTGTTTAACCAAATTCGATCATGAGATCAGTTGCCTATCATTTTGTCTCTAAATGGTTAATCATTTTTATCTGGGATGATTGTTTATAAGTATAGTTTGTTATTTTTATACCTAATTTAAAATTTTCATTGTTTCTAGTCTAGCACTATTTAATTTAATAATTATTATAAATGTAAATAAACGTGTTTAAATTTCGTAAAGACGGCTGTAGATAAAACCTGTTTCTGGATCCTGAGTTCCAGCTCTGACTCCTGACATAAAACCACTCTTTCTACTTCTACTCTAGGAGGAATACTCTAATTCATCCTTGCATTAGACTTCTGAATGAGTGGGTAAAAGTTTTATAAATCAGCCCCAGTCGTTGTTAATGATCCTTACTCAGGGTTTTTCATATTTTCCTATTGATACTGTTGTCAGGTAAAGTGAGAATCATCTGTGCTAAGTACAAGTTTCTATGACAGTTAGAGATTTAAAAAAAACTGCCGTGGGGTGCCTCGAAACGTTTCCTCACTCTACTGGATTCGCTTGGCTTATCCTCGCCACTTCGGATTCGCTTCGCTAGTCCGCAGAAAATCTCTCTATATATAATATATATATATATATATATATATATATATATATATATAATATATTATATAGCATTGCGTCTTCCGACTCACTCGGCTCGTCTTCAACAGTAAAACATCCGTTTATTACCAGCGGTCACCCATCTAGGCATTGACCTCGCTCCATGATGCTTAACATTTGTGCTCTAACAAAAACAATTGATGTACTAGCCGAGTCTAAATGAAATGTAGTATACTTATTTATTATATTAAGGGTATACGGTACCCTTTATATAATAAAGGGTAATAATGTTGACTTTTCATTACTATATTAAGTAATAGAGGTCAGAGTTGGATATAGTTTCAACTGGAATTTATTTGAGTGTGGATGATGTATTGAGTTCCATTCAGGGATTGACTTTTCAATGTACCTATCTCATACTATGGTTACCTCAATCTATTTTCCCAAGTGAAGGAAAGAGTCAAGAAAAAACTAATGAAGAAAATATTGTAAACAAGAAATATGAAAAATTTATAAAATCTCTCTATGAAAAAAGTAACTTCTTTTTTGACGGATACAGCACGTTTTGTCACAGCCCGGTAAGGTATCATATCAGTGCATTGCCCTGGCATAAAAGTAATAGGTGTAGTTATTCTAAACTAAAATTTACTCTTTTTGTTTTATTGTCTATTAAGAAGTTTAATTATAAGCTAAATATTTCTGTAGATATGTTTTGTCTTTGCTAAATGATATTTTCTTTGTTAACTAGATAGAGTTTCATTTTCTAGTCTTATTTTTGTATGATTTAAAATATATTATTTATTCAGTAAATGTAATTTTTTTTTAATTATTTCCATTAAACTTAATATAAACATAAGAAGGCATTGTCCAATTTTAGTTTGCCATATAACTAAGTGGCATACACCACAATATATGGAAATTTCTAAATGAATAAATTAAAAAACTTGATTTGTTTTCATAATGAAATTAACAGCTTCATGTTGGAAAACATTGATAATAACCACCAATATATTCTGTAATAACCAAAAAATTTGAGCTACAACTATAAACTTAATTATGTTAAACAAGTTTAGGTTTTTATTAGTTTATAGACAATTTAAACCAACAATATGGTTTAAATTGTCTAAAACATAAAAGAAGTAAAAACATAAAAAAACAAATATTTGACTTTAAATATCTATAATTAATTTAAAATTATTTATAACACTGTACATATTTCAACAAATAGAGAATGAGGATCTAGTTTTGTTTTTTTACTTGGTAGACACACGAGTTCTTAATTTCCAGTTAAAATTCTCAGCATAGCTCTTTGGTTTCAGAGGTTTTTCTATTTTCTTTGTCGCAGATTCTTCCAATTCCCAATTCCAACCTTGACGTTCAGCATAACGCACAGCATCAGCTGGACTCGCAAAGCTGACAGTCATGTTAGACAGGGGATCTCCGCTGAAATTTGACAGTAAAATTAACCATTAAGCTGGAAAGCTTTCTTACACACGCTGGCCTCTGACAGGGATGTTTACTTTCGGGCATACTGTTTTCCCTATTATTCATGACCTTGAGGATGCTTTATCAGGGGAGCATCAATATAGGTAAATGGTTAATAAAAGTTCTATTGTACGCAAATGATCATGTATTGATGGCTCCGAATATTGTCACATTGAGAAATATGATAAGAGATTTGGAGAGATACTGTGAGTTATGGAACCTTGTGGTAAATCTAAAATTGTAATTTTTGGAAGCAAAGGTCAAGTGACAAAAAATTACAAATTTTGGTTTAAAAATGAAAAAATAGAAATTGTAAAGCAATATGAGTACTTAGGTGTAACCTTATCTCACAGTCTCTCTCTAAAAAGTAATTTCCAAGAGAAACTAACTGCTGCTAAACTAACCATTAAAAGTGTGGAAAACATTTTTCAACCGAAAACTCCCCTTCGGTCAAAAACTAAGAGTGTTCAGAGCAGTTTCACAATCTGTGATGACTTATGGAGCCCAGGTCTGGGGTTTTTTAAAATAAGATGAAGTAGAAAAAAATTTAAGAATTTATATCAAAAATTATTTGCTCTTCCATACAACACTCCTAACTATGTTTTAACCCTTAATATGTTACAACTATAAAACTTCACTTTAATTATATCTTAAAAACTTTACAAATTGATGATGACAGATTAACCATATTTTTAGCCAAAGAAATAATTACAAGAAAGATTTATTGGTGTGCCAAATGGGTAAGATTGTCAACTGCATGACATTAATTTAGATGTGAGTGTGCTCAAAGTGTAGGAACTTAAGAGCCAGCTCATGCACATGGTAGCAAAGGTAGAACTGGCTGATAGACTTGAAGCTTTAAATAAGACAATCCCTATGTCATGGCCATTTTTACTATTTATTCCAAAACAAGCCAGTCCCAAAATATATCTGGACAATAAAAGACTGATTTGTAGCAGGATGGGTTCTGAAGGCCAGAGGCCAGCTTCTATCTGTTAACTGCTCCTATGGTAGAACATACCACAGATGCTCTCTTTGCAATATGAATGCCATTGAGGACAATCTCCACTTTGTAGCCATCTGGCTAGATTTAGCAGAGTTTAGATTCACACATTTTAAGAAAAAATGCTCTCTGAAAGAGAATATCTAATAATTTTAGATGATCCCACAGTAGAGAATTGTCACACTTTAGCCTCATATTTAAGAACCATTTGCAGAGTCCAATTGTTTGTCCAACAATTCAATTACTAAGAAAAAAATAATACTCTTCAAGAGACTAGTGTAGTCTCTTTAGAAAAAAAGAATGATTTAAATTTATTTATTATAATCTAAAACAATGTAACCCCCCTCCTAACGGTCATAAAAATGACCCTGAAGTAGGCTTTTGGGTTAGAGCATGATTAGGGACCCTCCCGCATAATCAAAACAAATAAATTTTCCTACAAATTTTTGACATACAAAAATTATTCAAACAAAATAAATAAAAACATTCATTCTCGGGTTAGTAGAAAGGCATTGGGGCTTTGAGTAGGGCATATATAAGGGAGATTAAGACAATCATGTATCAAATAATTAGGTTTTACTTTAAATGAAGGGTGGTCCCTTATTACAGTGGTTCTCAACGTGGGCGCTAGCACCCCCCTAGGGGGCGCTTGAAGAATTCAGGGAAGTAAGCGGGCAGTGAGTAATTAGGGGCGATGAGACGTTTGGGGAATGATGGGAGTTATTGGCAAATGTAGAGACATATTATTTCAACTTAACTGATATCAGTTGTATTGAGCCACTGAGTATGTACAGAGTGAGCCAAAAAACAAGTTTTTGAGCGCCTGAGGTGCTGCCCCAGCTAGAGATAATTAGGTGTGGTTTGCGGGGCCAAAAAACGAAATTTTTGAAAAAAATAATACTTATGGCTACAAGACCGATAATGACACAAAGTGGTGCTACGATGTAAAAAAATGTTGGTCTTTAAAACAGTTGTTTTTTGACAACTTTACGTAATTCATTATTATGGGGTTAAAGAGAAGACGTTTGTGGCAAAATTAGTGGAGGTAAACACTACAAGCCCTCTAAAAATCCTTTTTTTTAGTCCAGTCAGTATATAAACATATTCAATTTTATTAAATATACTAAATATGTGTAATATTAGGTTTTTAGTTGTTTAATTTCCTTAAGTTAGAATATTAACACAAGCAATTAAATAATGTATTGCTATACAAAGATAATTAGCAAGGTATTTGGATACTTGGTTTATCACCTTATAGATAGGGGGCGATGATACACGCAAGGTACTTAAAAGGGGCAATAGTAAAAAAAGGTTGAGAATTCACTGCTTATCATACTATCTACAATGGGTAAGAGTATATAAGGGACCCGCCCTAGAAGAATATCATACTACCCTTTATTGGGTTGGAAGAAAGGCTTTGGTGCTTTTAGTAGGGCATATATAAGGGAATTGAAAGCAATAATGATTTAAATATACAGGTGACTTACTCTTAATGGACAAAATGAAAATCTTGATTCTATGGACCAGGATGAACAAAAAATGTCATGTAAGCATAGGTCAATTCTCAATAGTTCTCTAGAAAAATCGATATATCGAATTATTCGATACTTTACTATCTAATTCTCTAAAACGATCTACAACTTGAAAACTACTAAGCTAAGAGATGCGGTTTTCACTATTCCAAAGGACATTAAATTCCCTTTAAAATGGTATACTTATGTCGCAATCATCACATTAAACTTTAATTTATTGCATTTAAAATAAAAATTTTAATTAGTACTAAAAATGTAAAAAATTTTAATGCCAAAATCTTCGATATTGTTTCACTCATAGTTGAAACCTAAAAATCTTAAAAACAGCCTCATTCCATACCCTTTAAAATGATATAACATAAACTATGGCTTGTTATTAACTTTAACCGAATAATTCTTAAAAAACTTGATGTAAGTCGCTTAGATTCTAAATTATTCACTATGTAAACAAAGACATTTACATTTAAATTATTTCAATTTGATTTACAAATAAACTTTATTTTATTAGTTATAACTATATTATTAATTATTCATGTTTTGTTAATCATAGAAAATAATCAACCCCCCTCCACTCCCATATAGCTGAAAAAACTTAATTTAAGTCTCTTATAATAAAACAAATGCCAACAAAACATTTCTTGAAGAATTTTGTTGAAAGAATACAAAGTAATGGGTAAATATTTATCCATAATAAATAATAATAAATTAAATATTAACTTTTACTGCAAGAGAATTAAAAATCAATCTTCATGTAAATCATAAGAGGTGATTCAAATCTTCCTCCTTCAACTCTAATACATAGTCTACATCTTCTTAACACTGATTTGTGTAGCTTTTTCAATTTGTGCTGCAGTTATTGCAGCTCAAATGCACAGACTCATGCACTTTTAGCATCAGGTCATCTCGATTTGTGGGGCTGAATGAAAATTATCCCAATCGCTGGATTGGACGAGAGGACCATAGCCTGGCCCTGAGATCTCCTGATCTTACACCTCTAGATTTTTTCTCTGGGCGCAATAAAGATAAGTATACAGGCAAGCCCCACAAAATCGAGATGACCTGATCTAAAAGTGCATGAGTCAGAGCTGCAATAACTGCAGCACAAATGAAAAAGCTACACGATTAGTTTTAAGAAGATGTAGACTATGTATTAGAGTTGAAGGAGGAAAGATTTGAATTCTCTCTTTCTTTACATGAAGATTGATTTTTAATTCTCCTTGCAGTAAAAAAGTTAATTATTTATTTATATTTAATTATGTATAAATATACCCATTACTTTGTATTCTTTCAACAAAATTCTTCAAGAAATGTTTTTGTTGCATTTGTTTATTATAAGAGACTTAAATAGTTTTTTAAAGCTATATGGGAGTAGAGGAGGGGTTGATTATTTTCTATGATTAACAAACATAGAATAATTAATAATATAGTTATAACTAATAAAATAAAGTTATTTTGTAAATCAAATTGAAATAATTTAAATGTAAATGTCTTTGTTTACATAGTGAATAATTTAGAATCGAAGCGACTTACATCAAGTTTTTTAAGAATATCTCGTTAAAGTTAATAACAAGCATAGATTATGTTATATCATTTTAAAGAGTATGGAATGAGGCTGTTTTAAGATTTTTAGGTTTCAACTATGAGTGACAAATATCGAAGATTTGGCATTTAAAATTTTTTTACATTTTTAGTACTAATAAAAATTTTTATTTTAAATGCAAATAAATTAAAGTTTAAATTGTGATGATTGCGACATAAATATACCATTTAAAGGGAATTTAATGTCCTTGAGATTAGTGAAAACCGCATCTCTTTAGCTTTAGTAGTTTTCAAGTTGTAGATCGTTTTAGAGAATTAGATAGTAAAGTATCGAATAATTCGATATATCGATTTTTCTAGAGAACTATTGAGAATCGACCCTATGCTTACATGACATTTTTTGTTCATCCTGGTCCATAGAATCAAGATTTTCATTTTGTCCCATTAAGAGTAAGTCACCCTGTATATTATATTATTATTACCTTGTGTTATTAATTTAAAGTAAACCACTTAGAACCTACTTATTTGATACTTAATTGTCTTAATCTCCCTTATATGCCCCATTCAATGTTCCAAAGCCTTTCTCCATACCCGAGAATAGATGTATTTAATTATTTTATGTTTCAAATAATGTCGAAAAATGTAGGGAAATTTATTTGTTTTGATTTTGCGGGTGGGTCCCTTATCATACTCTAACCGGCTTTTGAGTGCGATCCCAATTTCTTTGTACTTTCTCTTATTATGTCTAATAAAGCCATTTTATTTATTTATTTAGGCTGAAAATTAAATTTTACTGACTAGAAATAAATTTAGCCTCCAAGCTAAAGGCAAGGGAAGGTTATAAAATTACCTGCAGAGGGCAAGCCAAGGTATATAAAAATCTTATGTGTGAGCAATGTTTCCTGTCCTGCCTCTTGCCATACAATAGCTTATCTACTCACTTTGTTTAGGATAAATAATTATTAATCTAGGAGGTTTTTCTGTTTTCTTTAGTCTAGTATATAACATCATGGGTATTGGACTTTAAATTGATTAAAATATTCTTTTGTATTTTATAAGTTTTCAAAAATTGTTGCTGTCTAATTCTCTGTTGATGACATAAAAAAATATTTTCTAGATAACACAACAAGACCTAAAGATTGATTTTTGTACCAAGTTTCAACTCTCTAGCATAAATACACTGAGAGCTACGATGATAACAGACAACTCTGTATGAACCACTCGGAAAGTCTTTAAAACACCTGAAACAGATAATTCAGGAGAAATTTAGCAATACTAACGTTGATGACCAGCCCATGAGGGGATTTTCCCAGCGCTCTTTTGTATCAAAATGAAGTTCAAAATCATGAGTATTGGCAGTGCCAGACTGCATGGCATTTTTAGTTCTCTTAGCAACGATGGCATGCCTTTCTGCAATATCTTCTTCAGATGCTGGAGAAAGAGCTGTTAAATCTTCCTAAAAACAAACAAAAATGTTAAATGCAAAATCAATGGAGAGTAAAGTCCATCAATTATCAGACATTGGTTGCAATAAGTCAAAATCAATTTATCATTGTTATGAACAAGGTCTTTCATACAGCTATGATTAAATATTGACTTTTTTGTATGTATCTTTGACAAACCTGCAAAAGAATAAAAATAATATACCTAAACCAAAAAAAAAATATCCTTCAATAAAAACAAACTCTTTCATGTCTAAAAAAAATAAACAAAATTCATACTAAAAAAATAAGATAAGATATCTTTATCTTATCTTACTAAAAAAATATGCTCAATTTATAGAATGTTACGCGGTTAAAACAATTGACACCGTGGGACAATAGTGTTGAGGAACAAATGAGGTGGCCCTGATATAAAATTGTGGTGTGCAGCTTAACATGCAGGATCTAACCTCATTGGCTCCATCCCATTATTTCCCATGCTGTCAACTGATTGTAAAAATACTGACTGTGTGTCATACTATACCCCCAAACTAAAAAAATATAATACGGCTCCAACAATGAACTAACAATCTTTATTTGTGCTAATTAGAGTGGAAAAGAATAACAAGGGAGCCAACTCCCCTCTAAAAGTAGGTGCAGTTTTCAAATCAAGAAAACTTGATTATTCAAAATGGCCGCCAGTTGATAAGATAGCAACAGATAAATAAAAGATGAATGTCAACTGTCAAAATATTGTGTAAAGAAACCAGGGGGGGTTAACTTAAAAATAGGAAAAGTTTGGGGATTCGATTTATCGTAAGCTACTAAAATACCGCTGCGGCGTACCGGGCGGACACTCATGAACTAACCCAATAGCTTTCCAAAAATGACTGATTATAGTTTTATTATTTAAATTTATGAAATACCATGGCGATTCTTAAGTAGACAGCCTAATTTATTAATTAATATATAAATTATTGTTTTCCTGATGGATTTTTCACCAAAAACAGGTTTGCCGTTTGCATGTCGTATTTCAAAAATTCTGAAACTAAAAGTTAAATTGAAACTTTTTTAAACTTTCAGAGAAACGCTACTCATGGCAGATAAGTGGTAAATTTCATTTATTAATTTATTGATTTAGTCGATTTTTATCAGGTAATTACATTTAATCAACATGTGCGCATCTTCCTGATGTAATGAATAATACCAGGCTGTCATTAAATGCAAAACTATCTTACCACGTGTAAACTTTAGACACTATTTCATTAATTAACCTGATTGGAAATCATCATAAATAAATTACTTGAATGAAAAAACTTAAATAATTAGAAGCGTCTGTGTAAGATTAAGTGTAGGGTTAGTTAGAAGAATAACTAATCACAAAGTACAAATCATTAAATTTCAAACTGACGTGGGCAAAAAGCGGGGAAATCAAACACGTCCATCAATTGAAAGTAGGTCCCTCGCCGCGCTACGTGGTCGACCAGAATCCAAAATTTTCCCCACCATTGAGTCGACAGTCTTTACTGTTTAAGTAATGCTATAGTCCCTGAAAGAAACATCTCTGTGTTATTTATTTTAGTCTAAAATAAAACAATAAAAAATCATTTTATTGTTTGTATGCATTGCTGCCACATAATAACCTTTATAAATGACGGACAACATAATATTTCAAAAAATCTCCTACACCGATCATATTGTAAATATTGTAGACTAAACAGTAAAAGGTGGTTGACTGCAGCGCTGGTGCCACAACAGAACAAATGAAGCAACTAACCAGTTAAATTCTTCTAATAATCCTGCCTCTTTACTAACTGCATACAAACAACATTAAATTCAATATTTGTATATTTACAATGAGGAAATAAACAGGCTCGCTTAATGCCTTAAAATCTCAATTTGTTTTTGCTTTTTACTCTCAAACAATTATAGTGTGACACACACCGTTAGAATCAGTTGACAAGCATGGGAAAATATTGTTGATCAATGAGGTTTCAACATTCAGGACAAACTCATTGGCTTCATTGTTTTAGAATCTTTTGATATTTTTTAACCAATAGTAACTTTTTTTTGGAAGCAAACAACTTTTTGTTAAAGTCTTTTAATTTCATTTTTTGCCAATCCAGGTGAAACACCCCGGTTTTATAAGGGATTCAATAAAGAAAAAAATAAGTAGTAATCCCTATCTACAGGGAGATGAGGCAGGGCTCGGGCATTGCACTCGGACAAGGAAAGATAGGAAAACATATGAATAATAAGGGATGAACACAGTAGCTAACTGAAAAAGGAAGGTAGGGAAATTACAAATGAATGAATAATAATTACATTCTTGTTGACTGGAATCATAGAGAGTGAGTTGATTCTTTAATAATCTAAATTTAACAGGATCACTACGACGAGTAGTGGCTTCTTTGATTATATCATCCTTGGATTTACCACTATCGGAAGCGTATCTCACTAGCATGCTCAATCCCTGCAAAAGCAAACAAATCAGGTTTCGCAATAATGCAAAAAACATCATAAACACAACAAATAAAATAAGTTAAATTTTAAGTATTTAGGTTTTTTGTACCACTAGCCACAGCAAGATTTTCTACCACCAGTTTATATTATATCTTAAATGCCTACCTGAAACCATTAAATAAAAAAATTAATGAAAATACAACAATACCCTGTTTTATGTATAATCATAATTGCTAAAGTCAATAGAATCTGTTAATACAATCTATTTATTTATAGTTTTTGACAAATGTAATTTATTAATTCTACAATAAAATAATATAAACAATTGGCAGCTTTCAATTTTATTTCAAAATCAGACTCTACTAAGACTACAGCGCCTCCTCCATAAATAGTTTGGCACAATCTTGGTCAATTCCAAATGTTGCATAAGGAGTATTTCAGCCTGCCTAAATGGTGCAATACCAGATAGACATTGGATATCTCTAAATACTTTGTAAATCCTTATTGTAAGGGGGGCCCATAAATGTTTCAAATAACATGATTTCAGGCATTCACTAAGTTCTCACAGAGTATTTAACAGGCGATGGTATCCCATTTAATAAACTCCACTTCTACTCTTTTACAATAGGATAAATTTATTTAATCATGTTAAATACACATCAATATATCCATAGAGATATACTTATAAGGGGCCCTATTGGTTGAATTTGAAACATGAAAAAGTAAACTTGACCACATTAGATATCATTATCATCAAAATAAACAGAACAAAAAAAAAGTAAAACTATATAGTAGAATGTTTTAAAGAAACAATCACAAAACACAAAACAATCTGTGGGAAGCACCAAAACAAATTGAATTAATTATAACCTCAACTCCCCCTTGGAGGGAGGTTCAATGAGGTTACACAGAGTGCCCCTGAGAGCCCCACTAAAAATGTTTTCAAGGCCTTCAATGTATTTAAGATAGGCTATGCTCCTCTAGTATATATCTCTCGATAATACATAAATTATTGTTATCACATGTGAATAAGAGTGATTTCCCTCCAGAACTTTATTGCTCTACTTTCTCAGTCTTTAGGAGGAATAAACAGTGCAGTTTAGAGTCAGATTCTTTTTCACCGAGATTCGTTACCAAAACACAGTAATAGTGATTGGGAGTAAGGACCTTGGATGCAATCTGGAACTATTTTTTTTAGCTCCAAGTTATTCAGGTGTAACTAAGAAACTTGCAGAACAAACCTAGTAATACACACAGTTTGTTATATCAGTTACAGGAACAATCAGTTCAGGCTTTGGGAAATATAGTAGCTTAAGAGACAGTGTTCAACTCCCACCCTTCACATGGTTCCTGACGAAATTCTATCACTTTTAGTTCCGTGAATATCTGCATTGCAGTGCCGCAATATCCTACCATCATAAAGATATATTACTCAGAGGGAGCAGTAGCTTATCTCAATACATTGACAGGGTCTGAATATCATTTTCAGGGCTCTGTGTAACCTCATTTGAAACCTCAATAGTACCCTTCAATAGTAAATTAAGGTTATATTAAATCAATTGTTTTCGGCTTCCCACACATTTTTTGTTTTTTGATTTAGTGTTTTAAACATTCTACAATATAAGTTGCTGGTATTGTTGTGTTTCTCTTGAATGAATATAGAGATAGTTGAAGGTGGTAAGGGTACTTTTTCAAATTTTTTAAAAATTCAGCCAATAAGTATATATCACTATGCCTTGCCACTCTGCAATATTCACCAGCTTATATGCAACCTGTTAAGCCCAAGTTTATAGAGTTTATAAGGTGATTTCAATCGGAGGGTTTTTTTATTTATTTAATAAAATTTTTACAAATACGAGCCCTCAACAGCATTGTCACAGCGAGGCGCTCTATAAGATTTTATACAAAAAAAAAACAATTAAGTAGATAATTTAAACATAAATAAATGAAATAGGTTACAAAGTATATAATCAAGGCAGCACCTAAAAGTTAGGAGCATTTAAATTTAAACATTTGGTTGGAAAAAATAATATTGAGAGTCAGTTACTAATTATAATGTGGCATATGACATAAAAAACCTATACTAAGAAACAGTATAATTTAAAAAGTATAAAAAACCTAACGGTAACAATGACTAGACGTGAACAAGATGTAAAAAAAAGTTGACTAGAGAGAAAATGATTCAATTAAACATTTTGGTATTAAAATTATAAAAACGCAAAAAGAATAAACATTAACAGCATTTGAATTAAACTAATTAAATAAATAAAGCTTTCTATAAAAAAAGGGCATACAATACAAGATTACGACTTTGCGAAGGGAAAAGATAGAAGAGGGAAAATATCATGAGATCTGGTTGATGTTTGAAAAAGGACAAGGATTTAGGGAAGAAATGCAGCGGACCAAAAGGATTTTAATGGAGAGCAGATGAACGGATGTAGACGGGTTCGGCCGACTCGTCTTCCAAATATTCACGGGCACTCTGCTAATATTCACCAGCTATAGCAACCTGTTTGAGCCAAGTTTATAGAGTTTATAAGGTGATTCAATCGGAGGGTTTTTATGAATAAAATCAATTTATTTTTACATATTAGATAATAGTCCAGAATCAACGTCATTGCAAAAAAAGAGAAAGTTTTCAATGTTGACCGCCTATAACGATTCCTGCAATGAAATCACACGTCATTCACAAAAAAATAAACAAAACAGCTTTAACCAAAATTAAGTTATAATTACCCAATGCGTTTTGTTTCTTTGCACCAAATTGAACCACCTTATATATTTCTATCACTCTGGGTCCAAGCAGATTTTTTTTATTATAAAAGAGAAAATGTTAAAAATGTTTTTTGAAAACAATATTATTGTTGACTGTTGCTCAGCAACAGATAGAAACCAACAAAGCATGATGTAGGAACGAGTGGCGCTGACTTGCAGCCTAGTAGTTGAACCAGACTCACCCACCGGGAAAAGGGTGGGAGTTGGAACCAACCCCTCATTTTCACATTACTTTAGGCAAGACTTATAAGCACTAATTATAATCTTGAACATTAGGTTCGGGAGTTTAGAAACTTTAAAATATAGTTGCATAAATGATGTTCCAATCATTCATCTCACTTCAGATATTTATATTTTAGTTGTTTATAAAAAAGTTTATACCTCCCACAGCTCCGAACTTGCTGAATATTCCACAATTTAATCATTTTTACAGCAAAATTCAAATAAAGAACACAATTTGTTAATAATAAAAATATTTAACAAAAATCAGCTGAAAAATTTGATAACTTATCTCAACACTTGTGTAACTTAAGCAACACTGATCCATTGGCGGGAATGTTTTTAAATTTTCGAAACAAAGTGATGAATAGTCGTTTAAATAAATATATATAAATAAATAAGTCTATAAAAACCTTAACGGTTTTATATGTTTTTCAGTTAGTTGTTGTAATACAGCTATAAAAAGTTATAATATAAGAAATGTTCCTATCAAGTAAATTTTTTTACCGAAATAGATAATAAAATGTACCTATACATCTTTCAGGCCCCCGGATTTTGAGTTTTATATTTCCTGTTTTTATATTAATCTGTTAAATTATATTTAAATAAATTGTATTAAAGAACACTTTGTACAAAAAATAGTTAATTTAATATTGATGTCTTAAATAAGAGTTTAGTGTAGATTAAGTAGGCGATTCTAAAGGATTAATCACGCTACAGGATATAAACATCATTCTCTGTCTTTATCATTATTTAGTCAAAAATAAAGAAAGAGAACAAATAGATCAAAAGGTAGTTAAGCCTAGGGTAATAAAGATGCGCTTCAATTCAGATGACCTTCGCTTTAGGAAGTAAAAAAATAAAAACGAAAAAAAAGAACAAAAAATAAATGAAGGTCTTTTGGGTCCCCCTTCAAAAAAGAAAAAAAGAGCGGGTTTTGTGTATGGTTGGTATACCTTGCTTTTGATAAAAGATATGAAATCAAGAAGGCCATGGGTTGGTGACCTCTCAGGTAGAAGTGGAATGTGCATTGCCGTGCCGTGTAGCTTAGAGATAAACTGTGATACGACTCGTTTGTAACTTATCAATTTATAATTAAAATAATATAATGTCGATTGAATAGTGTTTACGTCTATAGATGGAATGTTGTGTCGTTTTATTAAGATACATTCAGTGTACTTATTTGTGTCATTTTAGAAAAGAAAATGTCTTCTTTCCCGGCTAAGTTTTATGAACTGTGTCGTCTTTGTTTATCCAGCGACGGCGCTAAGCTTCCTATATTCGACGATGTAGATCCTCAACGAGGATTTGGTAAAAAGATCGCCGCTTGTCTCAATTTACAGGTAACCTCTTTCACAATTTAAATCTAGTTTTATTCATGTATTGTTTGTTTTTGTTTAAAATTATCAATGCCTTGGCCCATATAGGTGATCGCCAGATAAGATGATATGATAAGGGAGTTTGGTTGTTGTGTTCTTATTCAAGGACGCTAATTTTTCCTCTTTTCTTGGATTTTTAAAAATATATTGTGTTTTAAAATCTAATAAAGAATAAAATCTTTGTAAAAATAAGCCTATGACAGAAGTTTTATTTTTAGCTACAACATCTTAACTGTCATGGCTAATGCGTGGTCTTTATACTTTTATATTTATCTTATTTTCTGTTGTATTACCCCTTTTCTGCATTTATTTGGTTATTCCCATATATTTTTATTGTACGTTATTAAATATCCTTTAAGCAATCACGTACTTTTATCAAAGCATGTTTATGTTGTATGAATTTTAATCTTATCTCGAAATTATAACCTATACAATCGTTTGGGGGGCTCTTGATAGCGTTTATCAACAAAACAGATCGTTTTTTATCAATAGTTTCTGATTCTTCCACATTTTTATGTTATTATTGTGTATTTTACTTAACTAATTCATTTTATGAATACAATTACACATATTTAATGTTTCTTTTTCTTTATATTTCGTTTATATGTGGGTGCATGTGGCGTTGAGTCCATTTTGTCTATGAAGGCAAGGGGTTTAGTGTATGTGTGTGTGTGTGTGTGTGATAGTGGGGGGCTCAGGTAAAGTTAGGTATGACCCTACTACCTGCTTGGTCCATTTGTTCTCTAGATAATTACCTTTACCTCCTATCTACCTCAACTTTTTGTGATATCTTGGAATGCCTTCCTCTCTTTCCCATTCCACAGGAACCCTGATAATAAATCTTAACAATTGTTTTTTCAATATATTTTATTATCACCCTTTTTTAATCTTTTACTGTTATTTATTAATATGATTTTCTGATAATATTTTTTGAAGTTATTTTAAAAATAAATAAATATTACAATGAAAATTAATGTATAACTTGTTTTAACATTTTTTTTGTAGATCATAAACTTATCTTAAAAGAAGTATATTTTAAAAGCTCTTTACTTTTATACATGTTTTAAGTACCTACCTTCTATCTCCTACTTTTCATAAGGTCTTGTAATTTTATATATAAAATTTAATTTAAGAGGGAGGGGGGGGGGCAGGTTATATCCTATAATTTGTTAAAACAGTTTGATAATAGATATAGGGAGTGTTAGGCCTCTTTGTGAATGAACTTGTATAATGACCTTGACTTTTCTAAATAAACAATTACACGAAATATATGGTGTAGTTCCTGATAAAACAGCTTTTTATTTTTTTTTTTTTCATTTAGTAACTTGGACTTTAAAACATTATAAACATTTTTGTTTATAAAAAGAAACAATGAATATAAAGTTTAGTATATTGTTAATTTTAATTATTGTGAAATATTACCTTGTGATAGTAACAAGATATAACTAATTCCAAGGATATATAATGAGTTGATGTGATCAACTCAATGGACTGAAATCGCTTTAAGTGAAGGAGGGAGGGGGAGAGGGTCTACATTGGTCTAAAGCATACTATTTGAGCTTATGCTTGCTTCATGTTTAGTCTTGTCTTTTTTAATAGGTGTCTCATGTACAGGATGTATCAATTTAAAATGTCAATATTGCAGGGAGGTATTCTTCAGGTATTGTGAATAGAACATGCCCTATAAGCCTCAGTCCTACTTTAAACCCTTGTGGACTTTAATTAAAATTACTAAATTAAACTTATAATGGTACTTACACTACCAGCCATTTTTTTATGCCCTCAAAATAATTATGCTTTAAATTTGGTGATAAGGCTTATAAGATGGTGGGTGAGCCTTATATCTGAAAATTGATTTGGCTCCTTTGACCCAAAATAAAATTTTATTCTTAAATAATTTTTCCTATCACATTTGTTACGGTACGAAATACCCGGTAAAACATGAAAATAGGTTGTGAGGGGTGATTGAGCTTTAAGTTAATTGTGTTTTTATTGAATAAACGTTTTGAAAAACATTATTTTCCCATGCTGTCTACTATAGCACTTATACACTAGTAGCCACCTAGTGGCCCACACAATGAGAGTTTGCTGTACACATGGTAAAAGGTTAAATAATACAAAACAACTTATACTCCAAGGACTTGTGAGCAGGACATAGGCTCACAGAGCCTTGGTTGCAGGGTTGCCCCCATTTTTTTTACTAATTTGTCTAAATTCAGCAATACTTAATTAACTTGTCAATGATTGAAAATCATTCTGTAGTTTTCAGGGCTTTTTATGTCAAAATGACTTGTTGAATTGCTTCCTGCAGTGTTGACATTTGTACTTGATGGAAACCTGTATATTTATAAGTATGATGGTTTAAATACTTAATAATGAAAGCATTGAGGAACATCAAGTAGGAAGTTTAAACATAATCATTTATACTGAGTCCACATCATTTTTTAGGAAGTTTGATTATTGTGATTTCATTGATATTTTTTATATCACCCACTGAGACTTAATAAATAATATAAATGACAACAACAAAAGTTTTGGATATTCCCCTTCAGATTCTAGCCATAGATGTCCTGCAAATTATCAGGGAGAGGAAGCATTGTGTTGGTTCCTTTTACTTACTCCTTTGCCTATTGAAGGAGGAGTGTAGACTCAACAGCATCTCTTACTTACTTATTATCAGATAAAAACTCTCACAATGGGGTGCTTGTATGGAAGTCATAATGTCAATGGGAGGGGCAATGTGGCACGAGTCAGAGGTCCCCTCTTATGAACCATAAACTGAAAACTTAAAGAGATAGATAAGCATTTTGGCTTGCAGAACATCTCTGTGCAATTTTTAAGTTGAGGTCTTCGATTTAACTTGTTTATTAAATAAAATACAGTCTGCATTGTAACGATTGGTTTTGATCAGGTAAACGAGGATGAAGATTTGCCGACTATGGTTTGCTTGCCCTGTGTTGAAAAATTAGAATCTCTCGCTAGGTTTAGAGAAGATGCACTTCGCACTGATGATGCTCTTAAACAGTTCCTCGAAAATCCCGACACAGTTCCAGACAATGCTTCTGTAAGTATAGCTTTATTACTTTGCTCTATGAATTAGGGTTATGAAGTATTTAATTACCCACTGGCCTTATTTGATTATCTCTGGGGTCACCAAAATAGTTATTAAACAAAGAAATAAATAATAATTATAATAAAATATTTGCTTGTAGCAGGTATGTGGATGTTATTTTTTAAGATGCAAAACTTTTGAATTTTCCCTTTCTGGTTTTATGTTACAAGTGTTAACATTTTTTTACTGGAGGTCTTATCAATCATTTGGTTCTATAAATACTCATTGCCAATTGGCTAGAAATTTTATCTAAAAAATATATTTTAATATGTAAAAAAATAATAATTTGCTTTATGAATGATCACAATTGCGGATGTGGCAGAGGCTGTTGTCTGCTCTCATATTTAATTTATTTTTAGTTATGAGATAAGTGACAATTGTAATAAAAATTAATAAAAAACTTTAGCAATATTAAAAATAAAAGAATGAAAAGAGTCTATGCGTGATGAATATTGGTTGTGAAAGCAAAACAGAAAAGCAAGCTTCATATAACGATGAAGAGCTGCTGGCTCTCAGCCCTTAGGCTGGCTCTCAAAGGGGCCTTGGAGAGGCATAGATATTTCAAAAGGTCTCTACTATTTCTTCATTAATTTAAAACTGTAATGCATTTTAAGGTCTTTCAGTAATGATGGTGTCAATGTAGACATTTTGTAAATTAAACAGTTTTGTTGAGCATTATGTTATAAATACTTGATGTTCTGCATCTCTAAGGATGACTCCTTCAAAGGAACATTGCAGACATTGCCTTCCTCTTGTACCTTCACTTCAAGAAGATAAAAACTTTTCTTTAGGTTCCAGCTAAACAATTGTTGTGGTCTCTTCAAATAATTAAATAGATGTTTTTGGTAAAACAAAAAAATAACATTAGTCTTCTTACAGAAGATGTCGAATTGTTTGTGTTCCAGGAGGAGTTGAGAATAATCCACTCAGCCTGCAGACAAGGATACAGGAATGGAAGGACAGGAGGAGCTGTCATTGTAGATCTTGTTAACGGAGATCTTAGTGGATCTGTTAGGGCATACGAAGATGCAGAAGATGATGACGAATATGGTATCGGATCACCAGCTCTGAGGAGTGATGAGGAGTCCTTGCTAGAACCCCACACAGAGGTCACTGTGTCAGACTCTCCACCTGATCATCATGCCCAAATTTTATCTGATATTAATGTTAATAGGATGTGAGTATTAATTACTCTTAGCAATCGTTTTAGATTAGTTGATTTTTAAACAAATATGCCAGGGTTCCTGATGAAGAAAATCCGTAGACAGGTTCATAAAATTACATATGCGAGTATATAAGAGCCATTTTTATTTTATTTTACAACCTGCTGTAAAGGAAAGTCTAAAATAAAAAAAAACATTGTAATAGACTGAAGTAATAAAAAAAATAAATAAAAGCATAATCTGGACAGTTAGGGAGGCCTTTGTATTCGAGATGTGTTGACCTCACTTGCTCATATACAATGTATGTAACATTTTGATTGAACAGATTTAATTAAAAAACTTTAAGGGAATGGATTCTCTAGGATAGTGTACTGTGAACCTTTGTCACTATGCTACCGAAAGTAGTTTTGTGGCAGGATAATATAATTCTGTGGCAGACATCTAGGAACTGTTCCATCATTTAACATTAGTCATTATTTATGGCTGAATGATGTCATGTCCCACTCTGTTTTGTTACGTCTAACTCATACTGAGTTAGATGGGCTAGCAGTGCGAAAGCATTTCTTTGTTTGCTTGAAAGATTTGTTTCCATTTCAATCAATTTGACTTGTTTTGTAGGGGAGAAGCTAATAGTTTACTTAGGACACTAATGACTCAGCCTGAAAATGCTGGTAAATCAGTCATACTCATGAGAGAAGAAGTAAGGTGGCCCGCGTCTAAAATCAAAACAGTAAGTTTTATTGATATCTATTTTTTTTTAGGTTAAATTTATGTAAACATATTCCAATTTTGTTTTGACATCAATGATTAATTTTAGCCAGTTTTTATGAGAAATAATATTTACTTCTCAATTTTGTTTGTTGTTTATCGTAGGAAGTAGTTGAAGGGAGAAGCAGTAGTGGTAGAAGAAAACAAAGTTGTCCTGTTCGTTCCTCAGATCCGTCCTGTTATGTCGATGAGGAAGTTGTTATTGACGGTAGGACTATAGTCAGCCCCGAGAGCTCTCCCCCTCGACTTGGGAGCCCTGACACGAGAGGAGGGAGTCCCAGCCCCAGGGGAGGTTACCTCAGACCTGCCGAGGCTATATCTCGCCTCCTAGAAGCTGCCAACTATACCGATACTAATTCCTCCGCTGATGATTCTCCGTCATCGTGGAATAACGATTCTCCTATTCCTACTACTCCTAAAAATAATCATAATAATCAGGCTACTAGGGTAAGTCTACGTATTCATTTTACTTTTTTTTTATTTTTCTAATCATAATTTCTCTTAAGTGGAAATAACACTTATAACGAAGTGATCATATTGTATGTTATATCCTGTGCTGCTCTGGATCAAACTCAAAAAGTTGGAGGAAAACAATCACACACAATGCTTTATAAACAATAAATTTATATTAAATTAAAAAAAATTGCTTACCTTCAGCTTGAAAACAGATGTTTAGGAACTTTGTGATTTCTGGGGGTAGAACTGGACTTGAAGTTATTATCGAACCAACGTATTGAATGGTGTGAAAGGTATCAACAGGTGTATATGTATTATACTTATAGTATCTAATATAAATTATACTTACCTGCTAAACATCATATAAGTATCCATTATATTAACTTTATTGAGTCTCAATGTCGCTATGAATTGCTGCATTGGGGACATCTCAACACTTAAAGAATTCTGATTTGCAATGACATGCTCTGGACATCTGTCTTGTCAGAAGCTGTTTGTCAAGTATTATAACAAATAATTTAGCCTGAATGAGTAGATATCAGGGGTGGGCAACTACATATAATTCTTCCAGGACATCGGAACAAAAATAGAGAGGCCTCAGTCATCTCTCTCCACCAACAACATACAATGACTTTAATAAAGTCAAATTTAGGTGCCAAGTTCTTTTTCAAACTTAGTAGAGGGAAGAAGAACCTACTCCAGGCATCAGGTCCAGATTTGGGAAAAAGGTTTAATTAAAAAAAAAAAAAAAAAAACGTATACAAGAAAATACTCAAAATGTAGGTTAAATTATGTAAAAGCCTTAGATAAATGGTACTTTAATGACTTGAAAACAATACATTTATAATTTCAATTTATTTATTAGTTTATTATACAATTGTACATTGTGTAAACATAGTCAATAATTAATATAAAAAAGCAAAAAATACATTCATAATCCAACATCTTATATAAAATAAAAAAAAATGCTTTAAAATTAAAAATATCTTTTACTTTCTACAACTCAATTAAGCAATCTTTTATAGTTTTTTGAATTTTTCATAAGATAAGTTTTTAATATTGTCTGGAAGGTGGTTATAAAATTTTAAGCAATTAAAAAGTGGCCCTTTTTGATACAGAGTTGTCCTATGCTTGGGAAGTATAAATAGGTTTTTCATTCCTGTCGTTATAAGCATGATTAGGTCTGAATTTCAAAAATAAGGATTCATTTTTTTTTAACAAAAATTAAGCATTTAAAGATATAAATAGATGGGACAGTAAGAATTTTCATTTCTTTACATTTATTTTCACATATTTGTAAGGTTGAAGATCTAAAATAATTCTTACCATTCTTTTTTGTAAAATAAATATACTTTGTATTTCTGAAGAAGATCCCCAGCACATTATACCATATGAAATCCTAGAATAAATTAACGCAAAATATACAGATCTTAAATAATTATAGGATATTATAAACATTAATTTTCTAAACAAGAAAACTGTATTGACCTAATTTAGAGGCTAGCTTTATCATCTAAAGAGTTCAACTTAGTGCTCTCACTCTCTTGACCTTTTAAGCCTGTACTTAGGCACTAAATCAGCAATCAAGTAATACCTTACTGTACTAAAACATGCCAAGTCATAGGAGATGCCTCCTTATTGGTATTCTTTTGTGTCATTTTCTTGTAGCTTGCCATTAATTTAGGCCTATAACTCCTATACTGTGCCACGAAGCCGTACTTAGCTATCACTTAGTCTTAAGTGCCTCAACTAATCCAGTCATAAATTCCTATAAACAAATGAACGGTCTCCATTAGGAAAAGAGAATTCAAAAAATAAATCAAAAGAAACAATCTCGAATAAAAATGTAAGGCTAGTTTACCTTCAACGATAGGCAACAGAAACTTAAGTAAAACATTTAAATTAATAAAAGTAAAGAAAATTTAAATTTGGGGTCCTCCCTCAAAATAAAACAACTAGATTAAATAGGTAAACTTAACTACTTTTAGAACTAAAAAAACTTTTTATCTCCACACCACCGGCCGAAAACCTCCAAATAAAAAAATAACCTCGCAGTGTCATCCAAAAGGTTGCCGACATTAACAAGAAAAAATCATAACAAGTCTAATTAAAGAATTAACAAACTTCCTTGAAAAAATGTGATAAATAAATAAAAACCATGTTCAACAAGTTAATATGACAAAAAAATTTTAAAAGTTAAAACTCAAATTCCATTGACATATTAACGTTACAGTACAATAGTTTTGGTGAAAAATAAGCATTTTATTTAACACCATGTTGTCAATGGTGGGAGCCATTATGTTAGGAATAAAGGCTGTTAACTAACTACCGGAGGATATTAACATCTTAAATGTAAAATCATCCAGCAAAGAGCTTTTAATTAAATATAATGTTTTATGACTTTTAATAATATTTTAATTTAAAATACTGCCTGGAAGATTAAAGGCCATTAAAAATTTTAAAGCTTAAACATTAAAAATTAGGCCTGTCGAGTTCAAGTTTAGTAGAAATCTACCTTTCTAAATGACAAATTGACTTTTGAAATTTTTCATCTTTGACTGTCCACATCTTCTAAACTTCTGTTTTTCAAGGTATGACATAAAGGCAGACCGAGTGAAACATATAGAGGAATTGGATAAAATTAGCTGTATAGTTTTTGTTTAAAAGTTAATGACTAACATTTATATTTATTTGTGTTTTACCTGAAATATATCCTAAAGTTTGTTTACATCTTATAAAAATTCACGTTTAACTGCTGAAAATTCTAATAGTTTCATTTTTACACTCCAAATCCATTCAAACAAAAAAAATATACAATACAGAATGTATTGCTGATATTTATTTAAAGTATTTAAATTATTAAAACTAGGCTGTCAAGTATGATTAGAGGTGTTTTGTGAGGGTTTGGTGAACAGGGAAAAGTAGTTTTCCCATTACATAACTGAAAGGATATTTAATGTGATACTTGATAAAGCTTTCATTGCATTTAAGTTATAACACTCTATATATGATATTGAGTTACTTTATTATTCTCAGGTTGTGCTTAGTGAAACCCATTTATTATTCCTTAGACATTGGTTATTTATTATTCTGATGCTGAGCTAAGGAATACCTACTTAATCTTAGATAAAAATGACATTCTGAGGGCAAGTGAAGCGAGTCTCTGGTTGTAACTCCTAGGCATTGGATCTCTGTGTTATTTTGTTGTCGAGAATATCTAGACTAAAGTTAAACCACATCATAAGCTTTGGACCAACCTTACAATTTGAAGATGAACCAAGCAAATCCAAAGTTGAAAGAAAATTTACAGTGGTACCAATTTTTTTCAACAGTCTGGGTTTTTAAATAAATTATCTACTAAAGATAGATTATCTATTTGTTTAGGTACCAAAGAGAGTGGATCTCTGTTGTTCTAACTGTGGCACACGCACCACAACGATATGGAGGAGGAATCCAAACGGAGACATGGTCTGTAACGCATGTGGTCTATACTACAAATTACACAATGTGAATCGACCAGCAACGATGCGTAGAGATACAATACACACGAGGCGTCGTAGGCCAAAACAAGAAAAATCTCGGAGCGGTCACAGTACGCCTCACAGGGTCTATACGCCGTCCCAGCATCATACCACTATTAGTCAGTACTATATAATTACAGAACAATCTGACTAACTCTCCTCTTTTTCTTTTTTTTAATATTTTAACATTAATTACCAATCATCAGTTGCTGATTTTGTTTTCTTTTCTTCAATTTATTTATTTTTTATTTCCTTTCTTTTTATATAAATTATTTATTTTTTGATATTTAACTTTTTGAAAGCAATTTACATTTTGCTTTTTAATACTCATAGCAATGTTGCTTTTGTTAATAATTGACTTGATTTAACATGATTAATAAGTTATTTTTTGGAACAATCTTTCCTAAGGGAATTAATTCGCTGTGGTTAAAATGATGACAGCTATGCGTGCTCTAATGAAACTGTGTTGGTTTCAATATTAAAATAATATTTGCTTATAGATTAATTTATCTAGTGCTCATTTTGAAGTAATTGAATGGATGTTTGTTGCTGCATTTTTATTATTTCAAATAAACTAAATTCCCTCATTGATTTTTTAAATCTTCAGATATAATTAGGTTGTTCTACTTAAATAGACATTTCAGATTGATATCTTAAAATAATCAGTCTTAAAATTTTCAAGTTTCTTGCTCAATATTATTCATTCTTTTGTTGATTATAATTGTAGGAAAAAATATTGTCCAAAATAATTAAAGGGTCAGTTGTTTGAGGTAAGGTATGAACAATCTAGCAGTGTAGAAGGATGAAGTGAAGATATTTTAAACGAGATGTAACAATTTCATGATACATTTGTTTAGCACACTAATTAAGTGTACAATCAAGTAACCTTGAGTATCAACTATGTTGGGTTATGTCCAAGACCCTTCTCCAAACTGCCCAAGACTCTACAAAACTGTTTTTCTTTAGGATTCTCTGCAAAATGAAACTTAATCTAAGCTAATTTATGATATAGACACTTGATGGGATGTTAATTAATAAATTTCAACTAATTTAAACGACTGTATTTCATTATACTTTACATAGCATATTCATGTCTATAAAACCTAAAAAGAAAAGATATACATTAAAATTTAGCAATAACTACAGCATTCAGAGAAATTTTATATTAAAAAAATATAGACATAATTTTAAAACAATAAAAAGAATTATAGAACTTATAATTAGTGGTTACAAGTTAGGATAACTAACAAGGTACATAAAATTAAAAAGTAAACATCTATAAGCCATTCCTACAAAGAAATTAAAAATAATTAAAAACTAATTAAAAATAGGACAAAAATATTAAGTTAAAACTAAAATCAAGCATTTAAAACTCAAAACTCTTTCCTTGATTCATTTTGAGTTTTTAATGCTTGATTTTAGTTTTAACTTCATATTTTTGTCCTATTTTTAATTTCTTTGTAGGAATGGCTTATAGATGTTTACTTTTTAATTTTATTGACCGTGTTAGTCATCCTAACGTGTAATCTCTAATTGTAAGTACTATAATTCTTTTTATTGTATTGAAATTGTCTATATTTTATTAATTCGAAATTTTTCTGAATGCTGTAGTCTTTTCTTTTTAGGTTTTATAGACATGATTATGCTATGTAAAGTATAGCGAAATATAGTCATTTAAATTAGTTGAAATTTATTAATTAATGTCCCATCAAATTGCCTATAAATACTAATATTTATAATTACTCCAAGCTGTTTTTAACTTCTTTTTAAAGACAACTGATTTTCATTCAGTATTTTTTTAGTCACTTGTGTTCACCAGCATCAAGTGAGGTCAGTAGCTGGATAGGTGACTGCTAGGAATACACCTGATATTTTTATTGTCTGAAGACAAGCAAAGCATGTCTGAAGACATACTGCTATGTAAATTAGGTGATTTATATATTCTGAGGACGAGTGAGGTCTAAAGTGATGGGGATGAGATTATCGTTCAATAAGGTGAGGTACCTTGTACCCAAATAATGTTGTTTCTCACTACCTAATTCAAAAAAGTTAAATAAGATAAGACGCAGGGTGATATATTTACGCAGGTATAGCCAACTTAATAGTTGGCCCAGTAAACCCTTGTTAGAAAATTATTGTACTGTTCTGCTCCTTTGGTTGTTCTTACCTTACCTTTTCATACTAAAGATTTTTTTTTAAACTTTGGCAACTGGAAAGTTTTGAAATCTCGTATTTGCTTTTTTTCTCTTTCTCTCGTTTATAATTATGAAAAAAATAAATACTACAATGAAGTGTGATAAGTAAGTATGGTGCGTTTAGGAACTTTTTTATTTTTAAATGTAAACTGTGAATATTGTTTTTTAAGTGTGGTAAAGTTTAATTAATTAAAATAGGTTACGAAAATTTACGATTTAATAAATAATCACAGATTGAAGCAATAACTACATTTTGATATTAGCATTTTTTGTATCTTTTTGGCAGGTTTGAAATAATAAACAAAATATAACCGAAGTGGAACGTGGTGTAGTTTTCTTAATAATTTGCTTATAAGGGGCTTGGATTCTTTTTTCTCATAATTTAATTTTAGTGATTTACTTAAGTCTTTTTCATAAATAATATTAAAATCTGTTTTAGTTTTTGAGGTTCTAATGTAGAAAAGATGGTTAGAGGCAGTGAAATGGATCTGTCCACTGTTCTAAGCTAGTTAAATAAATCTTAAGAGAACACATATTTTCTGTGTAATGAAAGATCTGCTTAAACTGTTGAGTTACAAGCACAGCAGTCATTCCCTACTTGTAAAATCTTGACTTTACTTTTAAAATTTATTCTGCTTATTTCAAGCCCTCATTCAACTTGATTTGACCACAATTAATGGCTTTATTTCAATCATCATTTAAAAGTTACTTCTTGACCACTATTTAAAGATCATTTTTGGCCACCATTGAAAGGTTAACTTAAAGGTACCATTTAAGAAATCCAATTATTAATTTCTTTAATATGCCACCATTTAATGTCCCTAAAAGTCATTAGGGCTGGCATTTAATGGCAATTGAAAAACAAAATTGTGGAGCCTTAGGTTTTTGATATTTTGTTCAGAAATAAAGGTATTTTTATTTTTGTGGTTCAAAACCTTTTTTCATGAGAAGTATCTTAAAACTTCTTCTGCTGGAAAAGGGAGAGATAACCACTAAACAGTACTTAAAAGTTTCAAAACCTCGAGATGGCACATCTGTTCTAGTTTTAACTGTGCACAATACAAGCTCTCTCTTTCCTTTTGGACTCATGACATGGAAGTACCATGTGAGAAGTATGATAACTTGGTTCTTTTCAAAACGTGTCTTTCTTTGAAGTCCTGTATCTTTAAGCCCGTGCTTTAACATGAAGAAGTAACATTTGAAAATAAATCTTTAATAAATGTACTCTGACATATTTCACTTAGAACTGTAGATATTTTAATTTTATTCAAGTTTACCACCTTTTCGGCAGGGAACCTTAAGGTACAGTTTACTTCTTTCAAGTAGTTAGCGCATGAAAATCTATAATGAGTATTTATCTAATACTAATTGAGTTTAGTCCAGGTGAGGTGAATAATTGGATAAAAGTTACTCCTGAAACTGAAGGTTAAAGTCTTGGTAGTGGTGACAGTGTCCATGTTGGTGATGAGTCGGATATTTGGCTTTCACCATGGCAAGCATTCTAAGGAATGTTGGACATGATCATCTTTTACATGTCTATGTTGTAAACCATTGTGTTTTCTCACACGATGTATTGCTTTCCTAAAGATGCCTCTTGCAGTGCAAGCGAAATGTCTGAGTCATCATCTACCTTGTTAATTTCACTCCTTGAAGACCTAAGCCTAAGCACTTTATTACTCCAAAAACTGGTTTTAAGGAGTCAATAGGCCCCTGTAGACGTACGGTTTTTCTCGACGGTTTTGGACTGTCGGTTTTTCCCGCGGTCCAGACCGCGGTCCGGACCGCGGTCTGGACCGCGGGAAAACCGACAGTCCAAATAATAAAGGAAAAATAAAGTGCACGGTCCAGATCCCGGTCCTAAACCGTGAGATGGACCGACGGTCCAAAACTGCTAGTGTAAACACAAAAACTGTCGGTTTTGGACCGGTCCGTGGTCTTTCCGCCTGGCGGAAAGTTTTTTGTGACAGTCCAGAGATAATTTATTTTTTATAATTGTTTTTGTTTATTTTTTGAATTAAGCAATTTGAAATAAACAACACGCGGCGAGGTAAAGGCTGTTGGTGCACCCGAGTTTAATCTTAATCATAATCATTACTTGTATTGCGGGTTTACATAAATAACAAGAATCATTTTTAACCTTTCTTTTTCTCATAAAATATGAGATAAAGGATAAAGTAATGTATTTACCTTATAATACATTTTTAAGGTAAATATATTAGGTACATTCAATTTAATATGAGGTACATTTCTTCACAGTAAAAGGAAAAGTTATGTGTGCATGCAAAAAGAAATAATCGATGATTGAATTGTAACTCTTTAATGGTCAAAATAAAAATATATTAACTATTAAAAATTAATGGAACAGGGTTCGAATCCTAATATTGTAACTTATATTTTTATGATTATTTAAAATATATAAATTAGCGTAATCATGAATGAGAAAAAGTTCCAAGGTACCCCATACCCGATTTTTTTATTTTATTTTTCTTTATTTTTTTTAATTAAGTGCTGTAAATTAAAAAGTAAAGTAAATAAAAAAAACCGACAGACTTGATCCGCCAGTCTGGTCTGCACGTGTAAATGCACATAAAACAAAAAAACTGACGGTCCAGGACCGCGGTCCATCACACGGTTTTTACCAGCGGTCCAATCGATCCGTCCCAGCATTTAGACGCACGGTTTTTCCCGACGGTTTTGGACCGACAGTCCAAAACCGTCGGGAAAAACCGTACGTCTACAAGGGCCTATTGAGCATTGATATAGTGAAATTTGGCAATTTCACTAGATTTTCATTTTGAAAAAATATTGAATATATATTACAAAGTTAGAAACCACTGAATTAAAAATTATTAGTTACTTTTTTGGCGGAAATGATCTAAAAAGAATAAAAAATGAATTTACCAGACTTACAAGTATATATTAAGTATTTTTCAAGGTAAATAATTGTAAAAAAAAATAAACTATTATACTATTTTCATTTCATATTTTTTACATTATGTTGTGTAAAATATTTACATTACATAATGTAATGATTTTACAATTTTGTTCCTTGAAAAAGACTTAAGATATTGTTAAAAACTTGGAAATTATTTTTTAATTTCCTTAGAACAGTTCTACTTAAAAAAATAACTCGTAACATTTAATATACTTTTTTAGGGGTTGTTACAAGAAAAAATAGAAAAGTTTGAGATTGTTTTTCATTTCTTCTTTAAATAATTTCATAAGGTTTTCACTCAGGTTGTTTTTACCTTATCTGGTTAAGTAAATCATGTCTCCTTTACCTGATTAAACCTAAATAATAATTTATTTAATTAATTAATGTAACAATAATAATAAGAGCAATTTATTAAAATTATAATGTATAATTATTAATATTTATTTAATAGTTTGTGCATTTTTGGTCCTCCGGTAAAAAAATCTCTGATAATTTTTGGTGTTCTTAATTTTTAATGTACCTGACTTGTGTAAATCTTTAGTTTCTAGAATGTTTGTTTTTATTTGGTATTTTTTGTGGTTATCATTTTTTAGATAATATTTTGTTTCATCGATAAGGGGGGATGAATTATATTTTAATATGGTCTATTTACCCTTTTAAAATTATGGTATTCATGCATTTAAAATGTTGTAAGAACCAAAAAAGAAATGCAAGTTATAACTTTGTTCAAGGTTAATTTGATTATTGCTTAAGTCGGTGTTATTTACTTGTTGTCCTTACAGACAGACATCAATGTTACAGTCCAGCTGAGTTTTTCAGTTGCCTTTAAGTGGTGCTGCTGTCTTCATTGAGTTTAGTAATTAAGCTTTCTTATTTCCTGCAGTAGAGTGAAATAGTATATTATGCTACTAGGCAGCAAAATGGAATTTGGCAGACGAGTTTTATAAATTTGCCCCCGAGCCGAAGGCGAGGGCGGGCTATGGAAATTACCTGCAGAGGCGTAAGCCAAGGCAGGTAATTAACCCATTTGACAGACGAGGCAAAGCCGAGGCTGGCAAATGGCGAATTACCTGCAGAGGCGTAAGCCGAGGCTGGCAAATGGCGAATTACCTGCAGAGGCGTAAGCCGAGGCAGGTAATTAATTGCACGAGTCTGCAATGTTTCCTTTGCTGCATAGTAGCAATACTATTTTATCTACTAACGGCAGAAAAAATACACAAGAGATTATTTTAAATACTTGCTGCGAGATTTTTCAATAAAGACTGCTTTGAAGTAGATGCAACGCTGACAATATCAGGTGGAGTGTGGTCCAATAACTCGTCAATGTCAACAATGTTTGTATCTTTATTCACTTCACTGTTGTTCTCACTCATTATGTTTTAGTGACTTAACTTTAGTTTACAGATTTAGTTTTTGATAACGTTCTATTTTTGTAACTTTATATACTTAAACTAAATATACCAACATGAAATACAAAATCTGACGACTTAAACATTAAAAATCTGTTGATTCATGAACAGCTGGTAAATAATTTAATTTAATGTTATTAATTAAATTATCACTTAAATTATCAGTGTTGCCATTTTGTTTCCAAAACATTATATATTATTAGATAAACAAATGTTAAATGTTAAACATTTAATAATAATATCGTAATTTTAAGTAACAATAAAGAAAGTTACATACTAGAAACAAGCTAGAATAAATCCTAGTTTACAAAATAAAACAATACCGAAATTCACGCAATAATTTGTGAAATAATAACCTCCGCTCATTCATTTTCCCGCCTAGGGAGTTTTGACTTGTTTCCCATGTTATTTAAATGAGCCATAACTCCCTAGTACTTTTTTCATTACCAAAACATTTTGCGTACTGTTTTGAAACATTTTGCGTACTGTTTTAAAATATTTCCCGTATTGTTTGACAGTGTAGGTAAAATGACATTTTGCAGCTTAAAAACAGTCCAGTAATGGCTAATTTTGCTGCCGTGAGTAGATAAAAGCATTTTATTAGCAGGAAATGTGTATATCATAGCACCCTAAGATGTAGAAGTAGTTCAAATAAAAATTGTCTGTATGGATGTATTTGTTAGGAGGCTGTCTGACAAGAGAATGATTTGTTTAGTTATTCCATGATTGGATAGAGCCTGAAAGTCTGACTGTTATTTGTCTTTAATCTCTTCAGCAGTGAGAAAATACTCATCATGATTTTTTACAGCATCATGAGCTTTTTTTTATAACAGAAAATAGTATAAATCACTAAAGCTTTACTTAAAATTCCTTTAATTTGCAAAATAATAATAATATACTGCATAAGTTAGGAAAACATAATTCAGTTAAGTAATCAGTATTACAATTCTAATATTTTCTCTGGTAAAACTCAGATGGTTTTCTAACTTGCAACTTGTTTGTTGAGCAAGTTACATCTGTAATGCAATGATTTTTTAAAATATCAACTTCGTCCGTCTGTATAATTTTTACCCTTATCAAATTTTCTTTCAGTTTTATTGAAATGTTTAAATTTTATTTATATAATGTTACATTACAAATGACAAGTGAGATAGTCTAACTTGCATGGGAAATCCTTCTTCCCATGCAAGTCAAACTCCTAGTTATCAACATTGATAATATTTATAATAAACCTTCTCTTTACAATAGACTTATTTTAAAATGATTTTTTATTAATTTAACTTCAGATTTTAGTTAGTTTAAAACTTTTATTATTAATATTAAAAGTCAATGATAAATACATTTTCTGTGAGTCTAATTTATAAAGGGAGTTGTATAAAATAAGGAGTTGTATGAAGGGAGTTGTTGTAAGACGCGGCAGGGTAACATCATCATCAGTGTTTTAGTGACAAAGTAATTCTTTTCCTTTTTATTGCTTTCTTAAAATAGTAATTTGTATACTTTATTCATTACTCATTACTTTCCTTAATTTATTTATATATTGCCATAATTTATTGAATTATAAAAATGCCAGAGTATTTTGATCTGTGAAATATTTGCCATATAATAACCCATGATTTATCTCTTCATAGAAAAAATAAATTAAAATTTATTCTCAAAACCTAATAATATTACTTTTTTATTAATAGATATTAAAGTTTTTTTTGTACCTAATATAATTTTTATGAAATGTTGTACTAACAAAAGTAATTTATTTTCTTAAAAAGAGTGTCTTAAATTATTTTTAATTATTTAATGATCTTCATCAGGTTTAATTTTTTAATTCTTAGGATTAGTGAGTAGAATTAATTATTTTTTATGTAGGATTTTTCTATTTTATATTTTTGTAAATAGTTTTATTTGCCTTTTTTGTAATATTGTATTGAAGAGTTATATTGTAAATGAAATATCTACCAATTTATTTTAGAGGTTTAGAATTTTCAACTCTTTTGATCTCAAAAGCTCCATTTGTTTGTTTGTTATTGCTAACCTTTGAATTTACTGATTGTCAAACCAACTATAGTAAAATAAAAATTTAGTCTATACATCTAAAAGCGCTAAAACCTGTACAACCTGTGAATTTCAATACCTATAAAACTATCAGTGTTTTGCTAAACTATTAAGTAAATTTACTTTGTTAATTTTGCCAATAAAAGTAATTTAGATTGAAGCTGAACCAAAACTCGACATGTCAATACTTGTAGATGCAGTTGCCCTCTCTATGGAACTATAACTCTTTAATACATGAAATGAGTGATTAATTAAATCAAAAATGTATTGTAAATAGTTTTTGTTATAATTTATAGAAGACACCAAGAAAATTTGGAATCTATATTTTTTCTTTTTACTGTTACTACTAGAAATTCTAACTTTTTTATAGAATGAATATAAAATGAAATTGAAATTATCTGTTTTTCTTATTTAATTTATTTTGAATTAACATTTTTAACAGAGTTTGGACGGGATATTTACTTGTTCCAGAGTCTTATCTTGAACTGAATACTTTAGAAGTGAAATATGAATAAGTTAGCACATTATAATTTAGTGAGACCTGGCTGTTGACCCTATATGAAACTATTTAAATGTAATGAAACAGTGTGGGCCATTATGCCATTGTGCCTAACCATCAATGTCTATATTGGATTATGGAATCAGTTAAGATGTAGAAATTTGTTAGATACTTTCTTAGACATCTCACAGAATTATTTTGTGCTAACAGTTAATAGTTTGTCTGTATTTCTTATTTAAATATTTATTTTAAATAATCGTGTTTTAAATTTTTATTTTCCAAGGATACATGAATACTTTCCTGATGCTGATTCTTTTTTAGTTAATTAACTTTTTACTTTATTCTTCTCTATTTGATGAAATGTCTATTATAAGTCTTCACTTTCTTTTTCTAAAAACATATTTAACCTCATTGCCCTAGTTTTATTTTGCTTTCTAGTGTTATTTATTACTAAAAAGTTATTTGCCATTTTTTTCTCTTTGTTGTTTGTTTTTATCTGCGAGGATATTTAAAACCCGGATTCAGTCTACTTTAGAATTCAGGTGTGTTATTAAAATATAATTTTTAAGTAGTGAACTAATGTGTTATTTTGCTTTTTTGGATTATTTTAATTAAGTTTTTAAAACATTAGAGAAGATCCTAATTATATATTCTTTTATTCAGTTTTAAAATAATTTACATTCACCTTTAGGCCATCACTTTCACAAAAATTGATAATTGTCCTTTTATAATTCAAATTTCCTTTTTCTAAAATTTATTTGAGTAAATTTAATTCTAGCTCTTGTTTCATTGAATGCTAAATTATAGACTGTAATATGGAAAAATCAAATTGAACTCATGTAAATATAATTGATATTTGTTATTTGCTTGGGTTAAAATTTCTTTAGGTTTGAATGATGTTATAATTAGTAGGTTTAGGTGACCCACAGATGACCTGGTCAAGCCAGATAATGCATCTGATGTTTTGCTTCCACTGTGCACAACATCTTGAGAGACAGAAGACATATTTGATTATGCATTTTGTAAATACTTTTAGCAGTTATTAAAAGTCAATTCTCTTCTACAATTGTGAGAGAGTTAATTACTGAAACCCTAAAGTAGTTAATTGGCTTTAAAAAAGTGGTTCCTCTCTCCCTTTTAATCTAATCTTCTAAAACAGGATGTAAAAAAACTTGTATTAAAATGTCTCACACCTTTGATCTGAAAAAAGTATTGTTGGGCAATGTGTGGTATATTTAGCAACTTGAGTAGCTTGCTGTGATATAGAATCTGAATAGTAAGCACGGGGTTACTTTATTAGGTGCAATGCTTGGCTCGGATTAATATATTTTATTATTTTTTAAAACTGTCTTTGATCTGTTACATCTCAATCTTTACATCCCTGAAGATGGCTCTCTCAGTGGAAACAAACCCTCAGATCCTACCGAGACCCTGTCATTAGATGACCTAAGCTGAGTTGTAAAGCTTTATATTTATTAAATTCAACTTTGTATGAAATACTAGATTGTAAAAATGTTACTATGTATCTCAAATCTAATAGAAGACCTATAATTGATATTTCATTAAAATAATATTTGGTGATTGGCTTGTTTAAATTCTTGCATTTTTATCCATACAAATTTAAAATATTAAGTAGTTAATATTCTAATCTTTTGGAATGTGCATGCAAATTAAATTCTTAATGTATTTAAAATAACTTTAGAATTAAAAAAGGTTCTTTTCTGGTGTGGCTTTTTAAATTCAATTAATTTATTTGGTTCAATTTTTTAATTTAATTTATTTTTTTATAGAATGTGACAATGAAAGTGGAGAAGAATGTGATGACATGTTGGCGGCACTGAGAAGACAAATTCAACCACAGTTTATGATGGCGACCCTGAGACAAGCATCTTCGGCTAATCAGGACAAACCGTTAAATCTGGTGGCAAGTTCTCACTAGCCTCATCCTGCCTTATATTCATTGATATTATTAAATACTTAAACTAAACTACCCTGTATGGTTGTGATCAAAGGATTGTTTCTGCATTTTATTTTTATTTATTGTCAAATCACTGTTGCCACTACTTTATTAAGGTTGATTACCGTCCATAGCCGTTATGAAAACTTGTATATTTGTTACCGCATTGCACCACCCGTCTTATCCCTCCCTCTCATTAGGATTGTTTTCTAAAATTTATAACTATAAATATTTAAAAATTTTAAAAAAATGAGTAATATCTAAAAATATGAAATAGTTTTGATGAGTGATAATGCAAATAATTAGGTTTCTCTTTTATTACTAATCTCTTGTCAAAACAATGCTAGGTTCTGAATACTCTGTTTCAAACTAATTTCATGCTTTAATCAAGATGGCCTGTTAACTGATCAAAACCATAAATACAGGCTATTCTCATTCAATTTAAATTTTTTGAAGACTGCAGTCTTTTATGAATAATATTAATTTATTTAATAACCTTCACAATTCTCATTCAAGAATCTCACTCAAAATCTCAGTAACAAAGAAATCATTTATAATTAAATTTTAAATGAAAACATAAACTATATCTTCACCAACTGATGAAAATGTAAACACTGCCATAATCATAGTTTAGAGTCTTAGAATAATACTATACATAGAAGGAGCACTGATAACACGAAAGGCGGTTCACTGGGTGCAAACTAGTAATGCTGCCACCCTAACAATATACAATTTTCTAAAAAAGTTGGCAAATACTTCCGGTTGCTGAATTATTATGTTCTATATTAATTAATGATTGATTATTCATAAAATACTAATATAAAATCGGTGCATTACAATATTTAAGCATTTAAATTGTAGTTTAACGTATTTATTAAAATTATATACAAATAGTAGTCCTCGTCAACTAAATGTAGATTCTCGTATTCCGCCACCCTTTTGCCATCTAAACCAGTTTTATTAATACTCTGTAGGTGTTTAAGTTTTATATTTGTTCTTTACTATCTTTCTTCATTAATAGATATTTATGACAAATATTTAAATAATGTTTTGTTGTCAAGTTGGGCAGCATTACTTAGTTGCACCAGTCAACCGGCTTTCGTGTTATCAGTGGAATTACATTGTGTTTACGGTCCTGTGCTCCTTCTATATATAGTATTATTCTAAGTTTAGAGTTCTGCAAAGTTGTAATCTCTTATCACTATATGTCTACTTCTAGGTTATATATATTGTGAACAAATGCTGTGTTTCTTTTTCATTATGACATATTTTTTATTCATATCAGCTTAGTCGTATTTCTTTTATTCTTAATTATCCTTTAAAGATTTGTAGTAAGATAATAAAAATTAAAGACAGCAGTCCTTTCATTTTTATTCAGATATGTTTTTTTAATCTTTGCTTCTTATCACTCATCATTACTTCAAATTTTTTAAAAAAATATTGTTCTTAATTGCAAAAAAAAAAACTTTTCAGTATTTTTAGTATTTTAAAATAGCAGTAAAACTGTGCCTAAATCAGTAACTAAAAATGATTGTGTATTATCGATAAATAAATTTGTCTTTTTTAGGTTTAATCTCAATTTTTACTCTTATGAAATATTAGTGCCTCTTTAGATTATTAAGAAATAAGTATTTTTTAAATAAGTAGATTTTGGAAATTTAAAATCAAAACATTGTCTTAAGATATTCAATATTTAGTATTCATTTCAGGTCTAATTCATTTGAACATATGCTGCTGGGTTTTTGATAATAATTCAAATTTCAACTTATAATTGTTTGATTTATACGTAGTAAAAAATTTAAATGAAAAATGATTTTAATTTTTTAAAAATTAACTTGGTTTATTTACATTGATATTAAATTTCAATATTTTTAGTAATGCAATCAAATTTACTTTTAAAATGTAGCTGAGACGTTTTTGGCTTTACATAGGTTGTTGGGTAATCTAGAACTTAACTTGATTTAAGTTCCTTATCATATAATTTTGAGTCCCAGTTTATTTTGACCATAAGTCTATTTGACAAAGGAATGTCCCTGTTTGGTTGATATTCTGTTGTCAATATGTCTTTTTGGCAAAGGAATATTAATTGATTAGGATAATCTTTTATTTAAAACCCCATCTCACAATAACTTGTAAAATAATCTGCTGCTACCCAAAACCAAACTTATACCCTGTTCGCTTGTTATGTACATAAATGTCTGTATTGTTTCAATTGTGAATCAAGTCTTACTCGTACTTAAGTAGTATTCTAGGTATGATCTTGGATTGCCTATACTCAGAGTAAAGACATATTTTTTCGAAGTATAAACAGTTCTTTCAAACTCTCACATATTTATTTTAAATTAAACTATTTTGTTTGATAAAGCCTACATCGGGACCATAGTGTAGAAATCAGTAATATAGATTATCTTAACCTTCTGCTTTAAATCTGTTTCATTCTTTGCATTTGAAACTTACTTTTGTCGTTATTTGGACTTATTAAATTGTAACATTAACGTAAAGTAAATGTTTTTGAACAAAACTTAAATAATCTAAATGGTAAACTCATGTTTTCTATTGATATGATATAACAAGGACAGTTGTGTTCTCTGGTTATTTTGGTACTCCTTGAATTCTCAGTTCTTCTAATTCTTCTAATAGTTCTCATTTCAATCTATTGACGTCCTGCCTAAAATATGGCATTCAGTTGGTCTATGCTGATGCCTCCAAATGGTAGGGTTAGAATGAACTAATCAGATGTCTTCCCTATCTGATCTATTAATTGACCAAAACCAATCAAAAGTGTGAGATCCAAGCTAGCATTAGCATAAGGAATGTACTGCTTTCTGGTTGGTTAAACAGATAGTTATGTTGAGAAGTGGACCAACCAATTTATTTATACCACTGTTTTCCCCCCAGACCTATGGTTTACTTTTCTGTCGCCTATTACTATAGCACTTAGATTATTAAGAATTATTTTATGACCTAGCTTCTATTTCTATTAACTCTTGATGAATAAAAAATCTAAAAATACTCTTTTATTAATCTCATTTTTAAAGTTTGAATTTTATATATTTTTAGACGGTATTAATTGACTATAAAAATTAATTTTTAAAATAATAATAGCTTTTAACTATTTTTTAAATTAAGGTTAATGTCACAGTTTTATTTGGATTACTAAATTTGTATTTGATACTTTTGTATTCTGCCTCTCTGTGATATTGACCCCCAAATAATGTAGTCATTTTAATAAAGAAAATAATTGGCATAATAATAGCTCATTAAAACAATTGTATGTACTTTAATATTTGAAAATGTGTATTTTAAGCTTACTTGTTGAAATTTTCATTTTTTTAATCTATAATTTTAATGTTGTTATTGATCCTAAATAATGATATTTTAAATGATATCTAGAGAGTAAGGAAGTTGCTTTAGTTTATAAATAATGTGCATTCTTTTAATATTATCTGATGGATGATTTTCAAAATAAATTTAAACCTCGTCAGAATTGTTTGCATTTGATGATTCTGTGCCTATGTTTGTATTAGTTTTCAGCTTTGCCTGGGTTGCAAAGTGTTATTTTCATTGTTATTAGGAATATTTGTTTCTTTGAAAGTTAAGGCTAAATCCTTTACCACGGAATAATACAAGGAAATATTTAGTTATATTTGGTCAGTTTAGAAATCTAAACGAGTATCAGTAAAATAATTTGTTTTCCCATGTTTTAGCACAGGGCTCACAGCTAATCTTAATTTTAATTATTTGTAGAAAGTACATAAAAAGTTATGCTTATTATTTCTTTTTAGACATTTGGTCTACAGTTTGTGATTATTCAAGATTTTTTTTAACTTGCCTGCAGTTTTGTAACTCAATATTGCAATGAAGGTATGAATAAATTAATGCTTTATTTGTGTAGCTGGCTGTAATAAGATAAGGCATTACTTGATAAGTATAAATCAAGATTAGACTTAAGTCTTAGCTGATCGAATGAATGACCCAGGCGGAGTTCTTCGACTCTGTCATGGCCGTTCCTTTTTGTCGGGTAACCCCTTTAGATAAAATTATTACTTTCCTCCTCAACCTTATTTTAATTTTGAGCCATTATTGAATACACTTACAGTGTCATAGATAATATGCCTATAGTATGTTATTTTAGAAGACTTTTTAATATTTATAACTTATTAAATAATAAATAATTAAAAAACAAGAGCTTAATGTTACATACCTTGAAAAATTAAGCAAATATAAGTTTTAGGTTCAAAAATATTTTAAAGCTGTATCAATGTAAAATATCACGTATCAAAAATTAAATTATATAACTGTGATAGTGATTAGTATTAGGAGGCCCTAACTAAGAGAAAACTTGCTCACCCTTAGATATCTGGTATCCTGTCAACAGCTATGACAAGACTTGCCTAATATATTTAGTTTTATTACCTGTTGCTACCTTTGACCACCTCATATATTACTTTCTTTTTTACTAAATGCAGGTAGTGTATTGCCAGTTTGGAGAAGTTCCACCTTGATCTAAGCCAAAGCAGAAAGTTTTGAGTTATTTGACTGTTTTTATTCTCATTTTATTGTTTAATTTAACTGACCATCTCCTGCCTGAGTACAGTTTTGTTTCTCTTGCTGCTCCCTGAGCTCCAAATATATTTCTAAAGTTAATAAATTATTTCTGATGTATTATTTTTTTTTAGTTTTATCTTTTTTTTAATTTTGAAATCATCCTTTTTATAAAAAAAAGTATATTTTAAGAAACAATAAAGAAGTTTCCTTTACTAATGAGCATTATGACATGACTTTTGTGATTTTTAATTCATTTTTTTGTGTTAATGATAAATTGGTTAGTTTGTAAGTCCCTGTAGTTTATAGCTATAATGTAATTTTACTTTATTTTAACAAAGTTTTTAATATTAATTTGTGAAACTAAAAACTTAATTATGAGTAGTTTTTAATTTTTAAATTTAAATAAGTTAATTTTTCTTTGAAAGTTGGCATTGGGTAGAAAACATTAATATTTATTGGTAATATTTTGTCAGTATTTTTTAACAAGGAGAGTTTTAACTTTTATATTTCCTTAAGGAAACTTGATTTTTTTTATTGATGTAATAAATATTTTAATTTTATAAGATAAATCCAATAGATTTGTGTTTTATTTTAAAAGATGATCTTAAAAATATTTATGTTTTTCTCCTTAAACCTCTTACTGCCTTCTTTCAACATAAAATGTATTAGATTATTTTTATTTTAAGGTTATTAAAATAAATAATAAAACTAATAAATCTCACAGTTCCTTTGAGATAAATGCGCTTTGTTTACCTCTTAAGTTTTGTTTTCCGCTCCTATTTGATGATTTTATTTATTTCATTGTCCCAGATCTTCCTTTCAATTAACTGCTTGTTTCTATTTATTTTATTTTACTAACAATTAGAATTTAATTTTAGTTTTTTAAAAAGTTAACAATTGTTGTAATGATATATTTGTGATTTTTTTAATTAATTGTATTTATTTATGTTTTACTTGAGCGTGAAGCTTTAATGTTGGAAGGTTTGTGATCATACTTGCTTTTTATTTTGTCATTACTTAAATAAGTAATAATTAACAGATAAAAGTTTTTAATTATTTACTTTTTTTAGTTCAGTTAGGTAACATATTCACAAAAACTGTAATAGTGAAAATCACCTCAATAACTGGACTTCCTTGACTTCTGTTGGCAAATTTCACTTACATTAAATATATTGCTCAGGAAGTCTTAGGGAGTCTTGTATTCTAGAATGACTTGGGGTCTAACACACCTTGCTTTATATGCTCTCAGCTAAATACCAATACCTGTTCTGGCTTGGGTTCAAATCCCAGCCAGGACATATCTGTTTCTATTACTACAGAACACATAGTGTTCCAATAGTGTGTATAACTGAGGCCCTAAATAAGTAGGCTTCTTACTCGGACTTGAGCAAGTGGTTCTTGTTCTGAAGTCCTTAGCCTGTGGAGTTAAATGCTCTAATTCCTTGGTCTTTAAGACTCATTGGACTTTGAAATATTTTGAGTGATAAACTCATTTTCTCTTAAAGATTTTGCTCTTACGGTAGTGATTATATTTTTTATAATTTTCTCTCTTATATACGTGAGTTTTATTTATTCAGTTATTCTCAACTCACCTAGTTTAATATTTTCTTTTGTCAGTTTCGCAGATTCACTTCAGTGCATGCCAGAGATAGTATTTAAATTCTAATTTGTTATTTTAAGTACTTAACTCTTTTTAATAATTGTTTTATTTTTTGTTTTGTTGTTTGAAATCATAACAAAATATTTATTCCTAATAATGATATGTTGGTTTTATGTGTTCTGAGTCCAACAAGAACTAAACCTAGCCTGCACAGTTCACAAGATTCTAATTTAAAATTCAGGCTCCAGAGTAGCTATGTTTTTTCACAATTTTTAGAAAATATGATGGATATGAAAGCTTTGTTAGATGTTTGTCAGCTTGTTTAGAGTGAATGTTACTTGGTTTGACCTCTCCCACCTCTAGTAATATATTCTTATGAGTAACACTCTAGTTGTATCAGCTAATAAATTGAATTTACTTAATTTTGCATTCTAAGTTTTTTACGCTAGCGTTGGGTAAAACCATGAGCTGATTTGAAATTTCCAGTAAAACATATCTAATTAAAAACGGAATGGACTCTCCATGCAATGCTCTCTAGACTACAATCCAGTATTATTAGTGGTTTTTTCTTTTCTTGTAGTATTTATTATATTCATTCTGTCTTAAGATTGCATTTATTGCATGCTAGTGTTTTAATGTGAATATTCCTTAGGTTTTCCTGTGAGTTCAATGCATTTATTTGTTTTTGTGAAAACATTTGAAGGGTTTGGAGACAAAAAGGATGAAAACCACTTTAACATGATTTTGAGAGATTTTGTTTCTATTATACAGCTATAGACATAGGATTCTATGATGTTGAACCTAGTTTGCTGGGTTATAGTTATGGTTTTACAGTAGTATTTGTTTTGTTGGAATTTGTAACGTAAAATAAAATAAAATATATAGAATTCAAAGTATTAGTGCTATAGGTGTTGATTATAATGAAGCTGTCTCTAAACTGATATGAAATGTTCTATGCAGCCATGGCATAGCTACACTTTCAACCAACTGTAGGTCCTTATCTCTACTGATAAGTTGCTGGTATGAGGCTATACCATTGATGATGACTTTTATTTGGTAGAAAGCAAGTTATGTTGTAGATGTTTGATAATTACTTGTATCAGAGAAAAGATTTGTTTTATTTTTCTTATAAAAATATGCATTTCAAATAATGATATAATTTATTACTTCAGCATTTATTGTAAACATTATGACAGGATTACTTTGAAATCTGGCTATTATAAACCTGTTGGTGGGAACTTTTTTTTTATAATATTTGCCTTGTGGCCATTAAAAAAAACAGTTGATTGCCTTCCAGATCGTAGGTATTAACGAGGTGCCAGCGGGCACAGCCTTTATGATTGACTCTGATGTCAAGTAAATCAACAAGTGACAATTCTACTTAAAAATCACCTGTTGCTTGCCCTATATTTGTGCCTGTTTCTAATTTTAAAGAAAATTTTGCTCTCATCCTTTCCTTTGCTTTAAACCCTTCATCAGTTTACTGTTTGTAGGACTGTTACTGAATAAATAACTTCTTTATTTTTCTTTTAGTTTGAAACAATATTGAGGTAGTTTAATTATAGGACTGAATTGACCCCAATTGTTGTTATTGATGATATTTTTAAGCCTATTTGTTAAATATTTTTTCAATCTAATTTGTACTTAGTTCAGTACATTTAATAGAGTACTTTTAGCAACATAAACTGATTTCAAGCCATTAGTCAAGATTAAGTCATGTAACTTATATTATAAACAAACAATTTTTTAATTTTGGATAAAATTAAGACTTTGGCTGTATTGAAAATGTGTTTCTTTATTTTCTTCTTTACTTTGTTCTTTATTTTCCCCAGAATTCAATTCTAAAAAGTCTAATAATAAATTTTTCTAATTTAATTTAAATTTTATTATAGTAAATTTAGTGGAATAGAATCAATAATATATTTAACTGCTCGTCTAATACTTGACCTGATGATTTTCTCTACTCTCTTGTAAATTATACTTTAAAATAAATGCAAGTAGGCTTGGAAATATTAGCTAGCTTTTGCATTATAATATTGTTTCTATAAATTTTTTTATTAATGTTTATTTAATAATTATTAGACCTGCCCCCTATGCAATTTCCAATACAATGCTAACTAGATTTAATATTATATTTCAAATAATGTTATATTATTATAAATTTACAAAATACAAACATTAACATAAAATATTTTTTAATTTCTAGTTGGATTGGGAATGTAAGGCATTGTTAACAGCTCCATATAAATACAGCTAATCCTTTTCCTCTAAATAAACATTAATGTTTATTTAGAGGAGTAATTTATTAATGTTAAATTATTCTTTCGTGTCATTATTATTCATGAATTCATTTCTTCATATTAGAATCCTAAGCAAGATTAGGATTCAAATAGACCTGTATGTTAGTAAGTGACATGAATCTTACTTAAACTCTTGTTGCAACCTTCTGCAATTTTGCTTTTAATAGCGTTCATTTTTATTTTACAGATCTGCTTTTTTGTTGCGATTATACTTATTTTTAATATATAAATCAAAATATGTAATTGAAAGTCGTACATATTATTTTAGTGTAAGTTACGTCTTTTAAGTTGTTTAAGAAAACAAAACAATTTTTTTTTATTTTATACTTAATTAAAGTTTAAGTATTTTTTAATTTTTGCTAATACTCATTAGTTACTATTTTGCATTTTATTTATGTATTATGTTTTTTTCTTTTGACAGTATTTGTTTAAATTGTTTATTTAGCTCAAATAATAAAGAGCTTTAAAAATGCATGAAAAATGAATTAATAATAAAAAAATTGTATATTTATAAAAAAAAATTGTGAAAATTATTTGTTAATGATTTTCAAAATAAGTATTTTTAAGTTTTTATTTTTACCAATAACATAAAAAATAAAAAAATGTGTTAAAAATTGTGGATTTTATTTAATTATTTGTTTCATGTCTATCCTCATGTCAAGTAATTTTGTTAAATGCTCTTGGTCACATGTGGTTTATTCCCGACTTACTGTCTCCGATGTACTTTGCATCCAGACCTTGGTCCAGGACCCTACACATTTAATGATGACTACCCTGTGACCCGATTATACTTCATATATGAGCAAGTTGTACAGCAACTACATCTGCTTGTAATCGTGGCTAATTATGTTACACCAATGAGGAGTGGCTAATTTTTAAATTACTGTAATGCGTGTTTCCCTGCTTAACAATCATGGACATTTTTTGCTGAAGGTTCCAGTTTATGCTTCATAACTTATGAAGCATAAGTTATGATAAGATAAGTTACTCTATTATCAAGCACTCACTACTCGTTACTCAATTTTCCTATATTTTTCAAAGGAAATTCGCTAATAGCTTTAAAGAAATCAAATGCCAATTTTAGGGGCATAGTTTTGTATAGCCAAAAGGATAATAGTGCACATTTCCTTGAGTTACGAGTAGTGCTTGATTGTTGAGTAACTGCTCAGGTGATTTTTAAGCACGGAAACACGCATTCTAAAGGAAATTCGCCCGTCATGCGGACTTTTTTTAATATACCTAATCTTATGGTAAAGCACCTTTGCGAGCGAAGCGAGCCTCTGTGCATAAGTATTTATATGAATCTAATAAGCGAAGCGAGCCTCTTTGACTGTATTTTGTATGTATATTTATTGCAATCTAGCTAGCGAAACGAGTTCCTATTAATATAGATAATTAATAAACTGAGTAATCTAACGAGCCTCTTTTCTAAATGTACACATATATTTATAGCAACTTAGCGAGCGAAACGAGCCCTTTTTAAATATACTTACACACACACACACAACACACACACACACATATATTATATATATATATATATATATATATATATATATATATATATTATATATATATATATTTATAGCAATCTAGCTAGAGAAGTGAGCCTTTTTTAATGAACATATTTTTATAGTTTAGCAATCCAGTGAGCAGACTGAGCCTCTAATTTTCATGCATAATTAAGAACATACTAATTTATAGTGAGCAAAGCGAGTCCTTTTTATAATCAAATTCTTTGCGAAATTAGCCTCATTTTGGACTATTCATCATGGTCGCTATTAATCTATTGCATTGACTATAATCTTGTGCGCAAAATGAACGATTTTTGTTTTTTTATTATATTTGTTTCAAATTTTTGATGATTTGCAAATATTGATGCTATTGCAACGTATAGCTAGTAATTTAACGAACGTCAGCGAGTACATCATTAGATGTCTCATTGGTGCGATGTTTAACAAAAACATTAGTGTTTCTACGTGTTGCGATAACTCTTTTTCTTAAATTCATACTGATACTTGCAAGCGAAGCAAAACCCTTTTTAATATTTAAAATTCGTAAATAAGTCTTCTCCTCTCCTGTTTCGGAAACTTAAGATTATTGTTTATATTATTTTTTTGATTTAATGTAAAATTATAATCATTCGTTAAACTGAAGCGGACCATAAAGGTTTTAATTATCGTTCAAGTAATGGCAGACATTTTTTATAAGGTTACCACTCCCAGGATTGGGCTCTAATACCGCCACTGGCTGTATGCATGTGTCCGTTATATTCGTAGCCCCCAGTGTGTTCATGCTAAAGAGCTAAAACATGATACTAAGATCTCTCTTTAGGTCTAGTTGTGTTATAGGTGTCTATTACGTCAATAACCATCAGTAATGAGTCAGCACAAAAAATTTATAAAACACGAAATAATAATTAAATCAATTGAAATTTGGCAGACATGTAGTAATATAAAAGACCACCCAATGTGCCAAGTTTCATCTCATTAGTTCATTTTTTTAACATGTATACGCTTTTTAAAACCAAAGGCTTTCGATGCCGCTTCGCACCCCCGTGTTCTTGTCCTATATCAATTTGTCATATTATTAGTATAAACTGGCATTCTGCCTCAATATTAGCGAATTTTTAAATTTATTAGTCAAAACACGTGATTTGTTTACATTATGTTATATATTTCAACTGATAAAACTAGAACTAACGCTGATAATCAAATTTAACTTGTGATAACCATACGAAGTAGTACATGTATGTACTATGACTCAAATCTTTTGAGATAACCATACGAAGTAGTACATGTATGTACTATGACTCAAATCTTTTGAGATATTAACTAATAAAACATCTCTTTATAACAAGTTATTTTATTTTAAGACATAAATAATATCACTATTCCCTAATTTTATTACAAATGTATAAAAATTAAAATTGTTTACAAAAATACACTTCAATATTTACAGGAACATTGAGATTTGAAAATTTTAAATTATATGATGCTCGGAACTCCTTGTTTGAGAATTACACGTTAGTTTCATTGCCTGAATCACCTCTATCTCAGATTTGTGCAGACTGCATACATTTACAAATTTATGTAAATGTCTTAATAGATAATAGTTCTGTAAAAGAAATATACACAGTGATAAGATATATAAATTAGTTTAAACATACTGATGATGCAGGAAAAAAATAACTGCTCACATATGAGGCGGTACTTTGGATACTTAGGTTGAGTTAGACATATTCCTGTGGTATGGCATAGGAACGAGTCATACTTAATCTCAATAAGCGATGTTTAGAAACAACCTTATCAGCAAAGACAGGCTATCTTTACAACACTAAGTCTCAAGTCAAGTCCACGGAAATGGGGTGTCTTTAAATTATTCCCGCTTTTTTGATTAAATGTATAGCATAGTTTTTCTGTCTATTCCTTAATTTATCAGAGAGTATTTTGTCATTTATCATCTTATCTTCTTAATTTATTTAACCACACTCAATCAACGAGATTTAGTTGCAGAGTACATGCTTCTAATCTTGATTCTGCTAGGTACAACTAGCAGAGAGTTTTTATGAGGTAATTTTATATAAGTAAAATTTGCCCCCGAAATCTAATACTTGGCAATAGTCGACCTATACAGGCCATTTGAAGCCTGTGATGAAACAGAGCTAGTTCTGGTCCCAGGATTGAGGCCAAATCGCACAAATTTCAGTTTTCTTGTAATAAGTGATTCCATGTAGGTCGTGTGCAAAACATAAAGAGAACTCTTTTTAAAGCTGATAAAATTACCTATTAAACGAGTGTTTTTTCGTCAAATTCAGATAAATACAACTAAAAAATTTAGTAAAAATTTGGTAAATGGCCAAAAAAATCACAAAAAGCCATTATTTTCCTAAGAAATTCGCCGACTTTGCATAAATTAAACATTTTTTCAGTGTTTTTGAAAGAGCCATAACTTTGGTTGGAGTCATCCGATTTTGATGATTAAACACTCGTTTACAGAAAATTTTATCACCTTTTAAAAAATGTTTTTTTCATGTTTTGCACACGACCCTCAGAGAGCCACTTATTTCAAGAAAACTAAAATGTGTGTGATTGTATAAAATTTTGAGCCTGCGCAATCATATGAAGGGATCCACTTTGAATAGGCAGATTATGTTTTTTCTTCATAATTTAAGTTATATTTTCAGGAATATTTGGTTTGAATTAGTACAAAATGAGTCACATTTTTTCAGGTCCGGCTCTTTGACTATGATTTGTCCATGAAATGGTGTCTTCTAGGGAACCACTTGATCGAACACGCGGTTCCCCTCTTTTTGATCAGTGTATAAAAGATAATAACTTCAGCTTTATTTGTTTCCACGTAAAAATAAGAATAATTTGGTGGAAATAAGTTACATACCTTAGCCGTATTAAAACAGATATGATTAAATTGTTGAACGAGATTCTTGTAGCAGGGATATATTTGTTTACTTAGAGTTGATTTAGATTCTATTAAAGCATTGTATAAGTCATTACTACCCTTAGATGCTAATTTGAAAATATTCCTAATTATTGTATCAGCATACCTTCGATTCTGTAAAAATTAAAAATAATTCATTAGATTAAATGATAATTTAATGCACAATGTACATTTGTTTGTAGTTCTACTTGATTGGTCCTTTTTATTTTTCCTCACTTACTACGTAGGTATGTAGAGAAAGTATTGCGATCCTTCTAAAAATCAGAGATTTCATCTGGATTTTTTTGTTTTTGAGGTTTTAAGAAATTATGAGTGGTTTTAACATAATTCTTGTCTGTGTGGCACGCATGACTCCCGCAGTATTGTTGCTAGAGCTAAAGAATTGAAATTTGGCACAAAAATCGAATTTCAGGTTTGGTTGAGGTCCACGTAAATTATTTTAGTAGTCTACTATAGATGAATTTTTTAATAAGAATTAAAAACTCTTATAAGTTGATTAATTGAGTTGAAATAGTCTCTGAAGTACATCTAAAAATAAAAATATATAATTATAAACTTGAGCACAAAAAATAGTTGTATTCTTTTTTTTGTTTCTATATAATATGTACTTTTTAAGAACAATAAAGAGGTATTATTATTTAATAATAATTTTTTATTATTCTCAAAAAGTACATATTATATATTCAACAATTATTCAAATAAACCATATTAGTCAGAAATTCAGAAAATAATTGAAAATAAATATAGTAGGTTTTATGTAAAAATACTATTTTATTTTATACTATTTTATATGTTTATAAAATCAACGCTGCCGAGTATATAATCAATAATGACACATATGTAGCAAAACCGAAGAATGACTACTTTAGGCATTAGGTAATCAAACGTCAATCTTAAGCGGGTCAAAATTATTACACCCTGGACGTTAGATTAACTTTTTATACAGAGGTCCAGTATCACGTGACCAAAGTAATGCGACCCATGAGGACGAGCCAAGCGAGGTAAAGTCCCAGAGTAACCCTGTACCGGATTTTTGTTGTTGCTTTCGAGTCCATGTTTTTTTGATACGTCTGAAATATAATATTAACATGAAACATATAGTAGTAATATATATGTATATGAATGTTTCCATACCTGTAGTATTTTTTGTATTTCTTTCTGTTTAATATTTTTTAAATGAGCTGGTGCTCTCTCGTACATAGTTTTATGTGCGTGTAGTTCTGCCTCCCAGTTTGCTACTGTTTCGCTTTTATATCCAACCTTTTCCTGCAATAGATAATCATTACATTTCAGTAAATTATATTATTAAATTAAAATATTTAAGTAAATTTTAATTATTTATTTAACTTAAGTAAATTAAAATTAAATAAGTATTTAAACAATTAAATAAATTAAATTATATTTTTGAACAATTTTCTATTGATATCAATATTTATTTCTACTCGTGATTTAGGACGTTTTGGGTTGAGTGTCTGGATCAGATCAGGTTATGTCAATACATAAATAAAAAGTAGGATTTACTCTCTAACATAAATGAACTAGTTATGTAGTGACTTTACAGCTAGAATGCTGCCTTACTTCTCAGCCCCTGATGATGACATTAAGATGATATTGGTTCTGGACTATTTATCACAAGCAACCCAGTAGCATGGACTGGTCACTTGGCTGGTTTTTCGATTGCTTCCCTAAATTGCGATGAATAATATAACCTTGTAGAACCAATTGATTATTTCTACTGGTCGTTTTGCTTTTCTTCTTTGTACCGTAGGCATATGGGAAAAGTATTGTGTTTACACTAAAATCCGAACCAGGAATTTAACCTGAATCATCTTTTCCAGGTGTCTGTAAGACCTCCTGAATAGTTTTAACCTAGTTGTCTGTCTCTGTGTGTGTATGTTGTTATCGTAGCTCCCAGTATGAATAATTACACTGGGACTAGTATTTAGTATAAAATAGATAGTTGAAACATAGCAGAAAAATCATCTTTTAATTCTAGTTGCAATCTGGAAAATGTTTTTTTATGAAAACATCATCTGATCTGAAATTTGGCACCATTTTAACGATTTATGTCCAAGTTCCATATCGTTATTAGCATTAGTTCAATTTTTATCAAACGACAGGTGTCCGTTTTAAAAAAATCGTTAAAAAATCAGAGAACCATCTAATTGAGTTGAAATTTGGTACGAGTGTATAACCTGATAAATTATACAACGTTATGTTGCAATACGCCCACTCCAGTATATCCAAGAGTTTTATCGTAACAAGTTTGTTGAACAGCATCAAGTGTGGCCAAGAGGAGACCGCTGTGATTAAAGCTTATCTTTTTTGTCTGAGGACGAGGGAAGTGAGTGTGGACGAGCAAAGCGAATCCGACAAGATGAGGGAAAGTTGCGAGGTACCTCGCAACTTTCATAGGTACCCGACGATTTGCATTGCATTTTAGACATTTAATTTATTAGAACTGCTATTTTTTTTGTTATAAATCAAACTTAAATTACCTTCAAGAAAAGTTGTTGAATGTTATTTTTCGCTAAAGATGATTTTCCGAAGAAATTATCAATAGATTGCTGACTAATGCTGATATCTCCGTATATCTCAACATGACTTTGGTTGACAACATTCCTCAACATGTTGTATTGAGACCATAATGTTTCTTCATTTCCTCTGTCTGAACTCAGCATCTGTAAAGTAATAATGTCTGTCAAGCGTGGATATGTTGCTGAGACCAACAAATCAGACTAAATACCCTAATTCAGAGCTTTATACTCTTGGTACACCATCAGTTCTGAACAAGTTTTATAGTGCTGGATACTCCGAAATTTAAAATTAATAACTTTATTATGTAGCGCAATATCTTTTTTTTGCATTAATATGCTATTTCTACTTAATATAATGTAATAATCAGGCGAAAAAGTTCATGGGAATTAAACCTTTTAAGTGGGTCCATTGTGCCGCAAAATTTGAATGTATAACAGCATTTCTGCTTGACCGATTCTTGTCAGTTTTCAAGAGGCTATTAAGTCTAACTTGTCGCTTACGGGGTCAAAAAAATACAGTAAAATGAAATGAGAGAGTCATAATTTACATTACATCTGTTTATATTACCTTATCCATATGTTGGGCCCACGTGACTCCAAATACGTCACCGAGGCACACGGGTAACTGAGGATTGCCACAATAACAACCTTTTGATGACTCGTCACGAGCTGCCCCAGTCAAGGCTAGAACTGAAATATACACGTTTGGCTAACATATTTGTTTTTCTTGTATACCCATGACGATAATTATGTATTTTAAACAATAAAGCGTATTTTCTTTGTGAAAATTCTCTCAAACTATTTAGTTTTGTCAACTTTCAGGGCCATGGTGACCAGATGCTCTTACTAACTGAGCTTTATCAACGTAACTTAAAATACACTTGATCTTTATAAAAACACGGGCAAGTTTGAGAATAAAAAAGTTGACTGGTTAGCACGACATATTGTTAGGAGGCAAGGAGGCGCTTGCGAAGAGGAAAGGTTATAATTTAATAACATACATTCACGGTAATACATTTTCAAGGTTTATAGGTTTATATAAACAGACAGACAGGTGAAATTTCAAAACGATACAATTATTTTTTCCAAATTTTATAAAATTAGAAATTTCCCCAGTGACGTCATATAATGTATTTTCTGGATAGCACTAGAGTCTATTTTCATTTGAAGTCTCTTGCAAGCAAAAACACGCTGGAAGCTTTGATGATGACACATCAAAATGAAGAAAAGTAATATTAACAGTTTTTCGCTACTTTATTTCAACACGTAGACATTACGTGTAATGTGTGTGACGCCTTGCTACCTACTAAGTAATAAGGTTTAAGCATAATAAGGTTTAAGTAATTTGTAATAAAAATTAATTTTCATGGAAACCATCTTGACCAAATTTATGGGATGTAACGTTTTTAGTTTTTAGTATGGAATATTGTATGGAGTAACTCAAGATATATTTGGCTTTTAGTGTGTGTACGCAAGGAAGTACGAATTAATCCGCTCTGTCCGCTGTCATCCATTTATGTCAAAGTGACTATAACCGTACAGAAATACGCATTAGTTTTTGTTCTTCTTATTCTTAGTCGGCTTAGTGTACCACAAAGCGTGTGTGTGTAACCCCAAAAATCGTAATAATTCCTTCACTCCTTATAGTTTTCCGCCAAAGACGTAGTGGACGGGTATATCCGGAAGTGTTTGCAAAGGTTTTAGTAACACTTATCCTTAAGTGTAAAATTCCAAGTCTTCTTTTTCCAGTCTATGTCTCTTGGAGTTCACATGCAAGCGTCAACTACAGTGCTTATACATTCATATAAAGTAGATGCTGTAAAAAACTATTTTTTGGGTACTTTTAGATTTTTTTAGATTGTGTATGCTAAAAATTAGACTTACTATTTTCATTGTCCTTTAATAGATCGTTGAACATAGATCCAGACTCGCAGGCGTCAACAAAGAACAAAAGCTGGAAAAACAAACAATTTTGTCATGAGCTAGAATCGAAGCTAAAAACGAAACACATTGTTTCGAATTTAAACAAACCTTTATCATCACTATAATTATTAAAAACAACTCAAACCTAGTCAGGCATGTTTTCTCACTGAGACTGTTACTATTTTGTACCAAGTTATTCCTACATTAGTTAAGCCGTAGCGAAGATCAGAGACAAACTTTTATGGCGACCTAATCTAATACCAGTAGAAAATTTTTCTGTAAAAGCCTTTAATACAATAAAATACCAGTATACCCCAGTAACGTATTAATGTGGTATATTATTGTGCCTTTGTCCTTGGTACCGAATCCCAAATGTAACACGAAAATGTTAGTCATATAACTTGCAGAACAATATACCTTTTTAAATTGTTTATTTTGATACATTTGTTGCAGCGTATGTTCTAAATCATCTGCGTAGAGGTTGTCATCTGGGAAACACAGTAAACCTACACCTCCGTGATCTACGAAGAATATGAACACGTTATCTTCTGGCCCACTGTAACATAACATTTTGCTATTGAGCTCGTGACAGTCTGATTGAACAATGTAAGTAGTAGTAATAACAAGGGTGGGGAGGCATTAGACCAGGCAAACAGGCCGCATCGAGCCCTTTTTGCCAAGCCAGCCATCCTAGGCTACAGAAGTTCACATCGGCAGGTAAATCTCCCTGATCTTTTTGCAAAGATAGAAACCTAGCCTAGTAAGACCACCGTAGAATCCTAAGATCTTCCTCATGGAGTGTTCCAGATCCAAAAAGTTGAAATCTTAACCATCCATATACATCATACTCTCCTATAAAGTGAAAAGCAGCCCTCTTCCTCCTGACATATGAGGGAAATCGAGTTGTTTGCCAGACCTAGTTTCTGGTTAAACAGAAACAGTTCTAAAATCTCTCAACAAAAAAAATTATTAAATTTGTGGAATTAAGAGTAATAAGAAAGACAGCCCTCGGGTTTTATGACCGTAACAGTCAAATCTCTTTGACGTCACCTCGACTAGTGCCATTAATTTCGGTCTAGTTGGTAATAGTACGTTCTGCCACAAATTATTAGCGGGAACCAATCAGAGTCCAGAAATTTATCGCACTCTGTTCTATTAAATTGATAAGTTCCCGCTCATAATTAGTGGCAGATCGTACGGTTCCAACTATACCAAAATTAATGGCACTTGTCGACGTGACGTCATAGAGATTTGACAGTTACAACTATAATACATGACCTTCCACACATAGAGATATTATTATTACTATAGGTTAAATTTTGAAACATCGAAAAAGTAACCTGACCACCTTCGAATATAAATATAATCAAATAATCAGTACGAAATTACAAAAACTATTCAACAAATCAAAACACAAACAATGTGTGGGAAACCGAAATCAATTTGTTAATTATAACCTACACTTACTCTTGAAGGAGGTTTCAATGAGGTTACACAGAGCCCCTGAGAGCCCTAGTTTCAGGCTTCTCAATGTCTTTTAGATAGGCTAATATCGCCTCTAGTATAAATCTCTATGCTTACACAGATTAAGTTTATGCATTGCCATAGAATGTAAAACAACAACAGACATTACTAATGTTTGTTACATGTTGTAATACTAAGTAATATCATGTTACTGACATTACTTATGTATGTAAAATGTAATGTTACAACATATTATAGGCATTACTAATAATTATTTTTATTATATTATAATAATTATTTTTAAGTTATTTAATTTTTATTTCACACGTACGAGCGATTAAATAAAGGAAAATCTGTTAAAGTTCTTTACTCTATGGGGAAATCTCATATAACCTAAAATCAAAATTATTTAGTGCTGCCGAGTTAAGAACAAGGGGTTTTGTCTCTATAAATGAGTCGGCATCATACCAATTTGTGGCTCCAATATGGCGGCGCCGTCCAAACTACTGGATAAAGAATACCGCCACACCTCTAGTGACGTAATACGTAATTTGAATTAAAGCCATTGAAATAAAAACCAAATCAACTACAAGGAAACCAAAGCATGAACCGTACTTTCCTACAACTAAACCGGTTGTTTTAGTCTGTTGAATATTCAAACTTGAATAATATGTATACATGGAACCCGCATGACAATGCATTACAATAATGATAATGTGATTATGAAAATGGAACATCAGGGACTTGAACTTCCTCAGTAATCCGATTTGTACCAGCGGACTTCAAAATCTTAAGTTCTTACCTTTTTAAAACTCTTCCAGTGCCTAAATGTTTCATTGCCGTTTCGTTACCTCTAAGTACATTAAGGAAAGTTTGTGGTGTCACATCCTGTAAATCACGCAATTATATAAAAAATTATTCATAAAATTACTTCTACCATTTTGATAATTAGGCAAATTCAAAGAGATTTTCTTTACCAAATGAAATGAGTAGTGCGAGAAAATAAGGGAATTTTTCTTCGTTAAGCATATGCCATGTCGTACCTGATCCCAACAGTTTGGTTTAGTTTAATGTTCTATTTAAAATTATTTGAAGGAGCAACAATAAGAACTGAAAATGCATGCGTCAGCCCTCTCGATGTATAGTTATTAAAAACTACTGGCAAGTTTAATGCCTGAAGTTTTAAACCTGACAAACCTGAGTTTTAAACGAAAACACATCATCTGTGATACTTATATTATAACTTATGTGTTATAACTTACAACATTCTAATTCATGTTATTTGAAAGTCATAGTTACCTTGGCCTTGTAGTCAATTTTAACATTCTCGTACACATTTGGTCCGTAAGGTTCATTTATTATTTGCCCTTTCATTGGGTTACTGAAAATAAACAAAACCTATAGTTAATTATGGCAAAAAATATGAGATCAAAGTAAAAATTATTGCACTTCCAGAGTATCTCAGTACTTGTCTTTCATTTTGTGAATTATTAGCCGTAACTTTTTCTTCTACGGACACGGACAATGTGTTATAAACACGAATACACGATAGCACAAGATAATGTAGAGTGTTAATGAGCCAGAATCTACAGTCTCTCGTTTAGTTCAAAAATCCCCAAGGTCATAAGTATTTTGGGGATTGACCAATCAGAGAAGCCGCTGCCAACCTCACACTTAAAAAGAGAAAAAAATCCCTAACACAATAAACACTGTAGGGAAAAAACCTTCTTCCCGGCAATCGTTCACTTTGTTTGTGGTTCTTTTTTTGATTACATCGTTATGAAAACTACCTTTAAATTAATATTAAAATGATATTTTAAAATAAAACTACACAAAGAAATGTAAAAAACATCGTCCAGAAAATACGGGTGAAATAACCTGATTTGATAACATCGTTTTTTCTCGCTCCCTTCTTGCAGGGATTTTTTCTTAAGAATCAGTAGTATCTAAACTGACCTGTCAAGATTTTTAAACTAAACGATAGACTTTAGGAACTAGTGGCATCGAGCAGTCCCAAAGCTCATGTCTCACACTGCTTCTATTACGAGGCAGAGGCAAGACCTTAAGTGGCAAAAAGCTTTAGGTATCAAAATATATAAGCAACAGCTGGGACTAATTTGGCTGAGGTCACTTGCAATGTTAAGTGTATTAACAGTGTACAAGGTACATGTGTAACAGTGTACAAGGCACATGTGTAACAGTGTACAAGGTACATGTGTAAGAGTGTACAAGGTACATGTGTAACAGTGTACAAGGTACATGTGTAACAGTGTACAAGGAACATGTGTAACAGTGTACAAGGTACATGTGTAACAGTGTACAAGGTACATGTGTAACAGTGTACAAGGTACATGTTAACAGTGTACAAGGTACATTTGATCATCCTACAGTGGTAGGATGATTTGATTGTAAACATAAAAGTAAACTTACTTAACATTAAAAGCGATGTCGTCGTACATCATAGTGATGACATTGTTCATTGAAAATCCTCTATCCTTAAGGACCTGAAACCAATTGTTTTATAAGTCATCAGATGTTTTTATCCAATTTATAAGCATTCGAATTTTGGAGCACTGATGATTTACGTTTTCTGTACGTTGTTGTGACAATAATTAATATTTAATTAGATTTAGTTACATTTCATGTATAAAATCCCTTATAGGTTAGAAATTTAGAAAACTCTAGTAAAAATGTTGTAATTGTAGTATGTTGAAGCGGAAGAGATTATAGTGTAGCAATGAGATGTCATAGTGCGTTAATTGATTAAGCTTTTTTTTTGGAATAAATGTAACTTCTATTGATTAAATTGATGATGGAAATTACGTGTAAATACTGTATTATACTGTGTATTATTGTGTAAAATACTATGTAGAGATGCATTGAATGAAAGTAGGTGCTTAAACAAGGATAACATTTTAAACTCTCCAAGGGCCGAGGTTTTAACATAAAATCCTAACTACTACTGATAATGATATTTAACTCTAAATTTTAGCTGTTCTGCTAACACAATATATATACATATATATATATATATATATATATATTATATATATATATATATATATATATATATATATATATATAAATTATACATAATTTTTATATTTTCAAAGGAAATTCGCTAAAACCTCTAAAGATTAATACTAACTTATAGCTTTAAACTAGTGCAATTAAAGGTGTGCACTGCCATTTTTAGAGGCAAAGTATTGTATAACCAACAGGAAAATATGCGCATCTCCTTTGAAAAATACAGAAAAACTGAGTTACGAGTTGGGCTTGATAATTGAGTAACTGCTTTAGTTACACAGCATAAACCGGAATCGTACCAGAAATTTTGGATATGACAAGTTCGTACTCCAAACTTAAATATTAAAAAAATAATAAACACACAGACAAGTTTGGCCAGGGCTATATTATCACAGGATTTGGATATAGTAAAACAATGTTTTGTTGTCAGGTTGTCAGCATTACTTAAGTGCACCAGTCAACCGGCTTTCGTGTTTTCAGCGGAATCACATTGTGTTTACGGTCCTGTGCTCCTTCTATATATAGTATTATTCTAAGTCCTTACCACTTTGGACTACGCCCGTTCTACCAATATGGAAATCACTAAAGTGTGTCTTCGGATTTGCTTCGCTCATTCTTGGACAGTAAAAATATGCGTTTTATTTCTATCTGACACCCATCCACCATTAAATTAGTGATCACCATTACATTAGTGATCCAATAAAAACGGTAGTTATACTTACCGTATTGAAAAAAAATGTGTATTCTTGTGTATTATGTGAAGAAATATTCTTGTTCCAAATTTAATTCAATTGGATTATTTTGTCGATTTTCAACAATTTTAAAAACTATACATGCCATTTTAAGTTATAAAAACGTAAAATACACATTTGTTGGTCTTATATACAGCGTTTATATAAGACCATATCTAAATTTTCAGCATTTTTGCTGTCATTTGTCATATTTTTTTTCCAACAGCACAACTAGACCTAATTAATGTTTATACTATTTTGCATAAACACAATAGAAGCCATAATAAAAACGCATACACACTCATACAGACATACAACTTTGAAATAACTACTCAGAAGGTTTCAAAAAAGACCTGAAATAGGTGTAAAATTTTGGTTACGGAGTTTCATAGCGAACTCAATATTCTTCCTATATACCAACGGAATAATCTAGGAAAAGTAATAATTGTTGCAAGTGAAGTATTACTACACCAATGAATAGTATTAACAGGTGAACAGTTAGGTATAAGAAGGTAACAGTTAGTATAGAACTTAGAATAATACTATATATAGAAGGAGCACTACTGATAACACGAAAGCCGGTTGACTGGTGCACCTAAGTAATGCTGCCACCCTAACAATATACAATTTTCTAAAAAAAAGTTGGCAATACTTCCGGTTTCTGAATTATTATGTTCTATTATTAATAATTAATGATTGGTTATTCATAAAATACTAATATAAATATCGGTGGATTACAATATTTAAAGCATTTTAAATTATAATTTAACGTATTTATTAAAATTATATTAAAAGTAGTCCTCTTCAACTAAATGTAGACTCTTGTATTCCGCCACCCTTTTGCCATCTAAGACCGGTTTTTTTTAATACTCAGTAGGTTTTTTAAGTTATAATATTTGTTCTTTACGACCTTTATTCATTAATAGATATTTATGACACATATTTGTTGTTACGGAGGTACCCCTACTTAAGTCCACCAGTCAACCGGCTTTCGTGTTATCAGTGGAATTACATTGTGTTTACGGTCCTGTGCTCCTTCTATATATAGTATTATTCTAAGGTATAGAAGAAAAACAGTATAATATTTGATACTGATAACGTTATACTTTATATACTGATAACGCGATACTTGATAAAAGAAGTTAATTAATAGTATGTTTATACTTCAATATTTCTTCCACTCCATTTCCTCCTCTACTCCATTATTTCCAATATTTTGGTTGATGTTGGCTCAAATAGACCAATTATGTATTTGTGCATATTCACAGTGTGTGCCATCAAATGTCATACTTAATGGAAAAACACTCGTGACAATGTTGTAGAGATGAGTTTCATTTTACCAACCTTATGTACTTCATGAATACAATTTGTACGTTATCTATAATATATATTATTTATAAATTTCTTATTAAGCTTGAAAATTCACAAAGTACAGGTCATTATTAACAAGAGGCATTCGGCCTATTGGGTTGGTACCAAGTGGTCTGTCTGTCTGTATGTGTGTGTGCGACGAAGAGTTCGAAGACTTACTGCAGACGAGCTAAGCTAGTCCGAAATTTCAAGGATGAGATCAGGGAATCCAATAAGACGAAGAAAAGTTTCATCTCGCACCTGATTTTTTTAAATGTAGGAAGGAATAATAATGAAGACAGCAGTCCTAGTTTTTGTTAGTTTAATTTATTACATCAGAGCTTTCACACAAGCGATGCTTGGCATCCTCAGTGAATCTAATAACAAGTAAACAAAACCATAAACCAATTACAAAAGAACAGAAATAAAAATATACATACTAAACAAGGCAATAACATTTCAAAACAAATGCAAGTAATATTAAAATAATCATAGCCCAAACTTACAATTATCAAATTATTTATCAAAATTATCAATCAAATTATTTTAAATTTGAAATAATTACCACCTTTCTCCCCTCCACTTCTTATGTTGAATCCTATCCCTTTTATATCAGCTGTTTTTTTGTTTTTAATAACAATATTTCTTTTCTTAATTGGTGTAATGTTTTTATGATTTACTTACTTTTTTAATACTAACTTTTGGTTTTGATGCTATTAACTGTTGTTTTACATATGTGGTGGTGTAACTATATTACTTATTGTAAGTTTGGGCTATGATTATTTTAATATTACTTGCATTTGTTTTGAAATGTTATTGCCTTGTTTAGTATGTATATTTTTATTTCTGTTCTTTTGTAATTGGTTTATGGTTTTGTTTACTTGTTATTAGATTCACTGAGGATGCCAAGCATCGCTTGTGCGAAAGCTCTGATGTAATAAATTAAACTAACAAAACTAGGACTGCTGTCTTCATTATTATTCCTTCCTCATTAAACTCACAGTCCTTTAAATCTTAATTTTTAAATGTAGTTGGTAATTAAATTATTTACTTTTAATTTATTTATATCTTCCTTATTATTATCGATAGTAATTAAAATATTCAAATCAACTGAGCGGGAACATGATAAGGAGATGATAGAAAGATGATAAGCTTCGATTGGGACAGTATTGTTGGAAACTGAGCGATTTACTCACCTGGTAAGCGTGGCAAATATCAGCCTGGTGTCTATAATTACCCCATCCATTAGATCCAGCTACTAATACTGCCCAGTTATCTGCTCTAGCCTCACTCACGATATACAATAATCCCAACAAGGAATAACTCAAGAACATAGCTTATCTGTAATATAGATCATGTAATATTATAATATTCTGCTCTAATGTAATATTCTGTCACGTGGTTATTACTTATTATTTATTTATGTATTTTTTAAATTTACACAAGGGGCCAAGGCCGATTAAAGCTCCACATAATTGTAATATTAAAGATTACAATAAGAAAAAAAAAACAATAAAATTAAAGTAGACATTATAAAGTTAAAAAAATAAATGAAAATAAGATACAAGTTTGAGAAAAATTAAATATTAGGTAACAAACACTAATAACAATTAAAGCATGTTTAGGCAAATTGCCAGGTTTGTAAAAGCTAAGAACTAACATATCAAAGTATAAAATAGGAAGTATAGACCGCAATAAAATATCTTTGGCACAATAAAAAAATTAAGAGTTAAAAAGATTCAATCAGTCCTTAAAAAAATAATACTAGTAAATAATATAACTCTCTAAGACCTTCATAATAATGCAAGTAAATAAAATAATTATCGAAGAGTTATGTTAAAAAAAATTATATTTATGTTTTAAGCTAAATTGCATTTTTTGTTTAGTATGGTACCTGTTTATTAACAGTTACCATTATAATAGATTATAGATCCAATGTATAATAATTGCTTGTTCAACTGATGTATCTATTACAATATTGATTCTGATTCCACAACGTTTTTCCTTTTCCGAGCTAAATAATATGAATATAAAGAAGAGGGATTTTCCAATACAGATAGCTCATCCGTGTCATTGTTAGAGCTGGTTACGATTCCTTTGTAGGTTAAATTAACTTTAAACTTTTATTAAAATGGACTTATTCAAGTGATATATTGAACAATTTCAATATATCAAATTTTTAAATATATTTTAAATTTTTTTAAATCGTTAATAATAATTTGTTTTATTAAATAGTTACTACACTACAGGACAATATTATCATGCAACGGCTAGACTGCGTAGACTTTTGCGGTCTTCCGCAAAAGGTAGATTTAGGTCTTCCGGAGGTTACCGCTATTAGCATTGACGCGGTCACCACCGGAAGACCTAAATCTTCTTGCCAAGACTATTCTGGTCTGCTTCGTCTTCGTCTTCTAATATTAGAAGTAGGAGTGATGTTTACTATGAAGGAATACAGTTACGAGGTTCATCCAGAAAGTATAGTTGGATTCACAATTCTCCGGTAGCGCTTGACCGTTGCGTGCGGTGCAGTCCCAACCAATGCAATCTTTTTAGACGTCCTAAAACACCTTGCAGTAGCGTTGCGGAATATAAAAATTTTCGCAAACAGACTAAACCCGCATAAATGAAGCATTTGATTGATTTGGAAGCACTAGAGAGACCTGACGCGAAAGAACCGTTTTAATTTTTCAATGTTTTAAAATTTTTCTTTCTCTCTCTTCCAATATATTTATTTATAAGATTTATCCATTATTATTATTGGCGTTCCCCAATCTGGATGGTATCTTGATTACTTTATTCCATTGTTTTGAAATGTTTTATTTTATTTCCGTTCTCTTGGTGTTACTGTCTAAATAGCATTTAACAAGTAAATCCCGGAGTTGAAATGTTTTTTTAATAAAAAACATTTCAACTCCGGGATTTACTTGTTAAATGCTATTTAGACAGTAACACCAAGAGAACATGTTAATACATTCGTAAAGTTTATTACATTTTATAACAAGTGCAATACAATATAATAAACTAAAAGAGATAATACTTTGCTGTTCTGATCGGGGTTGATCAGTACTTTAAAAATATTTAATATTAACCAAAAGAAATATATTATATACGAGGTAAAATAATGAGAACAAGAAGTAATAAAATTAAAAATATTTAAACATTTAACCAATATTTAAAAATACTTAAAAATTAAATTACTTGAATTAATATTTGGTAATATAATTTGAAATAAAAATATTTAAACTTTAACCAAAAAAAATATATTTTATACGAGGTAAAATAATGAGAACAAGAAGTAATAAAAATAAAAATATTTAAACATTTAACCAATATTTAAAAATACTTAAAAATTAAATTACTTGAATTAATATTTGGTAATATAATTTGAAATAAAAATATTTAAACTTTAACCAAAAAAAAAATATATTTTATACGAGGTAAAATAATGAGAACAAGAAGTAATAAAATTAAAAATATTTAAACATTTAACCAATATTTAAAATACTTAAAAATTAAATTACTTGAATTAATATTTGGTAATATAATTTGAAATAAAAATATTTAAACTTTAACCAAAAGAAATATATTTTATATGAGGTAAAATAATGAGAACAAGAAGTAATAAAATTAAAAATATTTAAACATTTAACCAATATTTAAAAATACTTAAAAATTAAATTACTTGAATTAATATTTGGTAATATAATTTGAAATAAAAATATTTAAACTTTAACCAAAAGAAATATATTTTATATGAGGTAAAATAATGAGAACAAGAAGAGAACTAATATTAGAGTGGAAACACCCATCATCGTAAGACAAAACTTGGAAAAATTACAGCTTGTCCAAAACAACCCTTTTTGTCTTTTTCAGTTTCTGTTAAAAATAATGATATTATTTTTGCGATATGGAATTTACAATGATATTATCTTGTTTCCGAAATTCGGAACTTGAGTACGCAGAGGGTGTTAGGTATGTTGAGTATTTCAATTTATTGAATCTGTCAGATTCCATGAATTGGAAGACTCAACCTCTCACCATGGCACTCATATGGCATTTTTGCCGAAAACCGGCTCAGCAAAATAAAGTTTAAATGATTGGAAAGACGCTGTAAAAGTTTAAATAAAATAGCTGTAAAAAAAATAAATAACAACGTAACGTAGAATAGAGTTATAGAATATTGTAATAAATATGTACTTACAAAAACAGTTTTTGGTTTAAACAAAGATCTAATTGATACTGCATTTTCTTGGTTTGATTTTGAAGTTATATATTAATTACAATTAGCATTATGTGACGTAAATAAGATAATGTTTAATTAATTGTATCAGGTATAAAACTAATTGTAGCCATTTAAACTAATTGAGAGATCCTCTCTAAAGATATGACATCACTGATATTAAAAATATAAAACTAGTATTGTTATTTCTTCGTATTATTATCTTGTTGTTGTAAACAATCAAATATATACATCACTTAACATTAATTGTGAAAATATGATTGGAACGTGTAAGAGTTTTATTTGTTGTGATTGGACTTATGTTTTCTTATTATTGTTAAGATCACTGCTATTATTGTATATTTATTTTTTCTTCTTATTGTTTAGAATATAGTGTATTTTTATTGTTTTAAAAAAAGTCTTATATCCTCTCATTATAGGGACTGCTTGGTTTATTTCCACCAACACAAGGAAATTGCCGGCTCACATTGCAGAACATTCGTCCTCACTAAAACCACGCGTTTGCTGTCTTTACAAAGACCGCTGACCAGTACAGTATACGCTGACACAGCGCTGCTGTGGTAGACCAGGAGGATTACCATCAAATTGGTTCCCTAAAAAAAGGACTTTTTTAGAACTTTAAAATAGCTCTTATCGGGACTGCGCTCCCTTAAGGGACGGGTCAGACCTCGGGTTTAACATAACTGACCCTGATAAAGGCCTAGCTCTAATTAACCTTAATCACAAACCCCTTATCAAAGAAATATTGGATGAACCACCATCGCCTCCGTCTCCGCAGAGAATCACCAGTGCTGGTTGGAACACACTGGCGGGGTAGTAATTCGGTGATCGGCTCCTATCCTTTCTATCTAGACCCATCTTCTCAATAAATAACCTAATTTCACAAATGTTTAGAGCACCGCAGTAATCTGGGTGTAACAAATTGCCGGGACTGGTGCCGATAGACCTGAGCTAACAACATCTAATCACAGAGTATGGACATTAGTTCCTCCAGCTATGCTGTAGCGCGCCCACCCTATTTTAACATATTGCCGAGGTAACTACCTCCCTCTTATGTAAACTATCTAAACCTAGTTAAATCACAGACAGCTATTAAGTATAACTAACCTAAATATGAACCAAGCACAGCATCCCCTCGACCATCAAGGAGATGAATAGTCAACGACTGACGGTCAACTGACCTGATATTTAAGAACCGAAACCTAACTAAACCTGATTTGAAAAAAAATCCCTACTAACTACTTTGTCGGACCTAAACTGCTTAGTGGATTACTACATTACGTAGGTAGGTGAAAACTGAGTCTCGGTGTAAATATTGGGAGAGGGTGACTTCTGCTCTCGCCGGTGCGCCGCAGGTAATTATCAACTCTGTTCGTTCATCTCACTCTTCAAAGCTGTGAAGCACTGTCAGCGTCGCCTTATGGCAAAGCCGGCATTAAGTGGAATGCTGGTTTGTTTAAAGGTGCTCCTTAAACATTAATGATCCCATCATCTTTTCTTTGATGTTTTTTTTAATTATTGTTAATAAGATGTAGGAGAGAGAAAGAGAAAAATACATTTTTGCGGTAGTTTTGGCGTCACCGAGTTGAACGGAACCGCGCTTCACCATCCTGATCAAGTAGATGCATTCTGATCTACTGCTTCATTGCAAGCGATTCCGACATCCCAGTACGCAGATAAAGACTGCGTGTCTGTATATTGAGAGTAGCCACGTGGTCGTTGGTCGTAGACCCTACTGATGATCTTATCGTACTATATTTTCTCCCAAATCTTATAAACATTCTGTTGAAGTTTGGACTCGAGTTGTCTCATTATTTATTTAATTATTATTTTCACGAAAACTAGAAGTCCTCCGGCGATCACCATAAGTTGCACACAGTATATATTTCATAGTTACAATTTAACAAAGTTTAAATTAATCAGTCTCTTAGATTTGATTCATGTCATTTACAACAATTATGTTTGACCAAAAGTCGAAAAAACCGTGTTAAGTAGGTAAGCGTAAAATCCTCAGTACAATTGGTAAACAAGAAATGTCAAGATGGGTACCCACCCATCTTGCGTTTTCGATGTTTTTGGGACACTGAATAAAATCAGTGTCGATACAACCACTCAAAGGCGGTCCGGAGTCGATACGATCTCTCAAAGCCAGAATTCCCAGGTTTGAATCTTGGTACCGGGGAATTTTTATGATTATTTTTACACCATATAAGTTTATAACTAAAAATAATTCTGGCAGGGATGTCCGCAAGTCGGGCACGTTATCTCTAAACTGCGTGCTTGCTTGCTCAGCGATCTATTTCTAGCATAAGTTACTGGTTTATGCTTTATAACATGATCTGATCAGTGATATCATTAATTGTTACCAAAGTTCTCTGGATATCTCAAAAGAAATGCGCTGTAATATTTTAAAAAGTAGCATAAACAGAGCTTTAATCGAGTGCGATTCATTGTGACTAGTGTTGATTTTGAAATGATAACTTCTGGAATCTATATGCGCGTTTCCTTTGAAAATTACGGAAAGTAGTAATGCATACATCATACAGCGTTAACCGGAAAAGCAAGAAATGGATTTCTGTGCAAGGAAGACATATTTAAAAGGAAATTCGCCTTCATAAAACCTCCACTCCTTACTAATTATATAATTTTTTGTAATAAAATAATGAGAGACGATTTTGATACTGTAGGTAGTAGGTACTACATAGCTTATAAGATAATGCTGTCTGTAAAAAACGTATTTTAATATAACAATTAAATATAAACATTTACAAATATATAATTTCTTAGTTGGTTATATCACAGAGTGTTTTACACTACTCGGGTCAAACTTCTTGTTTTTGAGCTGCAAGATATCTTCATTGCTTGTATTACTTCAGATTCTGAAACCCACTGGAGACTGCACATGTTGACGAATTTGTTTAAGTATCTCAGTAGATAGTTATTCTGAAATATATTAAAAACGGTCGTGAAAATTTTGCAAAGTGCTGAAAACGACATTATATGGAAGAAAACTTGGTTAAACTGAACAAAGAAGTTGAGAGAGGGGATGAATGTATACATTTTATAAGAAAACCGTGAATAACCCGTGCAATACTCAGAACTAACTTGTGGCTTGTTCTGACCTATAACTTATGGTAGTTCTCTGTTAATAAATATTGATTTTTAACATGTTTCTCGAGGCGATCACATTATTAAAACCTTTGTTCTTCTAGATTTAAAGGCATTTAACCCCAAAAGAATCTTAGTTTAGACAATAATTGGTCGCTGAAGATATACATAAATAATGAATGGATCGTGCAATTGTATATTAAAGAGCAATTAGAGAAAAGTAGTCAAGCAATAATTACTTAGCAACAATTGTTTATGCCTCAAAAGTAGCAATTGCTTTTTTTCAGGGATTTCAGACCTATGCACCATGCCGAAACGCATGGCATACAGATGGCATTTAGTTACTCAATGCGCTCGTAGTCATGATTACGTTAGTGTCAGCATAAAGTTTGATTTTTACTCAATAATTACTTTATATGTAACAACAAATATTATTAACAAATAACACTAAACAACGACATGGCGGCGTAGAAGGTGCGTATTTCCAGTGAGAAGCTCAGTTACCTACCTTAGCAGTATTGAAGCAAAGTTTGTTGAAATGAAGTAAGAGATTCTTATAGCAAGGATAGTTTCCTTTGTTCAAACTGAATTTGGATTCCATGATAGCTTGGTGTAGTTGAGCTTTACCTTTAGACGCCATTTTAAAAATATGATTCATTGTTTTATCTGCATATTCACGTTTCTGAAAATAATAATATTTCTGATTAGAGAGAGAAACATTTTATTTATAAAAAATTACATTACAAAGGGAATTATGAGATCGGATTGCGATTTGGCACGCATGTAGCCATGTTTAAGACTAACATATAAGCCAAGTTTCATCTCATTATCTGCATTCGTTAAATTTTTATGAAATGACTTGGTACGTTTTTTTTTAAATTGGAAAATGATTCAACAGAGTTGAAATTCAGTACAAGTGTATACCTTGACGTAATAAATAGGTACACCAATATTGTTTTGTTTCAAAAGGACGAGTATATCCATGATTTTTGTGGGATCATAAAAGTTAAGCGGCATTGAGCGTGGTCATTAACTGGATGGCTAGGAATGAAACGGACGAATTTATTAACTAAGTGAGTCCGAAGACGCATTGCAGTATAAATTTAGCGGTTAGTAAATTCTGATGACGAGCCAAGCGGGTTTGAAGTAGAGAGGATGAGCGTATCAAATCCGAAGTGATGAGGAAAAGTTTCGAGGTTCCCCGTACCCGATTTTTTTAAGTTTAAAAGAACTTTATACTTAATCGTACATGGCCTGTCCGCATATCCTCGTTCTTGCATCATTATAAGGGATAGACATAAAATTACGCTCGTGATCCTCCATAAATGATAGGCATAAATTTACGCTCTTGCTCCTCTATAAGGAATTGGCATAAAATTATACTCGGGTTCCTTTATAAGAGAAAAGCATAATATTCTCAACCTTCGCCATCAGCAGCGTAACTGGGCATGTGATCCACAACAGGTGGTGATTCAAAATCATCACCTGTTGATTGCTTGTCCATCTGTCCATGCTCGTTATACGTTATTGACGTTGTGACATATATGCTGACTTATAATATATAATTAGCAACCTCATCATTACCTCTATCAGCCGCACTACTTCACCATTAGACCACATAATTGGTTTGGAACAAAAGTAAACACATAAAACCGCTTTTATGTGTGACTTAAAAGTAAACCAACAGTAGTTTATATGAACTTTTAATACGAAATAACATTCTGAAATTAAATTAAGAACTGTTATTTATGTATTAAGGATCCAAGGGGACCGAACCCCTATCCAAGTCTCAGAGGTTACCTAACGTATAGCTCTTACCTGAACAATATCATCAAGTTCCTGTTTCCTGATTTGTTTCAAATGTTGAGGAGCTCTTTGAAGCCTGAGCTGTGCTGTATACAGTTCTACTTCTCTGCTAGGTATTCCTTTAAAAGAATCCGAGAACCTTTCCTGTGAATAATCGTGTATAACTTATTATAAATCCAGAAGACTCTGTTGGAAGCTCTACGATTTAAGTTGAAGTCTTTAACAAAGAACTTAAGTCTTTTCAAATTGGGGCACTTGTAAAAATGAACAGTCTTCATTATTTAAACCCTACCATTCTATATTTGGTATGACTGCGAAAGTAGCTGTATCTATGACCTTTGGAGTCATAATGATACAGATCAGCTAAATAATGTACATTCTCCCTCTTTCTCTTAAAGTCATATCATTGTCCCAACATGTTTGTACTTATAAACACTTGTTTTTAGCATTTTAACATGTTGTCCAACTTCACCATTTTCAAAATATTGCTTATTACTTCCAACAATGTTTTTTGTTAATTTCTTAATGCGACATATGTAGCCGTATTTTTTTTTTTAAAAAAAATGGCAGGCTTAGTGTATGTATAGGTTTTTTAAGCGTCGACACAGCCAAAACCCTGAAAGTTTCAGAGAAAATCATTCATACATTTTTAAATTAGATAAAAACGAAATCATCTTGGCACATCTTGCAAGAAATTTCATAGACAAATTTCTTTGTCCTCTCAATATTATGCTTTAGTTAATAATGTAAAAACACTAAAATTTGTTTTAAAACCTTTAAATTTCTTAACAGGTATGCAAAATGGCATATTTGTGCTAAATCTCTGTATTACTAAAAATTTGTGGTTTTAACCACTCTATGTGTATGGCTTTATAGAAAATACTTGTTTATCAGTGTGAACGAATATTTTGTAAATGAAAATATTTTTGTATTGACGTGTAATTTGTTGGTTTACAGTCTAAAAAAATCTAATTTTTCCAATGAATGTTTTTAGAATCCCAGAATTTCAAAAATGTAAAAAATGCTTTGGGTGTATCTTTGAACAGTCAGTTATAATAATCAGGAAACTTGTCATGTTTTTATTTATTTTTTTAATTGGCATATCAGTTATTGAATAAAATAACAGTAACAGACTAATACTGGTTTCAAGTGCAGTTTTACAGATTTAGTATAACTTATAGTGGTTTGACGCACAACTTACATGTGTAACAGGTTTGCGTACAACTCCATTGCTGTTAGTAACAGAGGCTTTTCCGAAGAATTCATCAATAGTATCCTGACCAAGTTGAAAATCGCCATAAAGCTGAACATGACTTTCATTTACAAGTGTCCTGACAACGTCATACTGATGCCATAGAGTTTCCGTATTTCCCTCTGAGCTGCCGAGTAGCTACAACACATCAACATAACTTATGTTACCTGATATGTAGTCATGTGGCGTGCCACACTCGCAGGCTGGGCCGCTGGCTAACAGCTCTATCACTAGGGCTGTATAGGCATAGAGATATATACTAGAGGGGGCATAGCCTATCTTAATACATTGAGAGGCCTGAAACATTTTTAGTGGGGCTCTGTGTAACCTCATTGAAACCTCCTCCAAGAGGGAGTTAAGGTTATAATTAATCAATTGTTTTCGGCTTGCCGCAGATTGTTTGTGTTGTGATTTGTATTTTAAACATTCACTATATAATTTATTGTTTTTTGTTCTGTTTATTTGATGAAAATGATAATCGAATGTGGTCAGGTTACTTTTTCGATGTTTCAAAATTCAACCAATAGGGCCCCTCTAGTAATATATCTCTATGTATATAGGTGACTGTATTTCATCTATTATATTTTCTATATATTTAAGATGATTCTACATTGTAGTTTAGATCACTAAGTGTCTATATTTGAACTGTAAGTTCTCTGCAGATAGATTGAAATTACCTATTAATAGGGTGAGACAGAAGAAGAATTAAGAAGCTTAATTTGTTTGAATCTTAAATGACGGTAGTCTCTTAAAAGTATGAATTGTTCTTTGACATCTCCTATTAATCAGATTTCTGTCACTACTATCAATAATTCCTTTTCTAATTTCTATTGATATTCCCAGAATATGAAAATTCCGATTGCGACATTTTTCGAAAAGAGTTACTGAAAATAACGTCTAAATTGGACGCGCTTATTTTCAAGAACGGCTCGGTAAATTAAAATTACGTCTAAAGTTTGATTACCTTATCCATATGTTGCATCCAGGATATACTGTACAAGTCTCCAAGACACGAGTCTATCTGAGGGTTTGAGCAGTACCAACCCATTGATGATTCGTCTTTGGCTGATGCTGTGCTCACTAAAACTAAAAAATAAGTAATGTTAATAAAGTGATGCAGGTACTGAAAGAGCATGACGGAGCTTAAATGCGCTTTAGGTAGCTTCACTTATGATCCGAGAGACGATCATGAAGCAGTCAAATGGATACGATTAAGTAAAGAACTGGTTTTAATATTTCTAGGGCTTACCATCACATAAGTGTGTGCGAGTGCTGCTGAAATATGCAGAAACATTTAAGTTCCAGCTATTTTATGTTCATTGTCGTTCGATGATCAGTTTGTCAGGTATTTTCTTGCCTGGATGCATCTACAGTGTTATTTTTTTTACAATGTCTTTTCATTAGGGGACAAGACAGTGATAGGAATATGCAGATTTATCGCACAAGTATCTCCATGAGCTGTTTCATTTCGTTTCTGTTCTATGTTTCATTAGGATATAGTTAACATTGCATCAAACTTACTGTTATTATGTTCTTCTAATATGTTATCAAACATGGAACCAGCTTCACACGCTTCAACATAAAACAAGAGCTGTAAAAAAAAATCAAAATAAAGTTGAAAAAAAAATTTTTTTCCTTATTTACTACTGATGATAAAGGAAAGTATTGTATAAAGAAAAATTCAAAGCCATCATATTCATCCGTTCAGGCTACTTATGAAACCGCTTGAGTGGGTATGATCATGCTGTCTATCAGTCTGCGCTCTGAGTGAGTTTCATAATGCTGTCTATCAGTCTGCGCTCTGAGTGAGTTTCATAATGCTATCTATCAGTCTGCGCTCTGAGTGAGTTTCATATTGCTGTCTATCAGTCTACGCTCTGAGTAGGTTTCATAATGCTGTCTATCAGTCTAAGCTCTAAGTAGGTATCATAATGCTGTCTATCAGTCTGCGCTCTGAGTAGGTTTCATAATGCTGTCTATCAGTCTACGCTCTGAGTAGGTTTCATAATGCTGTCTATCTGTCTACGCTCTGAGTAGGTTTCATAATGCTGTCTATCAGTCTAAGCTCTAAGTAGGTATCATAATGCTGTCTATCAGTCTGCGCTCTGAGTAGGTTTCATAATGCTGTCTATCAGTCTACGCTCTGAGTAGGTTTCATAATGCTGTCTATCTGTCTACGCTCTGAGTAGGTTTCATAATGCTGTCTATCTGTCTACGCTCTGAGTAGGTTTCATAATGCTGATCTGTCTACGCTCTGAGTAGGTTTCATAATGCTGTCTATCAGTCTGCGCTCTGAGTAGGTTTCATCGTGCTGTCTGTCAGTCTGTATCACACATAAATTCCTCTGTGAACTTGTTGGAGAGTTGAACATTTCAACATATTTGTCATCTTAGTAATATAGCTCTTTGTCATATTAGAAAACATTGCTGGTACTTGGTTTTAGTTTATTTATTTTGAAATAGGTTCCAAATCAATAAATATCACTATTTTTGAAATAACCCAACTTTACCTAAGTTTATATTTTTAACAGTATATAGCATATAAGCAACAAGAGATATAGACAACAAGAGGTCATATATGACTTTTCATATAGGATTATACGTGGATATCTAAATAAAAAACTGAACTTGTTCGGATGGAGTAAGCGTTGAAATTCGAACCCGGAATATTTATTCCATTTGGCGTATACGACTCGTTCAGCTCAGTGCGCTGTTGTGCATGTTAAGACATGCACAACAGCGCACTGAGCTAAACGAGTCGTATACGCCAAATGGAATGAATATTCCGGGTTCAAATTTCAACGCTTACTCCATCCGAACAAGTTCAGTTTTTTATTTAGATATCCACGTAAGCTGTCGTTCCACGAAAAGTTGCTCAGGAGCGGATATAGCTATGAGGTAAGACAGATATTGAATGGCTTCATAACCATCAACTATAATGTCTGGTAATAGTGAGCGCGGGCAAACTAATTTTGGTGAACTTTACCTTCTTAAAACTCTTCTTGGATGCCATTTTTCTAAGAGTATTTTCAAGATCGTCAGCCATGAGATTGTCGTTAGGAAAGCAAAGTATTCCAACTCCACCGTGATCGACAAAATTTATAAATACGTAATCATCTGGTCCACTGGAAAACAACATAGCATGTAGTTTAATATTTCATCTCGCATGTTAAGTCCTCTAAACTAGTGGTTCCCAAGGTAGTACAAGAGTCCACATTTGAAACAAGGTAGCGTATGTGGCACTTAGCGTGGTGAGAGTAGAGGTACTTTCAAAGTTACGTCGGAAGTAGTCGACTACAAAAAAACGAACTTTGAAGTAAATGTCGAGTAATATATCCTGAGATTTTATTCGATATTTGATGTTGGATAAAAAGTGACTACAAATTATTGACTTTGTAAACTACTCGATAAATATCAATTGAAGTACTAGATTTTCTTTATCAATATTTCTATGAATGTCGTAAAATTCGTAAAAGTGTCGTAAAATATCGTGGAAAGTGTCGTAAAATAGAACTTACCTCTCTAATACTCTGCCAGTGCCTATTTCTTTCATTGCGTCAGCATCACCACTAATTATGCTTAAAAAGTTTTCTGGCGTTAAATCCTGTAAATAAAAATACAATATTAATAGAAATCATGTATTTTACTCTAAATACTTTTTGGAAGATAACTCAACTTGGTTTACAGTAATGTGTAAGCCAATAAGGTGTCAGTCTTTTACATAAAAATATTGTCCTATTATTCGATTATGGCTCATAATAGACCAAGAGACCAGGGGTGTTTTGTTAATAAAAAGTGTAATGGCTGGAACCGGTCTCAATTTTTTGTAAATACCTTCCTGAACAAGGATCTGCAATTCTGCCGACTCGTATCGGATGGGTGTCCCACGAAGAACGCACTTTAGAGGTCAAATTTAGCATCCAAATTAATAAAAAGTGTAATGGCTGGAACCGGTCTCAATTTTTCGTAAATACCTTCCTGAACAAGGATCTGCAATTCTGCCGACTCGTATCGGATGGGTGTCCCAGACAGAGCTTTTGACCCCTAAAGTGCGTTCTGCCTGGGACACCTACGAGTCAGCAGAATTGCAGATCCTTGTTCAGGAACGTATTTACGAAAAATTAAACCCGTTTCCAGCCATTACACTTTTTATTAACAAAACAACCCTGGGCTCTTGGTCTATAAAGTGCGTTCTGCCTGGGACACCCATCCGATACGAGTCGGCAGAATTGCAGATCCTTGTTCAGGAAGGTATTTAAAAAATTAAGACTGGTTCCAGCCATTACACTTTTTATTTAATTTGGGTGCTAAATTTGACCTCTAAAGTGCGTTCTTCTTGGGACACCCATCCGATACGAGTCGGCAGAATTGCAGATCCTTGTTCAGGAAGGTATTTACGAAAAATTGAGACTGGTTCCAGCCATTACACTTTTTATTAACAAACACCCCTGGGCTCTTGGTCTATAAATAATAAAACAATAGTTTTGAATATTAAATTTATGTTTTATGTATATATATATATATATATATATATATATATATATATATATATATATATATATATATATATATATATATATATATATTTAAGGTCGAAGACCTCCATGACGTCTGTTGAGATCAATGGAGATAAAGGGTTGGGGGTAGTTATAGGGGCATCTCCTGTGCTCTTGGGCTAGTCAAAATAAATGGTCTATGTAAATAGAGTAGTATTATTTATATTAGAGCAACACTCGAGTGTTGCTCTGGCTAATTAATATGATGCCGTTAAGCCGAAACCGGTCCAAAGATATTTATAACCAACAGCAAGCATCGACGATAGCTAATTCTTCCATTTCTTCTTATACTAGTGGTAATAATAATTACTTTAATTTTGATAGGTGGAGTTCTCAGATATGTGTCCCTGGACATTAAACGTTTGTTGAGTGTCGTAGTTTGGACACTTCTTGCTACGTTTTTTTAACAGAGATAATCATTTTAAAATACGTGGCAATACTTATAAACATATATAATTACTCACATCTCCTCTGTAGTCTATTTTGACTCCTTTATATACATCAGGACCATATGGTTGATTAATGATCTGACCCATTAATGGATTGCTGTAAAAATTATGAAGCAGATGCAAGAATTAAAAATAGTATTCCTCACCTGATCGGATTCACTCGACCTAATCTTTTCGGACTCAGACTATAGACTAATATTTAACTTATATTCTCTACCACAAACACACTGGAGGGAAACCTGATTTCGGATTTTTATTGCAAATACCATACTTTTCCTATATATTTACGGTACAAATGAGAAAAGGTTTTAAAATTTAATTTAATTTAAGAGCCAAGCGAACAAGACTCCTCGTCGCTAATCACAGGGACTAGAGGTATAATAAGTCTGTATTGTCATTATTTTCGAAGATTTGAAGTATCTTCGCAGGGCTTCCTTCATTCTAATCTAAATATCTATATTACAACCTCCTCTAAATGCTTGGTTCTGATTTTAAAATTATGCTGGAACCAGTAAATCTATTTTACTAATAATAAAACCATTAAAAATTTAAGACGGAAGAGAACTTACTCTGAGTTGTTTGCAATGTCATCGTACATCAATGTTATGATGTTGTCTTCGCGGAATCCTCTTGCTTTCAAAATCTGAAATCCCATAACAATACAGCCTCTGTAAATGCCTGTATGACTTATTGGGTTCACTTGAATATCATGAACAGACAAACACATCGTTTTAAACAGGAGTAAAAACATGTAAAAACAAATTGTTATTTGACGTCATTAACCGGCGATAATGAATCAGCAAAATTTTCGAAAAAAAACCACGAACATTTTTTTCAATGAATATGAAATTCAGACAAAGAAGAAGGCAAGTGAAGTATACAGTATTAATAAAAACACCAAAGTCTCTCCACACATAATATGTAGTCATTTCCACATATACATATGAGTCCGATTTGTCAAAGCTAACAAGTGACTCCATACTACCTTTATACATCGTTCGCCGGCACTGATGATGACCGAAAGGTTAAAAGCTGGCTCTGTCAATAAATATTATATGTGGAGAGACTTGGGTGTTTTATTAATGAATATGAAATTTTTAATGGATTTGGCACGAATTTAGCCATATAACACCAACAAATGTCCATGAGCAAAGTTTTTGAAATAATATGTTTACGCTTTTTTAAAAAAGGTAATAACCAAAATATAATGTAATTGTGTTGTAGTTTCTACAAAGAGTTTCCCTTTACGTAATAAATAAGAATACTTTGTTTCCTTTCAATACGACAAGTGTATTTACGGCTTTTGTTGGACCACGAAAGTAATGCATCAATCACCGTTATTAGTGTCTGGATGGGTGGCCGCAGGGAATAAATTGAACTTATTTACTTAGATCCAGCGAAGCGAGTCCGAAATCGTGTTTCTTAAGCTTAAGGTGGTTTTGTGTTTCCTAAAGGTGATTTTTAAGCGAGGATAAGGTTGCTATTCGCATCCTCTAAGGGCATAAAATTTTGAGGCACAAATATATGACTGAACTTGGGTTTGAAGAGACATTTTTTTAATCTTTCACCCTGCCTATTCTAATAAAATAATACTCCAAGCGACTTTACACTAAAAATAGACGAGCAATCGATTGCGCCCTTTTAAAGCAAAACTGTAAAATCGTTTTAAAAGTATTAGCCCAAGGTGAGGTGGCTATTGATGGGTTTTGGTTTTACCTGATGTTATATTGATGCCAAAATTTATAAATAAACAGCCTTTTGTGTATTAAAGAAAAATCAAAACCGAGCCCCATTTGTTTTGGGCATCGTATCGTGTGTGCTATGTATCAGTGCATTTGAGTTGGATTGGACCGAGTTTGGTGTAAATCTGATCTACGAAATTGGTAGAAAAATGATTACCTGGTAAGCGTGGCAAATATCAGCCTGGTGTCTATAATTACCCCATCCATTAGATCCAGCTACTAATACTGCCCAGTTATCTGCTCTAGCCTCACTCACAATATACAGTAAGCATAATAACCCTACTTTCAACATCTTATCTAAAATAGAAAAAAATAATTAGCAACTAAACAAATTTAAGAATGAATAAATTAGATAATAATAAATTAAATTAAAAATATATTAATTAATTAATTAATAAATTAAATAATTTAATAAATGCTTAGTAAATTAGTTAATAGCGATTCGCTAGGTAAATTTAAAATTGCTAAAGATCGAAGAAATCCGTGATAAATCAATAACAAGACGAAGGGTATTCACCCTGCGGGAACCACCTCAGGTGGGTTGCATCTACTACACTCTAAGAATTAATTAAAGTTGGCGAAATCATTTTAATACAAATACTATTCATAAAATCTTAGAGCATAGCCCGGGCTGCGAACCCCGGACCTCCGGTGCCGAAATCGACCGCCTTTACGATCACGGCCACGGAGGCAGACATAAATTTTGTAAAATAAAACTCAAAAATAAATAAAGTATAAATCAAGCAGTAAATTATAAATAAATAAAATAATAAGAAATACTTAGTACGTAAAGTAAGTAAATACTGAGTAAAAAATTAATATAAGTTGTTTGAAGTGTTAAAACTAATATTCTATCTAATATTAAATATAAATGCAAAAACAAAGGCGTTCTTTCATGTGTTGCAATACTTAAGGGGATCATTAGATATACAAATCTCTAAATTTATACTGGCACACGTTTTCGCACTTGGCTTCGCTCGTCCTCAAACAATATATACATTTATTTTATTCTTAGCAGTCACTTATGAAGGCATTGTCCTAAATCGGTCGACACTACTTGACAATAGTAATCCAACAAAAAGCTGCCTTATTTATTGTATATTTATTTATTTCGTTATTTTTAGATGTTAAAAAAATTAAAACACGTATACATTTCATTTGTTTTATATTAATCTGAAACTAAAGGAGAAAAAACGGTAAAGTATACTAAGCTTGTCCTTTAAGTACATAGAGATATTATTACTAGAGAGGTTCCTATAACTTAAATTTTAAAACATTGGAAAAGTAACCTTACCACCTACGGTTATAAATAGAATCAAACAATCAATTCAAAATTACAGTAAGTAGAACGTTAAAAATTCAAATTAAACACTAACAATGTGTGGGACGCCAAAGCAAATGATGTATTATAACCTTATTATAATGCCCAAAATGATGTTTAGGCCACGCAATGTATATATTGAGATAGGCTATGACCCCTCTAGTATTTATCTCTATGCCCTTTAGTATGTATCTCTATGATAAAAACCATAGAGATATATTACTAGAGGGGCCTTAGTGGTTGATTTTTGAAACATCGAAAAAGTAACCTGAATACCTTGGACTATCAATATAATCAAATATACATAACAAAATTACAGTAACTTATAACAAAATGTTTAAAATACATATCAAAACACAGATAATGTGCGGGAAGCCAAAACAATTAATTCATTACAACCTTAACTCATTCATAAAAGAGGTTTCAATGAGGTTACACAGAGCCCCTGAGAGCCTTAAAAAGATGTTTTATGCCTCTCAATGTCTTGAGATAGGCTATGCCCCCTCTAGTTTATTTATATCTCTATGCTCCAAGTAGCTCCACCGTTGCCATATAATTTTCGAATGTTTTCGAAAATATAGATGACTATATAATTGGTACCAAAAATGTATAGCTTAGCATAAATCAACTATCCATAGTCTAGAGTCTTTTGACTTCGGACTTGCTTTGCTTGTCCTTAGAATGCTATGATTACGTCAGGAGTCAGGTGACATTACTTAGGTATCACAGCAGCGCTCGACTTCAGAATAGATTAGTGGTCCAAAGTTAATGTCAATGATTTACAAATGCCATGGTTTATCCAAAGCTTTGGGTGATTACACTCCGGTCTCGCTAAGTTCGACCTTAGAATTATTAGGCGACCATGGAAGCGAAGAAAATTAATACAGTAGGTTGGCAAATAAAACGAGTAATACTTTTTTATTATGCTCGTGTATTCATTTAAGACCATACTTGTCTTGTGACCATATGTATGTGATCATACTTCATAGCATATTTTTTATTGTTCTTTATGAACATTTTATGTATTTTATTATTTTTTAAAAACGTCATGACATTAACGGACGTAAAAAATTTTTTTCGTGCAAGTTTATGTGTCGCACTAATAAATATATGTGTTTACTAATCATATACAAACTAAAAGTCGAACAGCTGTGGAATTTTGATATCTCACGATTGATTGATATCTATTAATAATAATAATAATAATAATAATGATAATAATCTTTATTTCCATCAAGTTATTTATGGTGAGAGCCTCCAGTAGCTAGCTAGAGCAGAGACTCCGTTTCATCTGTTTACAAATTATTAAATTTTAACTTATAATTCATCTTCTTGAATGAAAGAAAAAATAAATAAAAATAATTATATTAATGGAATTGAACCATTTAACTTGAGGCGGGAAATATAATAGTGCTCGATTTTAATCTTGTAGTATTGATACTCTACTATTGATATCTGACGATTGATTGATCTCTTTTGATACTATACTATTGATATCTGACGATTGATTGATATCTATTGATACTATACTATTGATATCTGACGATTGATTGATATCTATTGCTATCTGACGATTGATTGATATCTATTGATACTATACTATTGATATCTGACAAACGTCGAAGAGAAATAAAAAAATTAAGTTATAGGGCGTTACAATTTTAAAACTCAATAGTTAATATCTTAAAAATGGCGACTAACATCAAATATATTTTTAATGGATCAATTGATCCCAATTTTAGCTCGATCAGTCAATTTTTGATTTTATTCGATTTTTTTAAATTTGCTACAACTCAGAAAAATAGGTAATCATAGTTTGAAAACTATCATGGAATCGGGCAGCGCAACTAAACTTCAAGTCTAAAATTTGTGCCGAGGTTCAAATTTCTGGCATAAACACAGCGGGAGTTGTGGCACTGACAGACAGATATACAAATGCATACATACAGACAGACAGACAGACATACACATACATACAGACAGACAGATATACACACGCATATAGACAGACAAACAGATATACTGATGCATACAGACAGACAGACAGACAGCTCGTCGAAAACAACTCAGAACGTTAAGATAACGCGTGAATCGGATTATTATGAGGAAACCTCGGTTTTGGATCATTAGAATGAACTCAATACTTCTTATACCTATGATAAAATGTGAGGGAAATGAAAAAGAAAGGAAAACTTATATTTTGACTTTCCTCTAGCCCGCCATATGCAAACTTCAGCAACATAAAAGCAAAATTGAAAAATATATTTACCTTTGTCATATAACAGAACGATTATAGAACTGCTTTGGTGACAAAGCAATCGTTTATATTTATACCGAGAGGAGACATTAACACCATAATCTGTTTTAATCCGTAAAGTAGATTCCAGATTACACTTCAAGCATGCAATCTTAAGTACCATTTAAGGAAATAAATCAACATTTATATAACAATAAATAAGTATTAGTTATAAGTATCATGCTTTCTCATTGTATAATATTTATTACTCATTAATTTGTATTACATTTAAATTCCACTTAATGAGCCATTATTATCAAAACCTGGTAATTTTGTAAACAATAATATAGGCATGATACAAGATTATTAACAATTATAAATTTGTATACCACATAAGTGTTTAAAAGTCCAATAGTGAGAGCATCTCACTCATATTAAGTAACGTTATATAAATTTAAAACGTTGTCATGGATTCGTTTCTTTTACTTTGACCTTTTTTCGGCTTATCGTTCTAAGATCGTATTGCTTACAATACTTATTTACTTGAAATACATATTGCTTTTATCAAAATTTTCTTATGTTATGTTATGTCAGTTCGGACACGCAGTACACTTTAATCTAGCTTGTAGACATAATTGCGTTTTAGGAAACAATGTATGTTTTAATTGGTTTATTTTAAAAATTCAAGATGACCTTCATTGAATATGGCTATTTGGATAAGCCAATGTGTAAATGTTCTTTTGTCTCTGATAGGACTTGATTGTCACTGATAAGACTTGATGGATATCAAGTTTGGTTGGATCCGGTCCAGCGTGCATGAGCATCCACAAAATTAGACATTAATTTATGTGTGTGTGTGTGTGTATGTATGTATGTATATGTGTATATATATATATTATATATATTATATATATATATATATATATATATATGTGTATTATTGTAATATATATGTATATATATGTATATATATATATATATATGTATATATATATATATATATATATATATATATATATATATATATATATATATATATATGTATGTATGTGTATATATATGTATATATGTGTGTGTATATGTATGTATATATGTGTGTACGTATGTATATGTGTGTATATGTGTATGTATGTGGGTATGTATGTGTATATGTAGTATTGGCGTATATATATGTATATATTTTTTTATTAGATATAAAGGCAGACTATAGACTGTTCACCACAGCACAAGGCTAATGCCTTAATGTGGTGATAATCCAGTGTTATGACATAAAAATACCAAAATTTGATTTTGTATGATAATCTGTTTTAATTTGTTTTTATCTGAAAATAAAAGGAATATATTATTTAAAAAAAAAAAAAAATATTTTTTCCGATTATTTTGAGCTATTATCGCACAGAAACGTGAAAGTTTGACGTATAATATAGACGTCGCATTCTGTCTTATTATAATGTTGGTAAAGATTTACTGAGAACTTTATTATTTAATAGCAACAATAAAAAGAATTATAAAAGAATTCAATATTCAATCTGTTTATTACTAAATATTAATTAAATATTGAAGTGCAATACGTCACGCGATTATTTTAAGTAGTTTAGTTTGTCATTGTAGAGTGTTTGTCATTAGTTAAATGTAAATATTTATAAACAATATAAATGTTACGTTTTGTGTTACACAGAACTCACATAGCTTTCTTGATGCACCGAAATTAAATTAATTTGAAATCAAAGTAATTTAAAATAAATTACTTTGAATTTAAAAATAAATTATATAAATAAATAAATTATAAATCAATGAAATGATTCTGAATTTAATCAAATTTATGGCCCTTTTGATCTTCACAAGTAACCAAATAATATATTATTTGGTTAGTCTATTTATTAGTAGAGTAGACGAATGATGAAGATATACGAACAAGTAGAATCCTCATGTAAACCAGGTTCTTGTATCGTTATCAATCCGGTTTTCTAAGTTAGCAAAGATTTGAATAAATTAGTAATATTTGGGGGTTTTACATAATAAAGTTTATCTATGTATTCTAGATTGCTGAATCATATAAAACACAATACGACCATATACGAATCATATATGGAGTCGATACGACCACTCGTAGTTACTGACCGAAAAATCAAAAACAATCAGAAATTAAATAATAACCAGAAATCTTAAAATACAGTTTGTTTACTGTTGGGAGTATTAAAGACGAGACTAAACTGATTTAGAAATGCGTGCAATTTTTTTTAATGTCTAACTTACCCTTTCCCTAGAAAGAGGGAAACATTTATTGGTTTAACTATTATGTATTAACATTCTGTATTATTGGTGTAAACATGTTAAAAAATGAAGACATTTATTAAAAAAATCTCAAACAAGGTAAGAATAACATTAGATCCGTACAATTGACCATCATACAATAAGAAACAACTAAAATTGGCAACATGCTTATAACCTAACGAGAAGACATGTAGTAGCGTTATGAGTGCCCAAGGTTTTCCTAATGAAAAGTGTTTTATATTAGGAAGGTGTGTGTGTGTACGCTTCTTCTTCATTCTTCTCCGCTTCTTCTTGTCTTATACATATAAGTTGCTTGCTTAGAAGAGATTGATCACCTTAGGAGGTGATGTTTATTACTGTTACTACCAACATGATTTAATTAGTCGTTTTGGCGTATTTAATACGTCTCACCCTAAATACGGAGTGTCTGGAACTACAAAACAGCAATGTAATTAAGAGGTAACTTGTTAATCAGATTAATTACAAGATAATAACATTTTACTGTTTAAAGGGTTACCAGAAGCAATAAATACAAAGTTTATAATATAAACACTGGAGTATATCTTGCTTCAAACAGAGTTACATATATAATAAATGTGTATTTCACACCAAAGCGAGTGCCGGAGTATATTCAGTTAGTGACATGTTTTCCGCTTCAAGCACGTTCTGTATTCAAACAACGTTCGACATGCGTGAGACGTGACGTCTCCACAAATTGTGGAACGTAGCAAGTAGATGTTTCCTAGATTCTTTTTTTAGTTGTTTGGACCCTCTGAAACTGATTTAATTTACGTGTTATATTTGTATTTTTGTGTCTATATTATAGAATATCATTTGTCCTGAAATACTTTGAAATAGAAAATGTAATTTCCGTTTGAATAATACGAAAAACTTTATAGGCACCTCTATTTTAAAGAATTAATGAGTTTATAGGTCCAATATAATAACACTAATTTTGCTGAGCTTTCGATATAATTTTATCTATTTCAAAGTTTAAAATAATAAATAAACAATACAGTTACATGGTTGCTTAAAGATAAATGTTTAAGGAAACAACTAGAGTAACAGACAAAAAATTCCGTCAGAAACAAAGAGGTAACAATGTAGTTTAAGTACATTAACAAGATCTACAATTATAACCTCCCTTGCCCAGTGAGGGAGTTTTTATTGTAGACCCTCTTAAAGGGGCAAAGGGAAAAGCAAAGGAATGAAGATTTATCCTTTGCTTAGTGTTATTGATTTTGATTGCACAATATTTTATAATTACAATATTATAATATATTTTACCATGCATATAATTATCTACTATTGATACATAATTTGAAAATATAATTGGACTAATTAGTTTCTAAGGTTAGGGATATCTGACTTTTTATGGCAAAAATTAGTGTAGGTCGATAAATATGTCGTTTCTTTAAACAGTTATTTTGTAGTGTTGTTCATTTTTATACTGAACTTTGTGGTTTTGGGCGGGTAAAAGCACTGAGCTTTGTGGATAGATTGTTGGGCCAAAGCACATTGCTTTGAGTATTCTTATATGTCTGATTCATGGCCTGCTTTTATTTTTTTAAGTTCTTTCCTGTATATACTTTGTCACAACCACCACTCCTAACTTTGGAAAATTAATTTAGAGTTGTCTTCTTTAGAAATAGTTTCAAGTATAGAGAAATTTTGATTGAATACCGTTTTTTCGAGGCTACATTGATTCTTTTTAGAGTTTTCGCTAATTGTTCTGTAAGACCTTTTACATACAATAGGGATTAGTAAAAACATAATTTTAGGTTGTTGTTGTTAGGGTCATGCTGGTTAATATTTTGTTTGGTTGTGAATATCTAAGAAGCGAGTCCGGAGACGTACTGCAATATTCTGATACGATATCCATACAATCTGACGATGAGCGAAGCGAGTCCGAAGTGAAGGAAAAGCTTCAAGGTACCCCGTACCCGATATGTTTTAATTTTTTTTACAAATTAGTTAAATTTGGTTAAATAGTATATTATGTTACAAGATTGTGAAGGAGGTCTTTTTTTACTGAGTCGACTATATTCGCTGTCAAGCGAAGCGAAACTGTAAAAGGAACTAAGGTAAAAAAAAGTCACTCCAGTCATGTAGCATATACTATTCTTTTCGGGCGTTGTAAAGGTATACATATATTTAGAAAAAAAACAGTATAATATATAAGAAAAATCGGTCTCAAAGGTCCACATGTCGGACGAACTTTTCTTGAAATTCATGCATCCGCATGCTTAAGTTTCCGGTTCGTGCTTTATTACTCGAGCAGCTGCATTAGCAGTAGCGTTATTCAATTTTATATGGGAGTTTCAAAAGAAATGCGCTAATACCTTTCAGATAAGCATTGACTGAACTTTAAATTAGTTAAAATAATAGTGTGCGGCGCTAAATTTAGAAGGATGTCCCATATTTTTTAATAACCTATGGGATAAATATGCCATTTTCTTTAGACAGTCGAGTAAGGACAAGTACTTCGACTACTTAAGTACTAAAGCAAGTTTTTCTATTGTTATGTATTTTTATTAACAAATTTTAACTTTTGAAGAGCCGAAGTGTTATGCCCTGTTCCAGTTCTAGGCTCTACGTATGCACTTTATAAGTTACTTTCTAAGCAGAAATTCTTTGCTGGTGGCTTGAAACCCTGGAGACTGCTTCAAGGTTTCTAGGAAAATCAACTAAAAACTGAACTTTTGTAAGTTTTCTCTTAAAGTGTAACTAATTAGAGAAAAACTTTCTTCTCGTACTCATATTGCAGGGTAATGAAAGTAAATGACTCAGTACCCTAATCAATCACGTAACATGAAGCTTGTCATAATTTATCGATCTTTTCATTTTGTTTTAAAAACTAGACTTTGAACCCTGGATTGAGAACTCATGGTCGTTTTTAACCTTGTTTGATATTGCCAAAGATTTTTATTGATCTCTTGAACATATTTAATTTATTCTCATTGTTATTTATTTGTTTATAATAATCATGTTAGAAGAGTAAGATTTAGGAGGCTTTGTAGCGCTTGTTCTATTTACTCAGCAATGAGTTCAAAATATTTATATTTAGGAGTGTGAAAATAATCGTAATGAATTGCGTTATGTCCTCTTATCTTATCAAATATATTTATTAAAGTTAAATCATGACTTTCATCTAGCTGGGACAAGGCTAATAGCTGGTATAGGGCTACAAGCTGGGATATGGCTACTAGCTGGTATAGGGCTACTAGCTGGGACAGGGCACTAGCTGGGATAGGGCTACTAGCTGGTATAGGGCTACTAGCTGGGACAGGGCTACTGCTGGGATAGGGCTACTGGATAGGGCTAGCTGGGATGGGCTACTGCTGGTATAGGCTACTAGCTATAGGGCTAGCTGTAGGGCTACTAGCTGGTATAGGGCTACTAGCTGGGCACAGGGCTACTAGCTGGGATGGGCTACTAGCTGGGACAGGGCACTAGCTGGATAGGCTACTAGCTGGTATAGGGCTACTAGCTGGGACAGGGCTACTAGCTGGGATAGGGCTACTAGCTGGGATAGGGCTACTAGCTGGGACAGGGCTACTTGCTGGTATAGGGCTAACTAGCTGTAGGGCTACTAGTGGGACAGGGCTAGCTGGGAGCTGCTGGTATAGGGCTAAGGCTGGGATAAGAGCTGGGACAGGGCTACCGAGCTGGGACAGGGCTACTAGCTGGGTAGGGCTACCAGGGCTAACTTCGTTACTCCTCTAGTGAGAAGTGTACTTATTTCAAATGTTTAGTCCAATCCATGCTTTCAAAGGCAATACAAACACCGTCTTGTTCAGGGTTTGAACCCTGATATTTTCACGCATTGCTATTCCACAAAAATAGGTTTTTTACGTTTTGAGTTAACATGAGTTAAATTAACTTGTGTCGCTACTATCGCTGGCTTTGCAAAACTATGGAAACGAGGACAGGATGCTAAGGGCTGTTGCATCAGCTCTTCTCAATGAGAATTGAGCCTAGGCTTGTGACTATAGATCCTGAAAAATGGAGAGCCAGAAGCTTTTATTTGAAAAACTTGAATCTTTTCTTTTAGGACAAGGTTATTATGCCCTAAAAGATTTTTTAGCCTAATGACGGACACATTTAGTTATTTTTTCATTATTTATCTTTTAGTTTTAAGTTTGAACTTGTCCTATTTCCCGAAAGGGACCTTGGGAACTAATAATAATTCTAATTCTAATTCTAATTGGTTAGGATAGTTGAGATTTGTCAATGTATTCTCCACTATAGTATGTGTAGAAGGTTTCCCTTTATTATAATATGTAAGCCTAAGGTATGACATAAACTAGCGCTGTTTGTATTTAATGCTTGCTTTGAACAGTGTGAAATAATAGTATAATTCTAAAGGCAAGGGGAAAGTACTAAGTTTTCTTGATTAAACGATCATAGCAGGTGTTATTTAGGTATTAAAAAGTACCTATAGTCGTTTGAATATTTAACGGTAAAGTTTTATAAGGGTGATGCTGTATGCAAGAGCATGGATTAAAGAAACCATTGTTGGAATTGATAAGCAATGTTTTCCTTTTCAGCTCACATTATATCAAATATAGCTGGTAAAAGAAACTCCGTATACTTGCAAACGTTTTCAAACATCGTGTTTACACACTGAGGGTAACCCAGTTTATAAAGGATGCCGGGGGGGGGGATCGAAACTGTATCGACTTCTCCCTTAGCCATTGTAATATTTCAACTCGGGAGGGACATCTCTAATGGTGTAGAACGGTAAGATATTAAGGATAGAAGAGGTAAGTGTGACGCTACCACCTGCGAGGAGCAGCTAAGTGCTCTGTAATGCTATGCCAAAATTATAGGCAACCAGCGTCTATAAAATTTGCCGGCGAAAGGAACAACTTAACCCCCTAGAAATTTGCCTTGACAGGAGAGACAAAGATATTTTCTAGTTAAAACCTGCTCTCTTCTACCCGTGCTCTCTTCTATCCCTTCTCTCTATTTTCCCTCTCAAAAGACTTTAAAATTCATCAGAATTCAAAATGTCTTTCTTTCCATTCCTTCTTAAAAACAACCCTTTTTAACAAGTTAGAAAGTTATACTTTCACCTTCTCTTATACTTTCTTTAGGATTGCTTAAGTTTTTACTAAAACCTAGACTAGAAGAAATGGTGATAATTTTAAATTGTAATTAAAACTTCACTAATCTCGTGTCATAACAGATTTAGATATTTAATTTAAACACGCCAGTATTGTAAAATTTATACTAAAGTGATTAAATCAAACAATTTAATTTACAGAGTGCCAAATATAGGACAAAGTCTCCCAGTCTGAAACATCATTGCTGGACACCCTAAGCTCGGTCCCTCGATTTTTTTAAACTTAATTATCTCGAAAACTGTAGCTAAAACTAGACACAGCTTAATTAAGTTGTTTTGAAACACTCTAAACTAATATTAAAAATGTTATTTTCTCATAAAATACTTTTTCCAATCGTGTTTATATAATTTTAATTAATTTTTAATGTTATTTGGAAGCACTATGTTAAATTTATCCAAATATCCTTTCAGTATTTCCTCCTAAAAGACTGGAATGTTGTACTAAATATGAATTAGACCAGATAGAAAATCTTTATTCTAATCTTTATTTAAAACTATTATTTATATTTAGAAAGAATAGGTCTAAAAAAAGTAACATAGTATTTTTATTACTTTTTTAGCTATTTCTCCAAAATTTAATTAATAATTAGACGGCAGTTAGTCCGGTTGTGGTAAATTTGTTCCGAACACATGCTTCCATTGAATACATTTTATGAGTAAATAAATTGATGGAATAATTTGTTAATAAATTACTTAAATATCAGTTATGAGTTAATCAATGAAATAATAAAAATAAAGTAAATAAATAAAAACAAATAATAACTGTAAGCATACATTTACTAAACTAGCTGGTTAAAAACCAGCCACAACATCTTTGTCAGAGTTAACGTTACTATATATTATATAGAACACTTTATTAATAAATGTTTGTTAGAGTCTTAATAACTCTTATACTGTTAGACCTATTATCATGTTATTCAGTAAACACGCCTTTATTTTAATAAAGAAGGTTTAGATGTATAAAAACTTAGATAAATCACTCTGGTGGGGGTTAAAATGGAATTTAAAATTGAAATACATTTCTATGATATGACAGCATCATATCATAGAAATGAAACTTAAAGAAATTAAGTACAGGGTAACTCGGTACTTCTTCTCATCACTTCGGACTTGCTTTGCTCGTCCATTAAATATCATGATTATCCAAAGCTTAAAATAATATTACGTGGAGAGGGGGTCCCTTTTTTCTAAGCACCTGTTTGCTTCATTTTAAAAAAATCCTTACTTATTGCAAGCAAAACAACCAACATTCTATTAATTAAATGCTTTTTCGAGTAACTCAGACTATAGGGATTTGAGAGTACTTAGTTACTCTCTAAAAATAAATTAGTCTAATAAAGATATGATGTCTCTTTCAAATTCACTTTTTTAAACATGTAGATACCAAAAAGAGCATTTTACGTCTTCATTGCTCCAATAATGACATTCATCGTTCTCTTAGAATAATACTATATATAGAAGGAGCACAGGGCCGTAAACACAATGTAATTCCACTGATAACACGAAAGCCGGTTGACTGGTGCACTTAAGTAATGCTGCCAACCTGACAACAAAACATTATTTTAAATATATGTCTTTAATATCTATTAATAAAGAAAGATCGTAAAGAACAAATATAATAACTTTAAAAACCTACTGAGTATTTAATAAAACCAGTCTTAGATGGCAAAAGGATAGCGGAATACAAGAATCTACATTTAGTTGACGAGGACTACTTTAAATATAATTTTAATAAATACGTTAAACTACAATTTAAAATGCTTAAAATATTGTAATGCACCGATACTTATATAAGTATTTTATGAATAATCAATCATTAATTAATAATAGAACATAATAATTCAGCAACCGGAAGTATTGCCCAACTTTTTTTTAGAAAATTGTATATTGTTAGGGTGGCAGCATTACTTAGTTGCACCAGTGAACCGACTTTCGTGTTATCAGTAGTGCTCCTTCTATATATAGTATTATTCTAAGATCGTTCTTAATGCGAGCGCAGTCAGCAAAATAAAAATAAGTTTTTGTCAAATTGGAGAGCTATTTTGGTCTTTTTTTGTCTCTCCGCCCCCTTTGAATCCTTCATCGCCCCCTGGGGGGCAATATCCCCAATGTTGAGAACCACTGAACTAAAAGGTAAAACATAACGAACTAATATTCTTTATGTTTTACTCTATCTAACGATATGTCCTACGTGAAAAAAAATTTAAAGATAAAAAGTCGTAAGCCGTCAAAGTTTAAAAATTCATAAGTTAATATTTTCAAAATGAAACGAATATCACAAGGAAATTCGAGGATCTATTCATCACTTTTTGATGTACAATTGTGCCAAACTGTTTATCTCGATTAGTGTCGTAGACTTACTCCATTTTCAGCCTGTGATACTAGTTTCTTTATCCTTATTATAATTAAGTTCAGTAAAAACGAGTTTTCTCTCCGAGATTTTAAAAGTATAATAAACTAATTTGACATAACTCAAAATAATAAAATAATAAATCGCAAGTCTGCGACAATTAGTCAAATTTTCATTTTTATCGATTTTTAAAATGTTTGATGACCACAATACAATGAGAATCTCATTGTATTGTATTTCTTTTTATTCTAGTATGTTATTTTTATAGAGTATTTTATGTTATATATCATTTGATACTACCGAGTTTTGCAAAACATGAATAGTTGACACTATATAATTGTGCGAGAGACACCTAGGAAATGTAACAAGCAAAATGCAATGCTACATTTGGGAACTGTTCCATCATTCGAAATTCGTCATCATTGATGGCTCGACATAATGTCATTAGACGTAACGAAACAGAGCGGGACATGACATTATGTCGAGCCATCAATGATGACGAATGTCGAATGATGGAACAGTTCCCAGATGTAGCATTGCATTTTGCTTGCTACATTTCCTAGGTGTCTCTCGCACAATTATATTGTGTCAATTATTTTATGTAATATATTTTTTACTGTTTTACTTTGTTAGTTAGGCACTGATGATGATATTTTAAGATTGAAAGCTGGCTATGTCAAATATATATCATTAGTGGAGAGACTCTGTTTTATTTCAAATATATCATATTTACTGTAGATGGTCGTAATTGTCGTTTGCTTCAGCATTTTATAAAAACAAAACTTTGATGAAAGATGGTAGTTGTATTAATTATTATGGTTTTAATTTTCCTCACTTAGTACTATACAGTATTGCATTAAGGTTAAGTTTGAACTAATATGCACTAAGACTACATATAATAATAAGGCGTCTACAGGGCGTGCTTTGCGCCCCTTTTCTGTTACACCATGCACTTGCATCTTTGGTGAAAACACAAATAAATGCTTTATTACCATGATTTTATCCTCGAGTCTGTTTCTTTGTATATTAAAGAAACAGGGGTCTTTTCAATGCTGGATCATAACCTATTGGAACCATTACAAACAATCAATTATTAACAATACTTAATTTTGTATTTTATATATTTATAACACAAACACACACACACACACACACACACACATACATAAATACATATATATATATATATATATATATTATATATATATATATATATATATATATATATATATATTATATATATATATGTATTGTTAATCAATTATTAACAATACTAAATTTTGTATTTTATATATTTATAACACAAACACACACACATACATCCATACATAAATACATACATATAATATATATATATATATATATTATATATATATATATATATATATATATATATATATATATATATATATATTATATATATATATATATATAAAACTATATTATTTATTTATTTTGACTAGCGATTTATACGTTAAAGTAGTAATTTGTGGTTCCTATTAGCCACGTTTAGTAACGAATCATGCTTATTATTTAAAAAAAAAGAAGAAAACAGGGTACCAAAGTCTGTTCTGGAGAGGAGAAAACTATAGTAATATTGATAGTAATGTGGCAGCTCACTCAGAGTAATAGTGCAGTCATGGATTCATACACGAATTACTTGTTTACGGCACTAGCACTGGAATCTCACTATGCTATATTTTGTGTTGTGATGGCCTTGTTGAATAGGTTATTGAATATTTGATAGTCTGATTCATGTGTAACCTTTAATGATAACCTTTTCGACTGAACTGAAAATAATAAATCTATTTAAAATCATAATAATAAGGTGGCGTAATCTTAACGCACGTCTCTGCTTAAGATTTGTTATCATTAAAGTATGATAAGCATCAAAGTAATAGAGTTAGGAAGGTCATTCAATTCCATGTAAACAAATTAAAAACGGTCGCAGGTTACAACCTCACCAGGTTATCAAGTGACGTCATTGCATGACTGGGTACATGTGACTCATATTAAAAATAAGGAACAATTGTGAATGTGAAGATATGGCCCAGCTTTCCATAACATATTAACTATAGCATTACATTTATTAATTCAACGAACGTAAGTGAGTTCTTACATTTCAGAAGATTGGGACGGCGCGTTTGTTTGTACGTGTCGCAATAAATGCTGTAAAAATTGACCGTTTTTTATCAAAGGTGTATACATGTAAAATTAACTATGTGTCAGAGCTGTATAGTTTTTGTAGAATAAGAAAGTAATATATCTCACATTGTTATCTTTAGTATTTCTTTACTCTTTAGTATCCAGTAAATAAGAAAAAAAACAAGGCTCCCCTATGACTTGTGGTTCATACGTCAGGGGTCTATTTCAGTGTAGGTATATTGACGCAGTCACCACCGGAATATCTAACATGTCACCGGTCCATTTCAGTGTAGATATATTGACACAGTCGTCACCGGAACATCTAACAATTCACCGGTCCATTTCAGTGTAGATATATTGACGCAGTCATCACCGGAACATCTAACATTTCACCGGTCCATTTCAGTGTAGATATATTGACGCAGTCACCACCGGAATATCTAACATGTCACCGGTCCATTTCAGTGTAGATATATTGACACAGTCGTCACCGGAACATCTAACATTTCACCGGTCCATTTCAGTGTAGATATATTGACGCAGTCATCACCGGAACATCTAACATTTCACCTCCATTTCAGTGTAGATATATTGACGCAGTCATCACGGAACATCTAACATTTCACCGTCCATTTCAGTGTAGATATATTGACGCAGTCATCATCGGAGTCCATTTCAGGTAGGTATATTGACGCAGTCATCACCGGAACATCTAACATTACACCGGTCCATTTCAGTGTAGATATATTGACGCAGTCATCACCGGAACATCTAACATTTCACCGGTCCATTTCAGTGTAGATATATTGTCGCAGTCATCATCGGAACATCTAAATTTCCCGGTCCATTTCGTGTAGGTATATTGTCGCAGTCATCATCGGAACATCTAACATTACACCGGTCCATTTCAGTGTAGATATATTGACGCAGTCATCACCGGAACATCTAACATTTCACCGGTCCATTTCAGTGTAGATATATTGTCGCAGTCATCATCGGAACATCTAACATTTCACCGGTCCATTTCAGTGTAGATATATTGACGCTGTCATCATCGGAACATCTAACATTTCACCGGTCCATTTCAGTGTAGATATATTGACGCAGTTATCACCGGAACATCTAACATTTCACCGGTCCATTTCAGTGTAGATATATTGACGCAGTCATTATCGGAACATCAAACATTTCACCAATCCATTTCAGTCTAGGTATATTGTCGCAGTCACCACCGAAATACCTAACATGACACTGGTCTATTTCAGTGTAGTTATATTGACGCAGTCACTACCGGAACATCTAACATGTCAGTGGTCCATTTCAGTGTAGATATATTGACGCAGTCACCACCGGAACATCTAACATGTCAGTGGTCCATTTCAGTGTAGATATATTGACGCAGTCACCACCGGAATATCTGTCAGTGGTCCATTTCAGTGTTGATATGTTGACGCAGTCACCACTGGAATATCTAGCATGTCACCGGTCCATTTCAGTGTAAATATATTGACATAATCACTACCGGAACACCGAAGTCTTACGGGCTTCGGCGTTCTACAATGCAAAGTGCTCTTTCATCTATAAGTAGTTAATAAAAAGTATTCTTGGGACAAAGTTACTGGATGATTGAACATTTGGTTCTCATCTCTTCCTTGTGGCCTATACATTTTTAACTGCCATCATTAGTGCCGAACCATTAACCTATCAAACCGGTCAAGCCGTGTTAAAAAAACGAATAAGCATTAATTACACTCAATACTTTGTAGAAAACTCTTAAGTGTTAAAAGATCGCCATTTGATGAAATCTAAATGTCATTTTTCCCCCTTTATTTGAGGGAGATAGGAATGAAAATACCCGCAGTATCCTGTTTAAATTTAATATTTAAATAAAATACGAGGATGGGGAAAAGTTGATTCTAAATTTGGTATATTTTATAAAATATTTTTGAGTAAGCTTTCCCAGGAAAAATACTCATATTGTTCAGTTTTTCTTTCCTTATAACCTTAAGAATGGGGAAAGTGGGATGAGGAATGTTGCCTCCAAAAGGGTGACTTTCCACAGAGCTAATAGTTATTCCCATTGAGTATGAAGAGTGAGTGAGACTGACCTGCGCAGAGAAGTGAGAGTAAGATAGGGAACCGGGGGTGAGATCGGCTAAACCTTCAGTGCCTAGAGGCAATGCCAGTCTGCCTAGCCGCAACATGCCTAGACTGACTTACTACACGGCCGCCTTCGCTCTTATCGCACAACTCGCTAATTTAGGTACGCACACCACATTTTATCTTTTCACTTTCTAATTATTTTTTATTTATAAATATAACTTAAAATTAATTTCTCAAATGAAAAGCTTAATAACTCATATCATAATAATAATGTCAAGCACGAAAAAATAAATTAAAAAAAAAATGAAAAACCGTGATATCCAAGTAAATATTTTATTTTTTGTTTTACTAAATAGCACTTTTATTTAAAACATAATTTGAATATTATATACAGACTATAAAATTAAAACTACTATTTGAATTTAATAATATTACAATAATTTAATTTTACAATTAAATTATTGACAAGTTAATTATCAAACTTTATATCATTACTTGCTACTACAATATTAATACAATAATATACTAATATCTCAGGCTATTAAATAATAAACCTTTTATGTCAAATGCATATCAAGTTATAAATTGTAAGTACAGAGTATTATTACCAAGTACCATCCTTACAATATAAGCAGAGAAATTATTACCATATTTTTACAATCATAATAAAATATTACAACCGTATAACTAAAATGTATTGATGTGAAATTAATACAACTAATCTTATTTAAATACAAATAAAATTTAGAGTAAAAAACATAGAGTTATATGCATATTATTAAAATATTAATATAACAATATGATATTGTATAATACATTATCATAAAAGTGTTTATAATAAAAATAATAATAATAATAATACATGAATCAAGTATATAGTAACATTAATAATGTCGTCTACTAGAGTTATACCAAAACAAATTCACAATAGTCTAAAACTGATAAACTTACCGCCAAACCTATTCATAACCATGCAAAAAGCAGCCATCCTATAAATACATACAGAATTGTCCGAAAATTTCTAAGCCATAGTCAACCATAAAAAGTAGCTTTATAAGAGCAAGACCATTTACTTGGTGCCAGCCCGTAAATGGTCTTTCTTCTGAGGAATCTCAAGAGTTTATTCACTGCATAAGAATAATAATAATAATAATGTAATATAATTGTATAAATACAGTCTTATTATGACAGTATAATTACCTGATTAATAAAACATTATTACAATTCTTCATCAATAGTTTAGAGTACAAATATTGTAATAAATATATCGTGTGTAAGTCTATTATTGATATATTATTAAAATAATAATACAACATTTAAAATAATATTATCACTTCATCGTTATTAATAATTTTTCATTAATAATTCACTTTTAGATTACAATTAACAAGTAAATATGAGATGTCAAGTTATGTCTTTTCAAAACTAAGAGTTCCTAATTATTTGTTGAAAGTATTAAGAAATGAGTATGAAACTTAATTCATAAGCAATAAGTATTGAGATATAAGTAATATTACCTTCTTATAAGGAGTAAGAGTTGAGAAATAAATTAGAACACTTAATTATATGTACTAAGTGTTAAGAAATAAATAATAGAACTTAATTATAAGTAATTAGTATTGAGAAATAAATAATAACACTTAATTATAAGTACTAAGTGTTAAGATATAAATAATAGAACTTAATTATAAGTAATTAGTATTGAGAAATAAATAATAACACTTAATTATAAGTACTAAGTGTTAAGAAATAAATAATAGAACTTAATTATAAGTAATTAGTATTGAGAAATAAATAATAACACTTAATTATAAGTACTAAGTGTTAAGATATAAATAATAGAACTTAATTATAAGTAATTAGTATTGAGAAATAAATAATAACACTTAATTATAAGTACTAAGTGTTAAGAAATAAATAATAGAACTTAATTATAAGTAATTAGTATTGAGAAATAAATAATAACACTTAATTATAAGTACTAAGTGTTAAGATATAAATAATAGAACTTAATTATAAGTAATAAATATTAAGAAATAAATAATAGTACTTAATTATAAGGAATAAGTATCGAGAAATAAATAATAACACTTAATTATAAGTAATAAGTATTGAGAAATTAGTATAGAAATAATTTCAATCAATTACAAGCAACGTTGATGTTTACGTTTTAGCATCAACTTTAGAGATCCTAAAATGTAAGTAAGGTGTGTGTTTTTATGCTGAACAATGCTGAAGATTTGACCATCTCTTTAAAATTATAGTAATTGTGTCTGGCGATTCGCTAAGAGAAGAGTTTTTAGTTGCACTTTCTACAATTTGCGAGGCAGACTGATATGACTGCTTTTACATTTGGTTAAGGCAGTCCAATTATATTTTTCCATGTATATTGTCTTTATTTGACAACTGTGGAGTTAAAAAAAGCGGTAGGGGTCCCTTGAGAATATGTTAAAATATTTACCTTTCCATATCTGGTTTCAAATAGAACTGTCCTAGTTCTCCCTCGTCACTATGTTTTGCAACATAAAATAATTTCCCTGTTGTCTCTAGAAGAATGATACTGGGTTAACTATTGATGAGCTTCAACGTAATCATAGCTTTTCATCAATTTATTGTTAATAATTTAGGGCCGTTTCCAAAAACAGCTGTAGTCTCATAGAATGTCTGGATGGTAATTATTTGGTGGATGGATATTATTCCTCCTAGTTTTTGCTGCTGAGTGTGAGTTTATATATATATATATATATATATATATATATATATATATATATATAATATATATATATATATATATATTTTAGCGAGAGAAGCGAGCTTCTTTTCCTATATTTATATATATATATATATATATATATATATATATATATATATATATATATATATAATAATTTTCGTACATATATTCATGTATATGCGATATATCTATTTAATAATAAATAAATTTATGTTTATTATCTGTTCTATTTAGCGAGCAAAGCGAGTCTGTTATTTTATATTTCATTTTATGTATTATTCTTACGTTGTAATAAAATGTTCTTACGTTTTTAAAATAAAATCATGCGTGTAGATTTCCTTTGTTCTTTCTTAAGTATAATTAGTTGGTAAAGGTACATAAAATTTGTAGATAACTGTAAGTATCTAGTTAATGTATGGGATGTAATCCGTGTAATGAATATATTTTTTCCTCTTGTCAGTATCAGATGATATAGTAATAAGCAATTTTTACTTTTCCTCACCTATTATCGTAGGTATTTGGTAAAGTATTGTGTTCGGTCTAAAAATCCGAACCCAGGTTTCATCCAATCCGTTCATTTTTATGACGCTCTGACCGCTATAAGGTTTTCATCATGCTGCCTGTGTGTTCTGTAGCACGCAAGATACGTCCACGCTGGAGAGTTTAAACTTCGCACTTTTTGAAGTATTGACTTTTAGCAAATTTTCATAATGAAAATGACGTTTTTAAATATAAAACTTTGACGGTCTATAAATTTTTTGTTAGTTTTATATTTTAATTTTAAGCACAGCGAAACCAATATTTTATAAGACTAGACATAGTTACTTTATCTTTCTAAGTTTAAACGAAACGAGACCAAAGTGCTGATTTAAGCATTGGAAAAGCATGACTTTAAGAGGATGAGCGAAGCGAGTTAGATTTAATGAAGATGATATAATGTCTACGTATAACTATAATATCATTTTAACTTCTCTTCTATTCCATGTTAAAGTGAATCGATAGCACTAGAGTGGTAAAACTCAAGAATATCAAGCACTGCATCTCTTCAAGGGCTTTAAACTTTAAATATATTTGAAAAATCTACAATAGACTTTTTAATTTTTGAAAGCTTTCTAAATATGGATTTTAATTATTTTCAGTGAACATTTCCTTCAAATAAATTCTACAATATCCATTATCAATGAAAAATCAAATTCCACATTTCAACACATCCACTGGTATCTCATTAAAAAGTGTACTAATTAAAAAACATGGAAACGTGAAAACTTTATCGAAATATAATTTATAGCCGTTCGGAGGTTTGAATGGCTGAAAAATGTTTTGTAACGATGTATCTCGAAAATTTTACCTTGATTTATGAGTATTATATCTTTCTAACGAAATTTTGCAAAATGAAACCCCCCCCCCTCCCTTAAAGAGTTAATGAAAAGTTAAAATAGCAAGGAAGTGAGAAAGGGGAAAGGGGGAAGAGTGTTTTTGTATTATTGGGTAGCATATGATGAAATATCATGTAAGCTGCATTACACCCAGGTAAAAGGAAACACAAAGTTAGTTAACTGATACGAAACAAACAACACCACCACAACACATCTCACTCAATTCAATTATTATACGTTTAGACTTGCAAACAAGTTTATCTTCTACCTTATCTAATTCAAATTTCCACTTATTTAAAACATCATCATTTTCATAAAAAAAAAAAAAAAATACACAATTTATGATTATCTATTTTAATCACAGGCAAACACACACATAATACGATAATACGCACTTTTATATATATATATATATATATATATATATATATATATATATATATATATATATATATATACATATATATGTGTACGAGATTATGGTTAGACGTTTTATAGGATTATAGCTTGATGTTACTAATAAGCACAAAAACTTTATTGTTTTAAAATTATCTCAGTACAAATTTCAATCTCGAATAGTTTGCAGCACCCTAGAGTTTAGGAAACGTGTTTGTCGTCACAAACCGACAATAATGACTTATATTTCAAACTTCACTTAGTCTCGAAAAGTGATAGGATAAATTTGAAATTAAGAACGAATTATTTCAATGTAAGCTAAACACATAAATGAAGATACATTGTATCATCAGCATTGGTTAAGATTGTATATGCCACGTAGAAAGTTACTTTGATATTATAGCAATATGCCACATAGAAAATTACTTTGATATTGTAGCAATATGCTACATAGATAATTACTTTGATATTGTAGCAATATGCTACATAGAAAATTACTTTAATATTGTAGCAATATGCCACATAGAAAATTACTTTGATATTGTAGCAATACGCCACATAGATAATTACTTTGATATTGTAGCAATATGCTACATAGAAAATTACTTTAATATTGTAGCAATATGCCACATAGATAATTACTTTAATATTGTAGCAATATGCCACATAGATAATTACTTTGATATTGTAGCAATATACCACATAGAAAATTACTTTAATATTGTAGCAATATGACACATAGAAAGTTACTTTCATATTTTACCTAACAATATATTTTCAACTTGTTGACTATATATTTTTTGATAAGTTGAATCTATTAGAATTTATTTTATCAATTTATTTATTCTTTTTTACTCAGCATAAACTGAAATATGCATTAAGTATAAATGCAATCTGCCTCCGTGGCCGTGATCGTTTGGCACCAGAGGTCCGGGGTTCGCAGCCCGTGCTATGCTCTAAGATTTTATGAATAGTGTTTGTAATAAAAAAGATTTCGCCAACTTTAATTAATTCTTAGAGTGTAGTAGAAACAACCCACATGAGGTGGTCCCCGGAGGGTGAATACCTTAAAACGGCCCTAAAACGGGCATTTTATTTTTATAAGTGCAATGTTTAAACATTTATTTTTTCTTTTTACACACTTATGAAAAACAAATAGCAATAAGGTGTGTATTTGTAGGTATCTGTGTGCGTGGATTTATATATGTATCTATTTTTAAACTGCAAATACGCATATACATCACCGGATCTCGTCCAAAAGTTATATATTTAGGATAATTAATAAGAAAAAATAATTGAGAAAACTTTAAATTTACTTCTATAACATGCATTGTAATGGTTTTATCGAATCTAGTAAAGAACGAATAAGGGATTTTTTCCACTGTGTATACACTCAGGTATTTTATACCGAGTTCTTAAATAACTGTTTAAAATTTCCAAACACATCCCCTATGTACTCTTTCATTGTTTACACACAACCTGATTACACACATATTAAGGGAGGGAAAGCGAGAATAGGTTTTTCCCTTGTTTAAACTAAAATCAGATTTATTGCGAATTAAATACAATTTATAATACTAGAGCAGTCTGAAACCCCTGGGGGACACCACCCTCATATCAGAAAATATAGCCCACTTATTTTCCCACCAATTTTCTCAGTATAAATTGTTGAAATAAGTGGGGGAATTTTGTGAAAAACAAATAGTTGTATTTTGTCTGAATATAAAGTTTAAAATTTGTATTTTATTTATACTAAATTATAAAAAAAAAATAACGGAAAAGTTGATCATGTAAGCCTTTAAAACTTTTTCTATCTAATTTGTGGGAATAACAAACAATTAACATTTAACATATTCCTTTTCAAGCCGCTTCAAAGTTGTGTTACTTTTATAGCTGACTTGTAAATATCAAAGTTTTATGTTGAAATAAAGTCTAAAACTTTGTGTAAAAGTCTGCAACTAAGTCCGTCCTAGTGAGGAAATATTTTACCCAAACTGATTTTACTCTTCACAAATGATTCACAATAGCTAATAATGTTACGCACTTACGAAATAGATTAGTGCTTTTGCTCCATTTGATTTTTTTTTGTTTTTCAGGGAACATCCTTTCAGGAAAAAATTGCTATAATGATATTTAATATTTGGTATTTAGCTTTTTCTGAAGTTAATGCTTAAAAGATTACACATATATGAGAGTAATAAGGCCGCTTATATAATGCATTTTAATACTTCTCCTCGCGTACTATCGAATGAATGAAGAAAAAAGTGTTGGGTTCTCCCTTAATATCCGTTTATGAACTTTTATGTCGTTTTCAGTGGTTTTTAACATGTTGTCATGTTATCATGTTGTTTGAATGTGCGTCTGTGTCACGTAAAACTCCCGCTGTATTCATACACCAAAGTTAATCTTGGTACCATAACCAGACCTAAAATATAAAATTTCTATGACCGTATTATCCTACTTATAGTTCGACACTCGGCAAAAATAAGTTGACAGTGCGGGAAAATAGTGTTAAGGAACCATTAAGGTTGGATTAATTTGAAATTAAGGTCTTTACCATCGAGGACTAACCTCATTGGCTCCCTGGCACTATTTTCCTACGCTGTCAACTGATTTTTGCCGTGTGTCGTATTCAGGGGGGGTTAACTTAAATGAGGAAAAGTTTGGATTCGATTATCGCAAGCTAATAAAAATAGCGCTGCGGCGGACCGGCGCGGACAACTCATGAACTAACCCCAATAGCTTTCCAAAAATGACTGATTATATTTTTATATTTAAATTTATGAATACCATGGCAATTCTTGGTTATGACAGCTACATTTAATATTATTATAAAATGATTGTTTTCTGAATATTTTTCACAAAAACGGTTCGCCGTAGCATGTTCTGTATTTCAAAAATTCAGAAGCTAAAAGTAAATAGAAACCTTTTTAAAACTTCTAAAGAACGCTACTGATGGCAGATAAGTGTAAATTTCATTTAATTAATTTATTAATTTAGTCGATTTTTCAAGTAATTACATTAAATCACATGTGCGCATCTTGTCGATGTAATTATGCATTAAATGCCCAAATCTATCTTCTACCACGTGTAAACTTTAGCCACTATTTTATTATTACCTGATTGAATCACTTGAATTAATAAATTACTTGAATGAAAAACTTAAAAATTTTACAAACTTAAAAAAAAAACTTAAAAAAAACACAGAAGCGTCCTGTGTAAGATTAAAGTGGTGGGGTTAGTTAGAAGTATAATTATACAAAGTATAAAAATTAAATTTCAAACTGACTGTGGGCAAAAAGCGGGAAATCAAGACACGCCCACTCAATTTGAAGGTAGGTCCCCCGTCGCGCTAGTGTCGATCGGATTCCAAATTTTCTCACCATTGAGTCGACAGTCTTACTGTTTAAGTATCTATAGTCTCTGGTCGTATTATAGGTGTCATAAAACATTTAAAATATTTTGACAAATAAAAAATTTGACTGATCGAGTTCAAATTTTTTATTTGAACTTATCGAATTTGAACTTTTTATTTTAAATCGAACACAAATTTACAATTTTGAATTGATCCCTTAAATTTGATTGAATTAAATATTGATTGATGAATTCAACACTGTTTATAGTTGTTTATCGTAACATATAAAGAGCTAGCGTTATAAATTTCAGTCCAAATACTCAACAACTTGACATCAAAAATTTGTTACAACAATAAAAGATTATTTTCTATTAGAAGCAGTTTATTCTATAGATGACTTTATTGATAAGTGATGGATAAGTGTAATACCATAGAGATATGTACTAGAGGGAGCATAGCCTATCTTAATACATTGAGAGGCCTGAAACATTTTTAGTGGGGCTCTCAGGGGCTCTGTGTAACCTCATTGAAACCTCCTCCAAGAGGGAGTTAAGGTTATAATTAATCAATTGTTTTGGGCTTCCCGCAGATTGTTTGTGTTGTGATTTGTATTTTAAACATTCTACTATATAATTTACTGTTTTTTTTGTTCTGTTTATTTGATGATAATGATAATCGAATGTGGTCAGGTTACTTTTTTGATGTTTCAAAATTCAACCAATAGGGCCCCTCTAGTAATATATCTCTATGTGTAATACTTTATTTAGTATTGTGTGTCTATTTTTGTTTTTGATTGAATTTCATTTTAATTTTAAAATTTGACTTGAAGAAACAAATTTGTCATTTTCTTTTACTTATACGTAAACTCCATGAATAAGTAAATATTTAACTTTCAGTTTTAAAAGTTACATGCGTTCATTTAGTGAGATACCTGCTTCAATGTCTTTCAAATTTCCATACGCTTCTTGGTTTCAAGTTTCATATATTTGTTTTCTAACGCTTCGTGATTTTCAATGTCGTGGCGTTCATCTCTAATTAGCTTACAAAAGCTCTTTTCTCTAGATGGGTGTTTTGCTGACCTGGTGGAGTATTAACGACATGTTTGTCCTGAGTATGTTTTATCACAGCATCAATAATTTAATACGGTAAAGGCAGTTCCGGAATAGCTAAATACCAGATCTTGTTTGATAATATTGTCTTTGAACGCAACTGTCTACTAAAAGAGAAAGAAGTCTCTCCACAAAAATATATTCTTAATAGCAAAGCGCTTTCAACCTAACAAGAGGTCATCATCAGTGCTAGCCGTTGAATAAAGAAGAGAGTGATAGATGAGTCTTATAGATCAGATATCAAAGATAGATCAAGATATGAGTCTATCTTTGATATCTGATCTATAAGACTCATCTATCACTCTCTTCTTTATTCAACGGCTAGCACTGATGATGACCTCTTGTTAGGTTGAATGCGCTTTGCTATTAAGAATATATTTTTGTGGAGAGACTTCTTTCTCTTTTATTAGGATGAACTCCATTAACGCTCACCTTAGTTCTTCAACTGTCTACTGGTTGAGAACAAAATGTCTGATTATATATTTAATTCTATACAACCTTAAACTGCAGCAATCTAGAAATATACTTTAACTCGTTTTTGTATGTGAAAAACTGGACACAGCTTAAGAACAGTCTTCTTCGTTGTAAAAAAATAAAAACCTATGTTAAATTGTTCCAGCCGGATTACGGAAATAGGACTGAAATGGAATCAATGAGAACTGAAAACTAGTTGCTTTAATGCTCCTTCTGTGATGAGAACATCACATTTTTACGATATCATAGAATATAAAACATACATCAATTTCGAAATGCAGTTTGCAATCGCGAATTATAATGAAAGGCTCCGTATAAAATTACGACGAGTAAAAAATTATATTGTTTAGGAAAAGACTTCTAGTTGCCATAGATCTATTATAATTTTTACAGCTTCTTGAGAAAATCCAATTTTAAGGACATAAATTTTCCGTTAAAAACTTTAAATAAAAATGAGAAATTAATTTCTAATTTTGATATATAAATATATCACCACTTACGATATTTTAAAGCACGCGCATAGTCAAGATATTTAACTTGATCTACATAAAATCTTATTTATTAGTCAAAATATCACAGATTAAACACAAAGTGCACCTCAAACTTTTTGACCGTGTCTAATTGTTTTTAAAAACGAATATAACAGAGATATTTTAATAATAAGGTAGTAATGAAATGAAACAGAGTTTCTCCACCAATGATATATATTTGAAATAGCCAGCTTTCAATCTTAATAGATCATCATCAGTGCTGGCGAGTAGTGAAAAAAAGAGTCAGGAGATAGCGGTTACAGTTTTGTCTAGAGGTTTGTAGCTGACTCAGCTAGTCACCTCAGTCAGCTACAAACCTTTTGACAAAACTGTAACCGCTATCTCCTGACTCTTTTTTTCACTGCTCGCCGGCACTGAACTGATGATGATCTATTAAGATTGAAAGCTGGCTATTTCAAATATATATCATTGGTGGAGAAACTCTGTTTCATTTCATTACTACCTTATTATTAAAATATCTCTGTTATATTCGTTTTTAAAAACAATTAGACACGGTCAAAAAGTTTGAGGTGCACTTTGTGTTTAATCTGTGATATTTTGACTAATAAATAAGATTTTATGTAGATCAAGTTAAATATCTTGACTATGCGCGTGCTTTAAAATATCGTAAGTGGTGATATATTTATATATCAAAATTAGAAATTAATTTCTCATTTTTATTTAAAGTTTTTAACGGAAAATTTATGTCCTTAAAATTGGATTTTCTCAAGAAGCTGTAAAAATTATAATAGATCTATGGCAACTAGAAGTCTTTTCCTAAACAATATAATTTTTTACTCGTCGTAATTTTATACGGAGCCTTTCATTATAATTCGCGATTGCAAACTGCATTTCGAAATTGATGTATGTTTTATATTCTATGATATCGTAAAAATGTGATGTTCTCATCACAGAAGGAGCATTAAAGCAACTAGTTTTCAGTTCTCATTGATTCCATTTCAGTCCTATTTCCGTAATCCGGCTGGAACAATTTAACATAGGTTTTTATTTTTTTACAACGAAGAAGACTGTTCTTAAGCTGTGTCCAGTTTTTCACATACAAAAACGAGTTAAAGTATATTTCTAGATTGCTGCAGTTTAAGGTTGTATAGAATTAAATATATAATCAGACATTTTGTTCTCAACCAGTAGACAGTTGAAGAACTAAGGTGAGCGTTAATGGAGTTCATCCTAATAAAAGAGAAAGAAGTCTCTCCACAAAAATATATTCTTAATAGCAAAGCGCTTTCAACCTAACAAAAGGTCATCATCAGTGCTAGCCGTTGAATAAAGAAGAGAGTGATAGATGAGTCTTATAGATCAGATATCAAAGATAGACTCATATCTTGATCTATCTTTGATATCTGATCTATAAGACTCATCTATCACTCTCTTCTTTATTCAACGGCTAGCACTGATGATGACCTCTTGTTAGGTTGAAAGCGCTTTGCTATTAAGAATATATTTTTGTGGAGAGACTTCTTTCTCTTTTATTAGGATGAACTCCATTAACGCTCACCTTAGTTCTTCAACTGTCTACTGGTTGAGAACAAAATGTCTGATTATATATTTAATTCTATACAACCTTAAACTGCAGCAATCTAGAAATATACTTTAACTCGTTTTTGTATGTGAAAAACTGGACACAGCTTAAGAACAGTCTTCTTCGTTGTAAAAAAATAAAAACCTATGTTAAATTGTTCCAGCCGGATTACGGAAATAGGACTGAAATGGAATCAATGAGAACTGAAAACTAGTTGCTTTAATGCTCCTTCTGTGATGAGAACATCACATTTTTACGATATCATAGAATATAAAACATACATCAATTTCGAAATGCAGTTTGCAATCGCGAATTATAATGAAAGGCTCCGTATAAAATTACGACGAGTAAAAAATTATATTGTTTAGGAAAAGACTTCTAGTTGCCATAGATCTATTATAATTTTTACAGCTTCTTGAGAAAATCCAATTTTAAGGACATAAATTTTCCGTTAAAAACTTTAAATAAAAATGAGAAATTAATTTCTAATTTTGATATATAAATATATCACCACTTACGATATTTTAAAGCACGCGCATAGTCAAGATATTTAACTTGATCTACATAAAATCTTATTTATTAGTCAAAATATCACAGATTAAACACAAAGTGCACCTCAAACTTTTTGACCGTGTCTAATTGTTTTTAAAAACGAATATAACAGAGATATTTTAATAATAAGGTAGTAATGAAATGAAACAGAGTTTCTCCACCAATGATATATATTTGAAATAGCCAGCTTTCAATCTTAATAGATCATCATCAGTGCTGGCGAGTAGTGAAAAAAAGAGTCAGGAGATAGCGGTTACAGTTTTGTCTAGAGGTTTGTAGCTGACTCAGCTAGTCACCTCAGTCAGCTACAAACCTTTTGACAAAACTGTAACCGCTATCTCCTGACTCTTTTTTTCACTGCTCGCCGGCACTGATGATGATCTATTAAGATTGAAAGCTGGCTATTTCAAATATATGTCATTAGTGGAAAGACTATGTTTTATTTCAAGAGATATTTTATGTTTAACAAAATAATGTAACTGTGTTCTGTTCAATGGGAGATAAAATCATAATAAACTCTCTACCTATAATAAATTAACAAATATTTTATCAAAAAATAAAATGACACGGTTTTACCTAATTTCAAGCTATATTTGTACATACTTGCAAAAAGTTATTTATGAAAAATGCTGTTAAATTAAATGAGACGGCCTTCAAAATAGCATTATGCATTACATGCAACCTTTGTTCTTAACCATGTAAATGGAGAAAACATTACGTTGCATATTTTGGAATAATGTCTAAAATCAATGCTAGACTCAACCTACTGCACTAGCCAAATGGCATTGACTCCTTCGAGTCTAATATGTGCTTGCAGTATTGATATTTTATACCAAGTTAAAACTATTAAGTTAAAGCAAATTTTCATCAGTAATTGACGATGATAAGCTTGTTAGGATGACAGAAATAGGGAGGAGAAGAAAAGGCATCGCTTCCGATTGGCTTCTTTCCAAAAATATATGTATACACAAATATATATATATATATAATATATATATATATATATATATATATAATATATAATATATTATATATATATATAATAATATATATATATATTACCAGCAGTCAATGACTATACTATAGGTAGCTATATCTATAGTATACAGATACTAGATATGTAACTATAACTAGTATCAATACATATTTACTAGATATATAGGCATTTATCTCTAGAGAAGCTAGGTATATACTTTACTTAAGTCGGGACTAAAATGTAAGGAAAATCTGTCATATAGATTTAATTGAATTATGCACTTTTCCTTTCTCGGCAGACTATTAGCCAGAGAGAACTAACTATAAATGAGATTAACTCAAGAAATTTCCCTAGACTTAAGAAAGAAGCAGCTTTATGAATGAAATTACTTAATAAAAGCTTTTCCTGTGTAGACCAACAGGGCTTATCAAATGGAGCAAAGGAGCTTTATAAACAATATTTGTGAAGCTTTACATTGAAATTCAATACTGATGAGTTATCTGCCTAAACACCTTACTACCTTACTTAAGGATCTTAAAAAAGTTTATAGTAAAATTAGGTTAACGTATTAAGCTTTAAAATTGGATTTCCTTTAAGAAGGTCTTTCTTTAAAACTTTGTATCTCTAATGTAAACGTAAGGTAATACTGATAAACAAATCCACTCTTGTATAGCACATATTCAACGGAAAGTTCTTATAAATTTGAGGAATATAAGAGGATTAATATGATTGCTAACGTTTAACTGCTGGCTGTACATTTCTTTATGTTTCGTCATAGACTGTTAAGATTAAATGCATTTTATTCAAAAAGTGTAGAGGGGGATGGATGTTACCAGGGAGTGTTAGGCAAAGAGATGCAGTTGTTGCGCTATAGAAATTATAACTCAGTAAGAAGGGGTTCAGTGACTCGAGGCCTCCTTGATAATGCCACACGTTTCCTTGGCCTGTTTGCTATTCCCAAAGACACAAATACAATTAGAGGGAGGATACAACAGCTCTTATCATTCTTTGGGTAGCTAGGTGCCATAACTGTACATTGGTGACGTCATTTTTGATTTTTCATAATAATTACAATTTCACGTAAATATTACATTATTTTTTTGACTATTTTGTTTTAAATAAAGTAAAATGAAATTAAAATAAGTTTTAATTATTATCTATTGCATGTTTTCCTTAATTGTCTGTGTTGAACAAAGTGGTTTAATGTGGCATCACTGAAAAATGTCCGCCGTTTGTAAGTGTGTGCTACAATAGGGGTTGTAGAGGGGTGGGGGAGTATCTAGTCTCTCTCTTGGGTCTCTATAGTGGGGGTACAATTGTAGAAGCATTAAAATATATATACATATCAAATCTTAAAAAATTTGTTGTTTTCACTGATAATCAAAGTGTGATAGAAGCAGTTAAAAACAAAAATTTTCAATCAATTAAAAACTATTTAACCTGTGAAATAATAAATTTAAGTTATAAAATAAAAAAAACAAAACAAAACAATAGTACTAGTATGGCTTAAAGGTCATGCAGGCATAATACCTAATGAAATCGTCGATAAAAAAGCAAAACAGAGTAGCAAAGATGTTGAGTCAGCAATTTTACATGGCTGCAAGTACAAAACTCCCAGTCAAGACCTTAACATTCAAATTAAAAAGAAATCTTCATCGAGGTGGCAGACTTGGTATGTCACCCAACATGCTGGTAGTTTCTACAAGAAAATACAACAAAATGTAAACAATACACCTTGGTTTAAATCACTTCCAACTAACAATAGAAACTTTACTACTACAATTACCAGGCTAAGATCTAATCATGGAATCTGCAAACAATATTTAACGAAAATCAAAATAGAAAATAATCCATTGTGTCAACACTGCAACGAAATAGAAGATCTTGAACATATAATAATGCACTGTACACATTACTCACAGAACAGACTAATATTATTAAAACAATTACACATAACACGAGAGATAACACAACCTTATAACTACACAACACTACTAGCTTCCAAGTCAATTTCAGTTTATAAACATATCTTCATATTCCTATGCAAATCTAATATAAAAATATAAACATAACATATTATACATAAACATGGCTGTATGGTTCTAGTCAACCAATGCCAAAAAAAAAAAAAAAAAAAAAAAAAATAGTGGGGGTAAGTACAGCTACGGCACCTATGGATACTGTCTCACTTCCAGACTCCCTTATCACTGTGTTAATCGGGTTCTGTACTCCCTCTAATAGTAAATAAAAGAGGAAGAAGTCCCTCTCTATAATATAGAGATACAGATATCTGATCTGTAAGACTCATCTATAACCCTCTTCTTTATTCAACGGCTAGCACTGATGATGACCTCTTGTTAGGTTGAAAGCGCTTTGCTATTAAGAATATATTTTTGTGGAGAGACTTCTTCGTCTTTTATTAAGATGAACTCCATTAACGCTCACCTTAGTTCCCCTCTAATATTATTAGTCTCTTTGGCTATTCCATAATATATTTTCACTTTCTGGTAAGTTATGCTTAATAATACGATATGACTGCACCTTTCGCACCAATACGCATTGGAACGTTACTACTTAATGTACCGCACTGCGCTGCAACCAATACGAGGAAGCCCATCAATAAAAGAATATTAACAAAGATAGTCCACTTCATCAATTATAACAGAATAATAATTGACAGGATGCAGGAGGGACAAGTAGTACACTCTAGTGATGGAAGCGTGAAACTGCCTGATATTTTTTATTTATCAAACAACGAGCTGTTGCGAGTAATCAAGAGGGTAACCATCCGCTATTTTAGAATGATGGAATAACGATAGATGAGTCACCTTCCAAAAGCTCTAAAAGAGTTTCGTATAAATTGGAAATGTATGGATGTATTTCTTCTTTTGTACCCCTTATACTTTCATTACTTGTATTCGCACCTCTAATGTTAGGGTTTCATTTCAAAAGTTTCCTTCACATATCTGCGTGAACCTGTGATATTTCAATTGTGATAGACCAAAGACGTCTAAGTCTAAATACTTTAAAAATAATAATATATTTTTTTTAATAAATCGATAGTGCTGTTCCAAGTGATAGGACCCCTAAGTTTTGGTTAACAAAAGAACATCGCAGCGCTCCTCATAAGTTCAGTGTTGACGCCCTCAACTAAAACCATACACAAACGTATAAATTGAGTGTTACTTTTATTTACCTCAATAAGGAATTTCGTTAAATTACCTTTGCTAAAATAAAAGTAATAAGCATATATTCAGAGGCAATGTACATTGTTTATTAACTTTTTGGAAAGGACAAAGAATGAGGCAACTTGATGGTATGGGGGAACACCACCAAATTGTTCTTATGAATGATAAACTTCTATTTTCCAACCTTGAAATGTAGTACTGTAACTGCTACGTGTTAACTTTAGCAAAGATTTTATAATAAAGGAAACGGGGATCCACTTGTTCGAACCCTTGCAAGTGAGCTATTCATTAGGACCCTGAGTTACTAACTCTCTTATGGTTGTAAAATATTCTTAGCTAAACTTGGTGAATATAGTGAAGGTGGTAGTCGGAATATCACTAGAGACTAATAATAGGAATGTCTTATTTATTTTAACTTAATATGGCACCGCTCTGAACACAACTTTAGACAAAATATAATCATCCTTGCGTAGACTGGGTAATAATAAAATGTCAAATATTTTTAAGAGAATGTCATAGACATGGTGAAAGCAAATAACATAATAAAAGTTGCATTACTGTGTTTACAGTGGGCTTTATGGTAAAAGTTTCTATAATAAACAAAATAATATACATGTTTTTTTAAGAAAAAGAGCATGTACCTTAGTTAGACCCTAAGAATTCAAGCCACGTTGCATCCTGTTTTTATAAAACTGCTCTCTAGAGAGCATTGGTCCATAAATAAGACAAGGTTTTGTTTCGCTAGACCCTCTCTCCTTTTCCATCTAGGTTATAGAGGTTTTTTTGGACCTGGTGGTGGCGGGTCTGTCCCCAACGATATTAAGGCCAGACTTTGAACCAAATCAACTGGAAAAAACTCGGTACCCCCTAGTTCTGCCTTACCTTTACATTCTCCCTCTTTTTCAGACTTTAATAAAAAATATAAAAAAGTTGCTTCTGTGGTCAAAGTCAGTGACAAATGTAGCGATGTTAAAGACGTGTACATAAACTCTGATACTTATTCTAACTTATACGTCATTTTAAGTTAATATTAAACATTTCCCATCTTGTAACAGTGTATGCTCCTATTCTATTGCCTCTAAGTCCTAAGTAATTGCCTCAAGTAATAAATAAATTACCTTATAGTTCATTTTCAATAGATAATTTACTTTTTAACACTTTTTTTCAAAACCAAGAGCTGTGCAATTATAAAGCTCCTCTCAACCCAAAAGACCTAAAGTAAAACTAAGGCTTATTGATATGAAAATGTAAGAAATATACTATATGTATGGTATATATGCTGTATTTATGTATATACTTTAATAAAACTGAACAAGTTTTAGACTCTTTAAATAGTCGAATACCTCCGTATATATAATATATATATATATATATATATATATATATATATATATATATAATATATATATATATATATATATATATATATACACGTATATATATGCATTACTGACTAATCTTAAATCGATTGCATAATTTTTTCCGCGATATATGATTTTTCGAAATTTTTACTGTGATTATTGCGTGTTAATAACGCCATAAAAAATTATTTTCCAAATAGCATAACAGCACCTATAGAAACTTATGAAAACACTTTAACTTTGTGAAAACTACTCAGAGGTCTTAAAAACACCTGAAATGGATAATTCAGGTTTCATCCCGGTTTCGGATTTTTCGCAAACACAATACTTTTTCTATATACCTATAGTATAAGTAAGAAAAAGAAATAACCAAGGGTTCACCTGAACCAAAGAATTGCCGGAAGTATAACCTAACAATATCAAAAGACATAAAATTATTACAGATTTATTATAGTCGTACGGTGATCTTTGAGAAACCATGAAGATTGATCTATTACTTTTATGGAATATTAATCCGATAATAAATTAATTTAATCAAATATCAACATCCTTATACTTTGCTGTAAACCGCAAAAATATCTAATAAAATACTGTTGGATCGATAAGCACTTGAATAGAGATATCTCTGTCCTTAGATTAAGTGTCACTAGATCTAAGAAAAGTCAAAAGAAGTGACTCTTTAATTAGTCCCTTTTTCCGTTAGAACTAATCCAAGAGCTGCGATAAAACTTCAAGTCAAATTATGAATAATAATCAGAAGATTTTAAGTCAACATTTTCAACTTTGTTTGAGTGAAAGACTTATGACGTCTTTCGACTTGAGTATTTCTAGCTCTGCCTCGCACTAGCAACTCCAGAATTAATTGCTACTAATCAAAACGATTGTCTTTTATAAATCTCTTTATAAGACTACACGGAAATGACATTGTTTTTTATTTGGTGGGCTCGTGTGTTTGTTTAATATCTGACGGCTATTTGTAACCTAGGGGAAGTATCATACCTTCACAATGTAGCAAAACCAACCGCTTCTGCCACGTACACGCAAAACACAACTGCATCTTCTTGTCGTCAGACTAGTTAAGCTATTGTTTCTTTCTTTAGTATTGTGCTGGGATCAATTGTACGTGTTTGATGTTATTTTAAATGTATCCTTAAAAAATCGGGTACGGGGTACCTCGGAACTTTTCCTCATCACATCAGATTCGCTACACTTATCATCCCTGCTTCGTACTCGCTTAGCTCGTCCTCAGAATATAAAATTCACCAAATTTCTACGGCAGCATATCCTAGGATTCGCTTAGCTCGTCCTCAGAATATAAAATTCACCAAATTTCTACTGCAGCATATCCTAGGACTCGCTTAGCTCGTCCTCAGAATATAAAATTCACCAAATTTCTACTGCAGCATATCCTAGGACTCGCTTAGCTCGTCCTCAGAATATAAAATTCACCAAATTTCTACTGCAGCATATCCTAGGACTCGCTTCGCTCGTCCCCAGATAGTAAATCAATTCGTTTCTTTCTCAGTGGTCACCCATACAGCACTGACCACGCTCAATGCATCAATTTTTTTAATAAACCTACAAAGTCATTCAATAAACATTGAACTAAGAATGTTTAAACTTGTACCCAATTTCATCTCGATTAGATTATTTTTTACATTTTTTTTATAAACGTACACAAGTCCACTGATAAAAATTGAACTAAAGCTGATAATGAGATGAACTTAGCGCATGTGTTAGCTTTAAACATGGTTACATGCCTGCCAAATCTCAACTTAACATGGCTGCATGCCTGCCAAATCTTAACTTATACATGGCTGCATACCTGCCAAATCTTAACTTATACATGGCCGCATACCTGCCAAATCTCAACTTATACATGGCTACATGCCTGCCAAATCTCAACTTATGCATGGCTACATGCCTGCCAAATCTTAACTTATACATGGCTGCATGCCTGCCAAATCTCAACTTATACATGGCTACATGCCTGCCAAATCTCAACTTATGCATGCTACATGCCTGCCAATCTTATACATGCATGCCTGTCAATCTCAACTATACATGGCTACATGCTGCCAAATCTCAACTTATGCATGGCACATGCCTGCTCTCAAATACATGCCTGCCAAATCTAAACTTATACTTGGCTAAAAGCCTGCCAAATCTCAATTTTATTGCATCATTTTTGTACGTTTTATAAATTTTCGAAATTTTTGCTGAGTCATTATTGCGGGTGATCACTATGACGTCATAAACAAACTAGTTTTCTAATAGCACAACTACATTGTAGATTAATTTTTGAGCTACTCACACACACATACATACAACTTTGTGAAAACCACTTAGGAGGTCTTAAAACACCTGAAACAGATAATGCCGGTGACATCCCGGTTTCAGATTTTTTTTCGCAAACACAATACTTTTCCTATATACCTACTGTATAAATGAGGAAAAGTAAAAACTTTACAATCACTATATATGATAAAAAAGCGAGTTAGACACTAAGAGGGAATATAAAGTATTACCTTCTCTAATACTTATAAACACAGTGTCGGACAATGTTGTCCGAGGCTCTCTCTTTCCTATGAAAGATATCAAATTATAATTACATGTTTAATTAATGTCTCTATGGAAAATGGATTTTTTCCACACCGGTAAAAGGGGAGATATCTTAGTTGAACTTGGGGGGGGAGGTCATACCCCCCGTGCAACTCTGGCATGCTATAATAATTAACCATTGCAATTCACATACACAATTTGTGTATGCGTGTATATAAATGCTATATTAATTTATAAATTAATAATTATATTTCACTTGATTATTTTCTAGTTCGAAAAAAAATGATTTTTTTATTAAGTGTATATTTTAAATATTTTTTTTTATTAGTAATGGTAAAAATCAGTGTCAATTTATTAGAGCTTTTTATTAAACATTCCCTGGATACCGGAGATAAAGCAAGTTTCAAAAGTGCGGCCTACAAATAGAATATCAGGGAAAATTGCTGAAGAAAAAACTCGAGTGAATCCCGTCTCCATTTCGTCCTTGGTGACCCAAATCAAAAGTAAACTTTAAAGAAAAAATTCATTTGATATCATTTTCATAGCTATTTCTACCCCCTTTATTTTGATAGCTACTTCTACCCCCTTTATTTTGGTACCTACTTCTACCCCCCTTAATTTTGGCTTCCTGCTGGAAAATTCTGAAAATATTCCTTCGATTTCATACCGATGGAAATGAGAACTTAAAAAAAATGTCTCTTACAGTTTTCTAGATGACGAGTTAAGCCGAGTAATTAAATTTTAAATTGTTCCATAAGGATAGCTTTTCTTCAGTTTTCATGCTTAAGAAGTAAAGGGGATATTATCCTTTTAAAAAGTATTTAAGAGAGAAAAAAGTTGGCAGCATTGCTTTTAAAACCCCATTTTCATTGCGAATTACAAGTTATAAAACCTCGGAGTTATTCTCATTTCTTAAACTCTTCAATTAAATATTCTGAGCCACGATTTTGGAAAGATTCTGTTACTAAGTGAGGGGGGGGGGGAGTGTCACTGGATTTTAAACCCAGCTCTCGTCATTATTTAACCAAAACTTTCATTTTAATAAAACTGTCAACACTGCAACGGAAATGTTTGTTTCAAAATTAAATAAAATACAATTTAAGCGGGTTCTATAAAAAGATCTGTTGTCTAAAGGTTTTCTAACGATTACGACTAACTACTATTTTGAATTCAAAACTTAATTCGAATTTTCAATCTAATTAGAGACCATTTGCAGGCATTCTTACTTCCTGTACTCCAGATTTTCCAAAACCATTAAACGTGTCTGAGGGAGATGATATTTGTAGTGTTTTGTTCTACATTACTATATTCCTGTCTGTCACGTCAGACAATATTTTTGAATAGCAATGATCAAGGATGTTGAATAAAGGGGATGACACACTAAGTCGAATTTCCATTCAACAAAGTGACCCCATCGAAAATCAAAACATAGAGAAGAATGCAACACGAAACACACGTCATAAACCAACTGCACATGCTTGGTACGAACTGCGCATGCTTATGATCCTTATAACAGCGCAGGTCTTAAAATTTAGAGGCAAACTTAACTCTCAATGGGTTCCCTATTGTTTTGCTTGGGAAGGTTATAAACAAATTGAAAAAAGTTCATACTTTTTAGCTGTTTTTTGTTAATATTGCTTAAAATTAACAACATTTAAGAAAATTAAGAACATTACAACCAAAATACATTTCACTAGTCTAAAAAAATACAAAATATTAACACATTTAATTTACTCTCTACGAAAAGTAAACGGTAAAGCTTCAATTACTCTCACTAAAGTGGCTACCTAGAGTCCAAAATGTAAAATATAAGCACAAATGACTTGACAAGCACCAAATCTAACAATAACGAAAGCACTGAAGAAAGTTGAGAAGCAAACTCGACAACCAATAATTGTATAACAACTTCGCTACATAACCTGCGTTAGGCGCCTTTTTTAATTATAACCTAAGGGAAGGTAAGTTTGCTCCTATTTCTCTATCTCACACAACTTCCATGGGGTCAGAAATGTTCCTTAATGCGTCATCCCCTTTATTCAACATCCTTGGCAATGATTGGTCATATAATTATTAGGCAAGATGATAAAAATTTATAAGGTGATTCAATTCGATGTAAACAAACCAAAATCAGTCGGAGGTTATAACCTGACTTTTTTATGAATGGCGTGACGTCATTGCAGGAATCGATATAGGCGACTTACATTGAAAATTATGAATAATTACCAATTGTGAACTGAATAAGCAAAAAAATGTCTGAGATTATTAACAAACATAAGATTGATTCATTTAAGTAGAAATAATTAATTTTTACTCGACATTTTAGTGAAATTGACACAGTTTTATTATTAAGTAGTTGTTTACATTACATTTTTATTAGGAAATAATCTGTCAAAAATACATAAGCCTTGATAGCGTTGAGGATACGCTTTCGCTTCTACTACATGAGATTATGGGTTCAAGCCTCAGGTCCTCGGAATACTTTTTGTTTAAAAAAAATTTAAATTTTGTCACAAAAAATTTTACTTTTCCTCATTTATACCGTATGTATTTTATAGGTTGGTAAACAGTGCAAGTATTATGCCTGCACTGAACACCTGAAACCGAGATTTACCTCTTAAATAGTTTTAACAAAGTTGTCTGTCTGTATATGTGAGTGTGCCTTACTATAGTAGCTCTCGGAACATTTATGGTAGAGAGACTTTTAAACTTGGTACAAAAGTCAATCTATAGGTTTAGTTGTGCTATTCAGTAAATAATGTTTTTGTCATTTCATAGTACGCGGAAAAATGTTTCGATCAAAAATCAGTAGGACACAGAAATATTCAAAAGATAAAAAAAATAAACAAAAAAATTAATACGCCCCGGCCGAAATTCGAGCCACTCACCTTCGAGTCACTGAGCGACCACTTTGACCCCTGAACCAAGTAAGCTTACATGCAGGGTTGCAATAATTTATACATAAACTTTCAAAACTACATCCTCTAAGTTAACCGTATAAAATCAGTTATCTGATTTCAAACATGTCAAAATGAATATTATAAATATTATATTATAAAATATTTATGAGTATTATAAAACTCGATGAATGTATCCTGAGAAATAATTTCTAAAAAATTTATTTTAAAATTTGACTGTTTTAAGTAGTAGTGCTCTAATTTGTTAGTATTATAATGTAAGTTGTCTATACTGATTCCTGCAATGACGTCACCGCCGGACTATAACCTAACATGTCAAAAAAATTATTTTCATTCATAAAAACCCTCCAATGGAATCACCTTATGGTACTTATTTACTTGGTTCCCAACATAAATTTGGGACCCAAGTAAATATGGCGATATAGGGCAATTATTCACTTGGGTACCGACAATATATTTACTAAATTATATAAAAGAAATTATTTAACATTCTTAATAGGGGATGTTAAAAAAAATTGATAATTAAGTAAATAGATAATATAGTGCGAAAGTACCCTTGGTTCCCAACATAAAATGGGGACCCAACTGAATAAGTGTCAGGAAAATTACAAAACATTTTTGTTTTCATAGCAAAAAACTTGTAATTTCTTTAAGTGTTAATTCCTTTACAAATCAAAACTGAGGGATTTTAATGGAGTTTAGACAGACCTCCTAGTTCATATACCCAAATCCAATAGATTTTTTTCAGATAAATTGAGGTTGGGAACCAAGTAAATAAGTGCCACCACTTCAAGTGTTTCTTGTGAGTAAAATCTGTGCGTTCCAAAATAGAACAATTCTTTGAAAGAAACTGTTTTCCATATTATTACTTGAGTTCAAGTACCACTCAGTTCTATGTTATTGACCTAGAAATAAGTTTCACTCAATAGTAGTATGTTGAAATATCTTTAACACCCCGAACCCTTAGACTAGGGTAGAATATATCCTTGAATGTTATTGATAAAACGAGTTTTATTAGAGTTAAAGATATTTGGTAGTAATTCTGAAGCAATAAATTGTTCCATTTACTGGGCGGCGGTGGCGGCGGTACCGAAATGTGTAGCTACAGCACGTTGTATATAAATTTATTTTCCCCGGGTATTTCTATTATAACAGGATAGATTTACTACTGCTGAGATCATTATCACACTGAACTTCCATAATATCCGGTTTTTTAGAATTACTGCTACATTTTTATTTTAATTTATATTTTAAAAGATTATAACAATAAATTTAATCAAATAGATGGATTCAAAAGAAAATGTAATTTTCATTCATAATTTATAAATGTGTTTTTAAAGCAGATTTGATGTATAAAAGTCTATACAATTTAAAAATAATTCTGGTGCGGAGGTGCACAAGCTGGGCGAATTCTCTTCGAAATGCGCGCTTTTTTTCTTATTCATCCAATTTTTAAATAATTTTTCGATATATATTTAATAAACTTTCAGCAGTAGCGTCACAAATACCCTAATCATTTTAGAATAGAAAATGCACATATTTGTCCTAGGTTATACATATATTTGTCCTATTAGGTCAGCATTATTTTCATTTACTTGTAGCTCAGTCAATGTTAAGTGTTAGCGTATTTCCTCTGGAAAATACAAAAAAAATAAATAATAAGTTTTGGCACTAATAATTAAACGCATGCGCCAAGACTCGAACACAGTATCTCTTAAATCTGTAGTCCAGTACTCTATCCATTCAACCACTTAGAAAGATACTGATAATGGAACCAACTATTCGTAGTACTCAAGGTATTCTTTACTACTTAATTTCTCCGTAATGATTTCTTTTGTTAACTAAGTGTTTTCTGGTTATTTTGGGTTTTTTGGTTGCATTCACTGGTTTTGAAAGGTTTTAATCTAGATAAAACAAAAACAGTCCCGCCTTTATTTATTTTTAGCAAATTCTCGAAGAAAAAAAAAGATTATGAGGTTGGTATTATATATAAATATATATATATATATATATATATATATATATATATATATATATAAATATATATATATATATATATTATATATATATATATATTATATCTGTATATCTGTGTGTAATTCAGATACCCTGCTCAGTATAACTCCTGTTATGCCATTTCTTTATAGATTTTTTTCCGAAGAAAATTTGCAAAATGCAATAAATATTTTAATGAGTAAGTACTGCAAGCAATACCAAGAATGAAAGTAACATTATTAAATCAATTCCTAAATAACGTTAGGAATTAATTTATAAGAAGAAGAAAGAACGAATTCCTTACTATCTAAAAATAAGATATTCGGATCAGGTACTGTGTTGAATACCTGTAGGATCCCTAAGAAAAGTTTTAGGGTTTTAGTAAGTCTGGAAAAAAACACCAGGGAGGGTTAGGCAGAAGCTTCATTACGGAAGTGAAGTTGGCCCTAAAGGCAGAAAACCCTCGTGGAAACAGGGAATAAGGAAAGGATGTATCAAAAATACAGCCTCAGAAGGAAAGGTTTTGCTATGAAAATAGCAATATGTCATCTGCCCTCTGGTCAAGGCCTAGTCAAACTATTTGTATACTTTCTCTTATCTATTTGTTACTGAAATACAAAACTTATTGCAGTCAAGACTCGTACCTACACTCTCTTTAAGACACACAACATATATTTCATGCTTTAACTTTTCTTTATTTTTATCTACTTTTCTATTCTATTACATAAAACCTTAATTTTCTTTTTATCTAACATTTTAATCTTGTTTTACTTATAAAATTTCACATTTTCCAGTTCTCGACCATACAACTTTAAGCTTTTTTTTTTATAAAATTTTTGTAGGACTGTTAACAGTAAATTTTGGTGAAAAGTTTGTTTTTCACTTATCTTGTTGCCCTTTGCCCTTACAGACTCATTTCTAAAGAGGCAATTTCCTGTTTTGCCTTGACACTCGGCCTCTCGCTCCGGCGTCTTCACTAACTTTCACTCTGACGTGAAAATGGAAAACACTTATTTTTCTAAATGTACATTTTCCGTGCTTTTTTTTTTTGGTTAAAATGTAACACCACAAAAATTCTGAACTTAAATTTTGAGTGATAATGTCAACATATAATGACAACATATAGATAATTGTAACATAACATATTCAAATCAAAATTTATGCCAACAACTACAATAGATTGGGTACGAGGTAACATCGGATTCGCTACGCCCTCAGAAAAAAATGTTTTTTTCCTAACGGTCACTCATCCGGGCACTGGCTCAGTTCAATGCTGCTTAACATTAGTAATCATAGATGTGAATGAAATGAAACTAGTATACGAAATATTGCATAAAGTGTACATTTGTAAGAAATTTCAATTTAATTATTTTCACCTTTCAACATGAATTTGTTGTTTAATTTTTATATCTTTTTAAAACCTTACACACGTTATTCAATAAAAATTTAACTGATGCTGATAATGAGATGGAACTTGCCGTGCTATATTTTAAATCGATCAAAACAGTTTTCTGTGATGAATTGATTTTCGTGTCTGTTATCATCGTAGCCCCCAGTGTATTTATACCAAAGATTTGAAACTTTGTACAAAAATCATTCTATTTTTATTTGTGCTTTTAGGAAAATATTTTGTTTATGTCGTCATTAATCCGAAATAATGACTTAGTGATCATTTCGAAAATTCATACACATACAAATGTTGCGATCAGATTGATATTTACCTCGCAAGTTGCTAAAATATATGCCAAGTTTCATATCATTAAATCATCGGAAAATTAATTTATTGAGTAGAACTTTGGCACAAGTGTTAAATAAAGTATTAAATAAGTACACTAAGTTTATTTTCAATACGACAAGTATATCCATGATTTATGTAGGATTATAAAAGTTAAGCAACGTCGTGCTTGGTCAGTGTTTAGATGAGTTACAGCTGGGAAACAGATGTATTTACTATGTGAGGACGAGCGAAGCGAGTCCCAAGATATAATAGTATAAATTTAACGAACTTTATATTCTGAGGACAAGCAAAGCGAGTCCGAAGTGAGGATGAGCGTAGCGATTTCGTTGTCACGAGAAATAGTTCAGAGATACACCGTACCCGAATTTTATAAATTGGAAAACAAAACTAAGCCACAAGGTAGAATTTCGTACTCTATGAAGTTTTAACTACCTTGCATAAAAACAATGAGAGTGGGGGCGTGAATTAGGCACATCACTCACGAGCGCTCTAAAACTTCTAAAACAAACAGTTCACATGAAATATCGGATTTGTATTTTAAGAGAGAACCTAATACTTTCCTTTACTACCCGCGGAAAAGGAAAGAAAAATTAAAAAGAAGTAAAGAAACGTAAAAATTATTGAAGTGAAAATTGAAATGGAATGAAGATTTATTCCGTATAATTTGAAGATTTGCATGAGAGAGGATTGTCCCAGTGAGTAAACAACATATTTCATGTCTTATCATAAATGAATTTCAAATCAACCTGATATTGTTTTCAATTTCATTCTTGTGTTAGATTCTCGTTATTGACTATTTTGTGAGGTTTATATTTTAATATAATAAGACATTAGGTTATAAATAATACACTTTTATAGGTTGATTCCGAACTACAAATCGCATTACGTTTTTAATCTTGAAACTTACTCTAGCGATTATCCATTGGACGTCATTCGCCAATGGGATAAGCGGTATAGCGTGAGTTCAACTTGGCCAACTCCTGTCCAACTTTGGATTATGGCCAAATTCGGTTTCCGAGTTTGCTAATTACGAAACAATAGTCTCGGTGAAACTTTTTAAATTATACATGTATTTCTAAAAAATTCTGGCGCGGTGGTCCGCATGTCGGGCGAATTTCCTTTGGATGCGTGTTTCCGTGCTTTTTACAGTATATAAGTTTACAACTACTAAATAAATAATTCCGGCGCGGTGGTCCGCTGTCGGGCGAATTTCCGTGCTAAACAACCCATTTCTTGCTTATGCAAGAACCATGCCCATTGCGTGGTTCCGGTTCATGCTTTAGAACCTAAGCAGTTACTCAATTGTCAAGCACTGCTCGTAACTCATTTTGTCTGTATTTTTCAAAGGAAATGCGCATAATTATCAAGTTGGTTGTACATAACTATGCCTCTAAAAATAGATGTACACACTATTATTTGCACTAGTTTAAAGCATAGTTACTTATCTTTAAGCTTAGTCAGTTATCTTTAAAGGATTTAGCGCATTTCCTTTGGAAAATACAGACAAAATGAGTTACGAGCAGTGCTTGACAATTGAGTAACTGCTTAGGTTCTAAAGCATGAACCGGAACCACGCAATGGGCATGGTTCTTGCATAAGCAAGAAATGGGTTGTTTAGCACGGAAATTCGCCCGACAGCGGACCACCGCGCCGGAATTATTTATTTAGTAGTTGTAAACTTATATACTGTAAAAAGCACGGAAACACGCATCCAAAGGAAATTCGCCCGACATGCGGACCACCGCGCCAGAATTATTTTCTAGTTGTAAACTTATATTAGGTAAAAAAACAATAAAAAAATATTGTCCCTACTAGGATTTGAACCCAGGTACTCTGGGTTTGAGTGCACGCATCCAAAGGAAATTCGCCCGACATGCGGACCACCGCGCCAGAATTATTTTCTAGTTGTAAACTTATATTAAGTAAAAAAACGATAAAAAATTATGGACCGTTTCAGGATTCGAACCCAGGTACCCTGAGTTTGAGCGGCGTATTGACTCCGGACCACTGGTATTCAACTCAGAGGCCCAAAAAACATAGAAACGACACCCTACTCGAAATTTAATTTTCAACGACCGTAATTTTGGTTTTTTATAATTTTTGTGGTTTTTTTCGACTTTTTGGTAACTTAAAGTGGTCGTATCGACTTCGGACCGGTTTCATTCGATTCAGCGCCCAAAATTACATAGAAAACGACACCCTACTTGAAATTTATTTTTTATCGACCTAAATTTTGGTTTTCGGTCATTTATAATGGTTTTTTCGATTTTTAGGTCACTTAGAGTGGTTTTCGGACCGGTTTCATTCGATTCAGCGTCTCAAAAAACATAAATATTGACCTTTTTCGCGGCAAAAAATATTAACCCTGAATTTTGCCGATTTTTTGAAAATTTCGCTGACTCAGCAAACCGGGTTGCTGACGTCACAAAAACCTGGTTTTCAATAGGGTTCGTGTCCTATCAAAGGTTGATTTTTGTACCAAGTTTGGTTAAAAAATATTAATCCGTTCGAAAGATAGAGTGTTTACAAGAAAGTGTCTAGAAATACACATATATATATATATATATATATATATATATATATATATATATATATATATATATATATATATATATAATATATAAAGTCTCGCGAACAAATTTTTTTCGTCATAAGGGACCTCTGAAACGGATTTGTGTCGTGGTCCGAGGTTCGAATTCCGTCATGACGCCTATCCCATTAGGCGAATTTTCAAAGGAAATTCGCTAAAATCTTGTAAACGCGCTATCTTTCGAATGGAATCAAATGTTTATACCAAACTAGTCACAAACCATATTCAAAACTGTTGTATCAATAATTTTGATACAACGAACTATTGTCAAAACGTTGTATCAATAATTTTGATACAACGAACTATAGTCAAAACTGTTTTATCAATAATTTTGATACTGTGATACTGTGATATTGTGGCAACGTCACGGTTTGCTGAGTCAAAATTTTCAAACATCTTAAAGTAAAACTTTTGCGAGAAAGAAGGTATTCGATTATGTTTTGGGACACTGAAAAAAAGAGACCTTCGGCCCCAACCTCATAATCTAAGTTTTAATTTTTAAATTTGCTAAAAGAAAAACGCTTATGTGTGTATATATATGCTTGGCAGTAATAAAACTAACATTTGCTTGTGATGTGAATGTTCTTAAAAAATTTGAAGATTAACATATATTGATCTTTATTGACATATACTGCCTAAATTGTTCTGCAGAACTAATTAAGAAAGAGCAAACATAGATATGAACAACCAATGCTTAGTTAATATAACCTAGAAATGACCTAAGAATTTGCTAAATGTTTCAATGTTTCCTATACAATAATCCAGGGGGTCTTGAGATATGTAATAAAATTCTATCGATATACTATGAGTCTTACAATAACATCTCACTGCGTTCGTAAATACTATCTACTAAAGAGGCATGGCTTTATTGTACTGTCAATGAAATTTAAATACATTTTATTTATATAATTACTTAGAAAATGAATAGTCTAATCATGTGGAAAGGAACCATGTATTAAAATTCTAAATAAATGCTTCAAATAGGCATTCTAAAAGATTTACTATAAAGGATATTAAAGTTATGATAAGAGTACATTTTCGTGGATTGAAAATGCTATTAATGAAAAGTTTTTAAGATAAAATTTCAACAAAACAACATTTTTAAAATAATATATAAGAAAGTTTTTATTTTTAATATAAAATTTTTCTGAATAAGAAAGTAAAACAAGGAGCACACACATAAAACCCTAAATTCATTCAGTGACAAAATATTGAAATGGCGAAATTTCTAAATAAAAAAGCAAATCAAAAATAAAGGAAAATAAATAAATCCCCGTGACTTTATAGAACAAAAGATTTATTTGAAAAAACTCAGAAATTTGGGTAATGGAAATGTATGATTCAAAAAGAACACTTCTATTGAATTTTGTCAAGGACTAGAAGAAAATGAATGCGTTTAAAGATGTATGAATGAGAAAATATAATTTCGTTGGGAGCGCAAAAATGATTTACTTGTTTTAAAAGTACTCAATCCTAAAGTACCTTTTCTAAATTTTAAGTCAAATTAATGTTTGCATTGAGGTATAAGAATACAAAATAATTATTTGATATAATTTGCAATAGTTCGATTATCTATTATGCATGAGTATTAAAGCAGCTTCTTCTTAAAGACATTGGAGAGCATAGGTAGGTGTTACAATTATTACTACAGCCTTTCCTATCAGAAAGGGGAGAGCTGGGAAGCATCGGTAGGTGTTACAATTATTACTACAGCCTTTCCTATCAGAAAGGGAAGAGCTGGGAAGCATAGGTAGGTGTTACAATTATTACTACAGCCTTTCCTATAAGAAAGGGGAGAGCTGGGAAGCATAGGTAGGTGTTACAATTATTACTACTACAACAGCTTTTCGTATTAGAGAGGAGAGTGATAGGGAGGCATAGGTGGGTTTGACAAATATTACTATTACAAAAATATCTTTTCTTGAAGAGATGGGAAAGTAAAAGTAATTGTCACATTTATAGTTTTACAAAGGCATTTGCTTCTAAAGAGATAAGAAGGCAAAATTAAATCTATAAAATAAAACAATAATCATTTAATACGGTGTTATTTAAAGTATAATTTCCATTTTGAATTAATTCGGCATTTAAAACAGTGTTGCGGTATCTGTTCTATCTGCAAGGCTCTCTTAAACTTGGTTGTATTCCATGTTTAAGCCTTTCTCCCTTTCTTAGGTCTAGAACACCCTTTCCTTTATCTACTAAATTTTAAATATCTCATCGAAAATTAAAATAGTTTTGAAAGTTAACCACAATCAGGTTTTGCTGAATCGAAGTAATTTTGTTTACAGCGTTCAATATTTTATCTATTTCTTGTATCTAAAATAGCTATTTTAATGTCGCTAGATGGGTGACAAATTTAGTTTCCTGCCCTAGGAAAGAAAAAACTGTGATATAATTAAAAAGTGTATTGAAAGATTTATATTTTTTTATATTACGTTGGTAGTAATTTCACTCAGGTGTTTTTTAGAAGGTTATAATAGGTTTTATAATGTAAGGTATAGTAGGTGAAGTAGATGAGATGTTTATTGACTAACTAGTGTTTGTAATAATTAGAATTTAGAGATATAAAATATTACGGCCACAAGCAGCTATTGAAAACTAGTCAACTGGTCGTAGATCAAATTTAATACGTAATATGGATCAAAGCATTTGCGCTCACTTTTATTTTCCTCAACTATGGGTCAGGAAACACAATTGAAGTTAACCGCATACTAATTATTTTGTTCGGCGTAACGGCCTCGGGAGCAAATGCTGTTTTCTCTTGCAGAGAAAGCTGGACCTCATGTGGGAAAAACACTTTAATCCCTTAAGTAATGCGCTTTAACCCTTTTAATATTTATGTAAAGAAAAACTTTTTTTACGTTAACGCTTCCCAGTCTAACCACTATTAAACACAATAGAAGTATTAGAATACTCTTTTACTTTTACTATTCAAAACATTGACTGTTATCAAAAAATTAGTTAGTCCGTTAGTTTACCGTTCTTGGGCCGTCTTAACAATTTTACTTCCTTCTTCAAAACTTTAAAGCGTAGGGAGAATTGGGGTGAAAGTTTTCAAACGGTCAAGTAAAACCATTTTCTCAACGGCAGAGCAAAGCATTAAACAAACATTTTCCCCTCATGTCATAAAAAAGTATCAAAAAAAATGTAATTTTTCTCCGGGGTAGAATTCAGCGATAAGAAGTTGATGGAGTTACATTCACCTTTTTCCTTTTTTGCAAAAGGAATGGATGGCAATTTTCTTCAAATGTTGGAAAATTCATCTTGTCAATGGAAGTCGGAGAGATGAAAAACTACAATTTTGTAAGGGAAACCCTTGAAAGTGAAGTATGGTGCACTTTTCTGATAGCTTATTCGAAAACTTTGCGCGTAAACTTTAATCTTAAAATATATTTCTCTCGATATATTCCCTTTTACTTCTTTTGGTATCAGAATGACTGAGATGTTTGAAGTATCAAGCATTTAGCAATACCTGTTCAGAGTTCAGGCTGCAGATGTACGCCGGTCGATCAGTGTTTGTTTTTCTTTAGTGGTACCTAGATTTCTTAAAAATGATCACCTGCCGTCTGGGAATCAGCATATGGATGGCACTCCCTATCTTAAACCACTTGGTTTTGTTGAGTAGTGTTTTAATAATAAGTTAGTTTAAAATACTTCTAAAACCGTTTCTGTAATATTTAGAAGTCGTAATGTTGATAGACCTTTAACATTTTTAATTAATTTTAGTCCTTTATGTTGTGTGCCGTTTACTAAAGTCTTAGGTTCAATTTTAGATAGTAATTTAAAATATTGTTACCATGTTGAATTCGTTGTTGCAAAGCTAAATTCCGTGTACCATTTACTTAAAAAACTTCAATGCAACGAGTGTGTTATTGATGTTATACCACGGATGGGCATTTCCTTATCTATCAAAAAATCATATCTTATCATGGGGCTCGACAACTGAAGCAAAAGTGATTTTTTACAAAAAAAAACTTATTCGTTTATTTTTTAATATTGGCCCAAGAGAAACTTGTAAAAAGGCTTCTATAAAAAGCCAAATCATAACATTTCCGTTCATGATTATTTTAAAGCCGTGTATGCTCTTAAATTATAAAGCCTTGATTTATAATTTTGTCGAATTTTCCAAACAAAATGAGCTAAGAAATTGCAATAGCAGAACTTCAAAAGAGTCTGAGTAATGCCGTGCTGTGTGCCGTATCTATGCCATAAATATGCGCATTGGAGTAATTCTAAATAATTAAGTAACAAGACGTGACACTACTTCTCAGGTTATTAAATATACCGAAAAATTAAGGAAAAATTAGATTGATAAGCAAGAAAGCATATCAAAGAAAATTCGCCAGGCTTGCGGATCTTCGTGCCCGAATTTGTTATCAAATTATGGAAAATATTTTTTATGAAAACATTAACGAGTACATTAATCATTAAAATGTTATGTCAATTCGAATTTTTGTCTCGCAACATTAAACCAAAAAGGTTGCTACGCTTAATCAGTATTAGTTCAATTTTAGAACTCTGAAAATAATTTAATCGAGTTGTAGTTTAGCACTTATTTTACCTTTTATGTAATAAATAAATGAATTTTTCATTCTATAACAGCTAGTATCTCTACGGTTTATTCTGATCACTAATGTTAAGCAACATCAAGTGAGGTCACAACTTGTATGAGTGACCGCTTTACTGTGAAAGGGAGAGCCAAGCGAGTCCATAAACATACTTTAATATATACAGGGTGTTTCATATAAAGTGTCCACCAGAAAAGGAGGTGATAGTACTCCTCAAAAGGAACAAAAAATGTCTTATAATATGAACCCCGATCTCCAACCGTTTTCCCACAAGGTCAAATTCAATATTTTAAAAAAATATTTGACCTCACATCATAAAATTGTTAATAGGGATTTAACTATTCAAGCTAGAAAGACGAAATTGGTATCATTAGAAAGCTGAGTAAATTTCCTAAAGGACAAACTACTAACTATGTCAAATATTTTGGAACTACTGCCCAAAATTTTGCATGAAACATGATTTTTTTAAAAAAATGAATTTTATGGAATTTTTGTAGTAGGGCATTAGAGGAAGTAAGAGATGAGCAAAAGTTCAGCCAAGAACAGAAAAAACTTCTCTTATGATTGCCCTTTAAGAAAAGTTAAATAGTTTTATACATTTAATAGTCAAAATTTTGGCTGAACTTCGGTATACGGTGCACCCTGTTATCAATACTATATATCGATATATTTTTAGTTTAGAGATGTGACGTAGGAATAATCGATATATGCCCTTTCTTTTACGTTTATGAACATATTTTATTATTTTTTAAAATGTTTTTTTGTTGTTTGTGTTTTTTTTATTTGTTGTAAAATGGTTTATAACTATTTTCATATTTTTTTTATGTTTTTATAATGTTTTAACTATGTTTTCATAAGAATAATCGATGATACACCACATCTAATTTTATGTTACGCGTATTTTTTTACGTATTTTTGTGTTTGTTATTTTCAGGTTTTTTATTATATTTTTGTTGTTAATGTTTTCATTTAATTATAATTAAATGTTTTAATTATAATTAATAATTTAACGACGCTGCTTATCTTTAAAGTGCTCAGTTCTCGTTTACGTGTCGCGTAACTAAAAATATATCGATATATAGTATTAATAACAGGGTGCACCGTATACCGAAGATTTACCAAAATTTTAAGCCATTCTTCCTAGAAGTTGGAAAAACTGATATTTTTTTGGAATTTTTGCATATGTCTACAATGTTAATTACATGGTACATAAAATAAATAAAAATCTCTAAAGCAAGGGAAAAGAGTGGTTTTAGAGAAAAATGTGTAAGAATAAAATAGGTTTATTTTACCTTCTAGAGTCTAAAAATCGTATTATTAAATTATTTTCGAAAATAAAATATTTAGTTGAAATAACACATTATTTTCACTTTTATACGACAAAAATGATCAGTTTTTGCAACTTCTAGCAACAATAGCTTACATTTTTGACTATTGAATGTATAAAAATATTTACATTTTCTTAAAGGGCAGTCATAAGAGAAGTTTTTTCCGTTCTTGGCTGAACTTTTGCTCATCTCTTACTTCCTCTAATGCCCTACTACAAAAATTCCATAAAATTTTTTTAAAAAAATCATGTTTCATGCAGAATTTTGGGCAGTAGTTCCAAAATATTTGACATAGTTAGTAGTTTGTCTTTTAGGAAATTTACTCAGCTTTCTAATGAGACCAATTTCGCCTTTCTAGCTTGAATAGTTAAATCCTATTAACAATTTTATGATGTGAGGTCAAATATTTTTTTTTTAAAATATTGAATTTGACCTTGTGGGAAAACGGTTGGAGATCGGGGTTCATATTATAGGACATTTTTTGTTCCTTTTGAGGAGTACTATCACCTCCTTTTCTGGTGGACACTTTATATGAAACACCCTGTATATATATATATATATATATATATATATATATATATATATATATATATATATATATATATATATATATATATATATATATATCACATTTATGATCTGAATAATTCATTGCATTATTACAATTTGAATTTCGAATAACACAGATAGTATTTACATTTCCTTTCTAATTCAAAAAAGGCTCTATTTTTATAAAAATAAATTTACATTTGAGGTTAACCTGGTTACAATAATACAATAATAACTTGTCAACAACAAATAACCTAAAGAGATTTTCCTAACAACATAAGTGTTTCTAAATAGAATAAAAGTTTAAAAAACTTGAAATCGATGGTATGCTGGAGAGGGGGGGAGAGACGGCACAGCATAATGTTCTCCAGCGTTAGCTACATCTCTATATCAGATTTATCCTTTTTTGCGGGGAAAATTTCCCTCTATTTTTTATCAGTTGGTTCATTGATGGTTTGGAACATCAAGGAAAATCTACGCGCTCAGCATCCTTTTTGCATCCTTCATATATATTTTTACTTTTCCTCAATCATATAGTAGGTTTATAGGAAAAGTATTGTGTTTTCACAAAAAATCCTAGATATCAGAATTTCAGATGTTTCAAGACCTCTCGTGTGGTTTTTACTTAGATATATGTGTTTGCGTGTGTATTTTGTAATTGTAGCTGATATTGAGCCTAAATGATGACGTCATTACTGTCATTTATGACTCTTCAAAAGCTCAACTCGAAACAATGAATGGATCGAAAGATCACCCAATTTTAACCAGGTTTTAAATTGGCGTTATGCTTCCCTTTCTAAATAATTATATAACGTTGCAATTATTAATAAAAAAAAGGAATTTTACATTTTGTTCGAAAAAACAAATTTTTTTGTATCTTTAAAAAAAGCTATGACCTTTTTATTTGTAAAATTCTTAGAAATATTTCAAAAATTAAAATAACGGGACTATGTCGAGGTTTGTCAGTGTGTTTGTCGAGGTGTGTCAGTGTGTTCCCATCTAGATTTTTTCTTTGAGAGCTGTAAAGAGTTAAGAGGGTTCAGATGGAAGCAAGTTGGATAAAAAGGCTCATTCTTGCCTTCCTTGAGTCCAAGGAAAGTACTTCTACTTGAAAAGGAAGAGTTTTCTCAAGAATTATTCCTTAGGAATCCTGAATATTCGGGCATCGCCTCAGGCACAACACCTGAACGTAGAAAAATTCTTATCTCCCCCTCCCTTAACTTCTTTTGCTCTTTCGAATTTCGATTCTTAACCTTTGCGTTTTTTCTTCTTCGTTTTCTAGTTTTGAAGAAATCTTATTTTTATAATACCTTATAGAATTTCATAAGTTCAAACCGCTGTTAAACATACTGAGAAACTTGATATACTCTACTTATAACTAACTGCACGATGATGTTCTTTTTTACATGTAAAAACGTTTTTACATAACCAAGGTTTAACCTCTCGACCTCTCCGTTTATCGACCTCTCCAATTAATTTTAACAATGAACTTTCCCCAGAGTAATTGAGTGTGAAATCTCGAGAGGTAAGTTTCATGTTCATTTTACAGCTAAGTTGTAAGTTCCTTTAACATATTTAATTAAAATAATCGGGTGCGTGGTAACTCGATATTTTTCTCAAAGCTTCAGACTCGCAACGTTTGTTCACAAAATTGTATAGTAACCCAAAATGGATTTGTCTTTCTACGCTTGTTCTTTAAATATATTGGTTATATAATCTTTAGAGTGGCATAACTTGAAACTTAAATAAATTATTCTTAGAATGTAGAAGTCTCCCGCTACTACGGTGATTTAAAATATTCACTTTAATCAATAGATCTTTTGAGAGTTGAAACTTGGCACATAAATTAATCTTTAGGTTCAGTAGTGTTATTTGGAAAATAATAATAAATAACAATAATAACAATAATTGCAAAGCTATATGGATACTAGGGTAATAATAAACAGTGTTTTGGTTTTAAACATGTCTAAATTGATATTGACAAGTCAAAAGTCGTAGAATGTATCCTGAGAAAACAATTAGAAAAAATAATTTTAAAATTTGTATTTATTAAATGGTAGTTCCCTAATTTGTTAGTATTATAATGTAAGTTCTCTATACTGATTCCTGCAATGACGTTGCCGCCAGACTATAAGGAAGGTTATTTATTTGGGTAGGCTAGGAGGCTACAGTCATAAAACGTTTCAAATAATTATACTAGTAATTTTTAAAGGAAAGGAAATTAAGGTGGCTGAGGCCATTAGAACTTCTTACAGGATTATGCTTTTAAAGAAAAGGAGGTTAAGGAGGATGAGGCAATTAGAACTTCTATCAGTATTATGCTTTTTAAAGAAAAGGAGGTTAAGGAGGATGAGGTAATTAGAACTTCTATCAGGATTATGCTTTTAAAGGAAACGAGGTTAAGGTGGCTGAGGCCATTAGAACTTCTAACAGGATTATGCTTTTAAAGAAAAGTAGGTTAAGGAGGCTGAGGCACTTAGAACTTCTATCAGAATTATGCTTTTCAAGTAAAGGAGGTTAAGGAAGCTGAGGTCATTAGAACTTCTAACAGGATTTAGAAGAATGAGACCATTAGGACATTTGTTAGGATAATAGTAATAACTTTCAAAGGAAATGGTTTAATACAATTAAACATTATATGGCTATTTTATATGGTAAATAAATGTGGTCATGTATCATATGCTGAGTCATCATATGGTTCATTTATATGGGCTTTGTTAAAATATAATGCACTTATTCTGACTTAAAATAAATAAATAAATAAATAAAATGATAAGGAAACTATTATTTAATTTAAAGAAAGATTTAAAAAAGACAGTTCTGTTTATTTTACTTTACAAACTAAGAGTTAATAATAAGTAAAATTTTGAATGTTTTTCTGGAAAATGTAAAAAAGGGTAAAAAATTTAACTAAAACGAAGACGGCTAATTATAACATCAGCATTTTCTTCTAAGAACCATTAATAATAAAATTTAAAAGTTAAATGAAACGTAAATTTAACTGAGTTTTGATCTCTTTGCAGTCATTTATTTCAATAAAACTAAAAATTAATAAAGTTTCATTAGGATGTTTCTTAAAATCTTTGTTGTAACTAAAAACAAAAGGGAGAAAAACTTTCCTTTTTCTTTTTGTGAAAATTCTGTTATTTATAAGTTTAGTGAGGTAGTGAAGAGGAAGTCATTTATTTCGGTAAGTTGAAGGTTGTTTTCAACAAAATATTTTAAATATCTTAAAAAGTATAAAAAAAATCGGTAAAAACCTTATTATTCTGTTAATGTTTTTCTTTTTAAAATTTAATTTAAAAACAGGTGTTAAAGTGTTTTTCTATTCTTTCCTAAAGTGATTTTCACGTATAGATAGGAGTTTTCGTAGCTGGTTTTTTTCCCACGAGATAGGGCTGTGAAACGTGAAAAGGGAACATTTTTTTCGGTTTTTTAGAAGGAAAACAATCCGTAGTTATATTGTGTACGTTCACAATCTTTTGAAATTCCTAATAACATTGTATTCCTTTTTTCTCATTTTCTTTACGTATATCTTCATTCTTTTTATGTACGGGGATTCCCGTCTGATCTAATAATTCCGGCGTTGAGGTTTAGCTGAGGTTTTTATGACACGTAGGAAAATCCAGTTTTCCCTTGCTCCAAACTTAACTTGACTCTGCACACATTTACATTTTATATGTTTTCGTCTGGATTTTCTTTTTTATGTTTTTAGATTATCCTGACTTAAAGGTAAAGAACGAAAAATAAAACAAATTTTATTGATTGAGATAAGAAAAATTAAATAAGTTTTGCGTGTGAAGAAGACAGATTACAGCAGTTGGATGGAAAAATGTACCATAAATTACTTTGTCAACGTCTTAATTAGAAAACAACCTCATCAGCGTCATTTTTTGATAAAAATTTTAACAAGACAAACTTTTTTTTAAACATTCTCGTAAAACATTCGCAGACATTCGTTTTTTCTTGTAACATTTATACCGGGTATATTTAATCACGTTTTTAATAAGATAGAAGATGTGTCTTTCCTTTCTATATTTAAAGTCCTAGGATCGTAAGCAGGGTTGCGTCCTGTCAATTTTTATAATTCAAGATTATATTATGAATTCAATCTACAATTGTTGCCAATTTAGTATTTATAAAACAATTACAATGCAAGGTATTCAACAGGTCACACTGGTTACATCGTTGATCAATAATTGGGTTATGATTGATATTTGATATTTTGTATCAATATCTGATACAATTTGATTGTTGATATTTATAGATTGTTATCTACAAATCGATCTCAAAGATTAATAGAAATAAAATGACGCTAACAGCATGGACAATGGGAGCGACTATTGCCACTTTTAATAACAACTGTTGCCACAGTATAATAAGATCCCTGTCAGAGTAAAACTAGATAAGATATTTGTGGATAGGTTAAAATTTAGCAAAAATATAAAACTTTTCTAACCTCATTATTGGAAAAAAAGAAAATAATGAAGTCACCAATTTTTAAAGACCAACACTGTAATTATATTTTATAGATAATATTAAGTAAAAGAATTCAAAAGGTTTCTTTTCTAATAAAGACTTACCTTGCTAAGTCTCTCGGTACTATACTTTGCGGTGTTTTCAGTCTCGTAAAGTTTTAATTAAATCCGTGATTAATGTTTTCTAAGTAAAATCGGTTAAAAAGAAGATTTCTTCCCTTCTGCCGGGACGCCCCGTGTCAAAACACAAATTACCAGGTTTTAAAGGCAACTTGACTCGAGGGGGAGGTGTTTTTAGAAAAGCATAAAAGTGATAAATGGGTAAAGTTTTTAATGCACGGAATAAATATAAATATAAGAGAAAATGTAAGAGAAAATCACAAAGTGTAAATACATAGTGAAGATGCAGAACGTACCAAACCAGACAGTTAGACTGCTACTAAATTCTATTGATGGTATGAAAGATTTATTCTCTCTATTGTTATGTAACGAGGGCGTAGCATCACTCCAGATATAACCCGTCTTGACGTTTATTTAAATAAATATATCATTCCTCTTCAAAAATATATGTAACACGTTAGTGAATTAAATCATTATAAGTATAAAATCTGAAATTTTATCTGAAAAGATTCAAACAATAATATATTTGAGGTAGAAATCAAGCTGTGGGGTTTCCAAGTACAGAAAATCAAATATCAGTGCTGATATTATACGCCTGACTTTAAGTTCCTAGAGACTAAAAGAGGAAAAAAGAGTAACATGTCAACAGTTAGAGTTTCATAGAGCGCCTTCCAAGAAGTGTGTCATAGAGCAGCCTACCCAAGAAGTGTGTCATAGTGTGTCATAGAGTGTGAACAGATTACCTACCAAGTAGTGTGTCATAGAGTGTGAACAGATTACCTACCAAGTAGTGTGTCATAGAGTGTGAACAGATTACCTACCAAGGAGTGTGTCATAGAGTGTGAACAGATTACCTACCAAGTAGTGTGTCATAGAGTGTGAACAGATTACCTACCAAGTAGTGTGTCATAGAGTGTGAACAGATTACCTACCAAGTAGTGTGTCATAGAGTGTGAACAATTACCTACCAAGTAGTGTGTCATAGAGTGTGAACAGATTACCTACCAAGTAGTGTGTCATAGAGTGTGAACAGATTACCTACCAAGTAGTGGGTCATAGAGTGTGAACAGATTACCTACCAAGTAGTGTGTCATAGAGTGTGAACAGATTACCTACCAAGTAGTGGGTCATAGAGTGTGAACAGATTACCTACCAAGTAGTGTGTCATAGAGCGCCTTCCAAGTAGTGTGTCATAGAGCGCCTTCCAAGTAGTGTGTCATAGAGCGCCTTTTAAGTAGTGTGTCATAGAGTGCAAAACAGATCACCTACCAAGTAGTGTGTCATAGAGTGTGAACAGATTACCTACCATTAGTGTGTCATAGAGTGTTACCTACCAATTAGTGTGTCATAGAGTGTGAACAGATTACCTACCAAGTAGTGTGTCATAGAGTGTGAACAGATTACCTACCAAGTAGTGTGTCATAGAGTACAATCATGTACTTAAAAAATCGGGTACGGGGCACCTCGGAACTTTTCCTTCGGGTTAACTGCGCTCATCCTCTTTGCTTCGGACTCGCTTCGCTCGTCCTAAGAAAAACATTTTGCCAAATTTATACTGCAAAATTAATGCTGATAGTGAGATGAAACTAGGCACATATGATACATAGTCTTATACATAGTCACATGCGTGCCGAATCTCACTCGCATCATTTTTTCGCGTGTGATTATTTTTCAAATAATCACACTAATAATGAGTCATTATTGCGGGTTAATGACGTCATAAAAATGATTTTCCGGATAGCACAACTGCAGCAGTTGAATGATTTCTATAATTTAAAAGTAAAAAGAACATGAATAGTTCTATACTCGATAACTAGAACTATAAATGCTTCATATCGTCCACACCATGTGCGCACCTGCTTGAATAATATACAAATGTTTGTTGACATTGCATTTGACCACTTGTGATTCATAAACTTGTCCAGACTTTCAGTTCCATGTTGAGGATTGTTGGCCTCTAAGTACACTTTAAGCTCCATAAAGCATAAAATGTTTGTTTAAAGCATAAAATAAAAACTGTGTTACAATTTAGAGGAACATTTTCTAAAAATGTAATTAGTTAATGGTGGTTTAATTTAGTGAGATAAGTGGGAGCCATTTATTCACTTGTTCCTCAGCATGAAATGTTCTGTAAAATCACCTCTTTGCTCTTCTCGCTACATTTTATTACTCAAACTTTTTACTCGTCTGTGTTTGTTTTTTCTTTTTCATTTAAAATCTTTTCTTGGGACTTGTATTTTAAGTAAAATTTATCTGTTCAGAAACAGTGCCTGCTGTAATTTGTTTTCTATATAAATGCGATACAAATAGTAATACCAACTATGCAATTGATGTATTTATGTATGCACATTAGGGATTTTTTTGTTACTCTGTTAATAGTAAAGATCAAATAAGCCCAGAACGAGACGCATTAAATCAATTGTCATAAACAATGCATGCCTGACCACAACGTATTTTTACATTCGAATTACCCTCCTCGGACAAACCTTGGGCACGTATTTTGTTTTTAAAATATATTCCCACTTGTAGGCTCAATAAATCATCAGTCCCCAAATTTTAATGGAATAAGGTGCTTTAATAAATTACCAGCTTCAATAGTTGAACTTCCACCTAAAAATGTCAAAAAAGCATCAAAACTTTGTTGCTTGAGAAAGCCTACTATGACGTTAACGAATTTTTAGCTGATAATTTAGTATTCCCACCTTAAATGTTTAGTGTTTCTCATGTAATGTTATGCTGTTTTTAATCAAGTTTGTTATTCAAGTTATGCTGCCTATGTTTATGCAGTCTATTTAATAATTTATAATCTATTTGTTTTCTTGTTTTTTCATTTAATTGTAAAATTTTGACAATTGAGAAACTTTGTAATAAAGTAACCTCAAGTATGTAAATAAATAAATAAAATATGCGCCCAATATGTTTTATATTTCTAATATCCGGATATGGGTTTATATTTTAAAATACATATATCCATTTTTTTGGGAGTTAAGGAAACCTATGGAAGATCTTTAGCTTTACTAAGCAAGGAAAACTAGTGCATGAAGTGTAAAACTTTGTTTTCTTGCTCTCAAAGAGTATAATTACAAATTATTCTGTTATAGTATTTATAAGTATCTAGTTGAACATACATGTATCATAGTTTACTATTTTATCTGTTTTATATCTGAGTTGGGTTACTAGACCATGCCACATGCCAATGATATTATAATGGTACCTTTTAAATGATCCATTAGTGCTGAAGGGCAATGTATCCAGACCATGTCTACTGCATTTTTGCCCCTACTACATATGGCAAGAATTAGACTGGGTTTGCAAAACAAATCCCTGACCTGCCCGATACTCCTTGACTTCGAGTCCTGACGAGAACGAGTATCCTCTGCCAAGGGCGCACCTGACTAGAACGAGTATCCCTGCCTAGGGCACACCTGACTAGAACGAGTCTCCCCTGCCAAGGAAGCACCTGACTAGAACGAGTCTCCCTTGCCAAGGGTGCACCTGACGAGAACGAGTCTCCCCTGCCAAGGGCGCAGACCCAATTATTACTTGAATATCACAAACAAAAAATGAAAGTAACTACTTTGTAAAATAAAGTTTTGAAAAGATTTTATTAATGGGCACTCCAATTTGAATCGTGGGTACTTACTACTACAATAAATTCTGAAAAACAATAAATAAAAGATAAAAATGTATTTAGTAGTGATGAGTGGACATATACAGCATACAGTTCATATAAAATGTATTAACCTATATTTCATCAGGAGACCTACTTCTTTGATTAAAAGCAAGACTTTTAACCCTGTCAGTTTGAATCATTAGTAGGAATGGTTTAACGTGTAACAAACTCGACTTATTAAATTGTTTTTGCAACTAAATGTTGTTAATTTCCTCTTTCTAGTACTCCATAATAACATTTTACAATCAAAACTAGAAAATACAAAACGTGTTTTAGATTATCTCTATTAATAGACTAATAGAAATGTTATTTCCCTTTTAGTAACTAATTTGCTTTTCTCTCTTTCTAATCTCTCCTTTATTGAGTATCTCTCTTTCTACTAATCCATCTCTCTTTATGTTACTACATGTGTTTGTCATCTCATTCTTTCTTCTCAGCCTTTTCCCTCATTTTTTACCGAAATCTATCTTTCCTTTATCGCACATTCCTTATTTAATTCATAATTATCTTTATCTTAAATTATATTTTTCAGTCTAATATTCTTTTTAAGTGTCTTTTCATCTATCACTCTCTTTCTCAATATCTAAGATTCTCTCTCATAAAACTAAATTTTAATCATAAAACTGTGTAGGCGTGGCTTAATTTCCCGCTTTTTGCCTACATTCCATTTGAAATTTTCTTTTTATACATTCTAGTCATACTTCTAACTAGCGGAAGTGCTTTGTGTGGTCTTTGTCGTCTTTAAATTTCCACTGAACCTTTCTGATAGCAAATAAATTTACATTTTGTTCAATTTATTTAATAATTTAACCGGTTTAATCAGGTGAACATTAGTGGTAAATTATCCACGTTCTAGAAGATAGATTTTGGCATTTAATGCAGCCTAAAACTATTTAAAAACATTTTAAGTTTTTTTAATTTAGACGCCCACATGTGGTTACCTGGATTATATAGATTAAATTATTAAATAATGAAATGTAAACTTACCAGCCATCAGTAGCGTTATGTTTGATTAACTTTTTTTACGATTAGTTTCTGAATTTTTGTAATACAGAACATGACAATGGCGAACCATGTTTACGAAGTTAAAATAATAAGGAACGAAGAGAAAAATAATTTTATTATTACAATAAATGCAGCTGTCATAACCAATAGTTGCCATGGTTTACATAAATTTAAAGTTTAAAAATATAATCGGTAAGTTTTGGAAAGCTTTCAGAGTTAGTTCATGAGTAATCCACACAGGTCCACCGCAGCGCTGATTTCTAGCAGCTTTCCAAACTTTTCCTCATTTAAGTCCCCCCCCCATAGTTGAAAAACAAAAGTCAGTCTATAGGTGTATTGCGCTACCCGGAAAATAATTTTGTATGACGTCATTAACCTACAAAAAGTTCAAAAATCATAAAACGCTGAAAACAATTGTGATTTATTTGAAATTTGGCTCACACTTAGCCATATATAAGACTAATTAATATATGTGTCAAGTTCATCTCATTATCAGCATTAGTTCAATTTCTATAAAATTACTTGTATAAGGTTTTTAAAAAAATTAAGAAATAGGGAAATAATTCAATTGAGTTAAAATTTGGTACAAAAATATACCATTACGCAATGCATAAGAAAACTAAGTATCGTTTCAATACGACAAATACGTCAATTAATTTTGTGGGATCATAAAAGTTAAGCAACGTCGAGCGTGTTCAGTGCCTGGATGTGTGACTGCTGAGAACGAAATGGATGTATTTACTATCTTTGAAACGAAGCGAGTCCGAAGACGTGTTGAAATATTAATTTAACGATTTTTATCTTCTGAAGAAGAGCGAAGCGAATCCGAAGTACGGAGGACGAGCGTTGCGAATTATGAGGAACATTTCCGAGGGAACCCCGTACCCGATTTTTTGAACTACTCTTACTTGCTCTTCACCAATAATTCTCTTTCTTTAAAGCAACTTATTTCCCTTAATCATTCTGTGTACTCTTGCTATGAAAATATTCTCCTGAGTCTCTTTCTTTCTTTTATCTTCTCAATCCTAACTTTATCTATCGATCTCTTTCTTTCAGCCAACTTTCAACTTTCTCTTCACACATCTTTCCTTTTTTCTCTCAATCATTATTAATCAGTTTCTATCTTTCTCTCGATCTTTTTATAAAATGTTTTATTACCTTATTTTCTTAATCCACCTCTCTCGCTCTCTTTCTCTCTCTTTCTGTTAATCTCTTTATCTTATTCCCTCTTCGGAATTGGTAAGTTTCCTCTTACTAAAGTAGTAAACTTCTAAACTTAGTTAAGTCTTTCTAATTGGTTAAACTTAGCTACAATGTCACAACCAGTAAACTCTTATACTCCTTTGAGTTTTCATTTGTCATTTTCTTTCTAGATACTGATTTTTACCCCAAAAATAGTTTTATTTCTCAGATACTCTTTGCGTGACTACAAAAGCTTTATATATACGTAAAACAACAAAGCAAAACTTCTTCTTCTTTTATAATACGAAAGTAGAAAGTTAAGTCGAGGAAATAAAAATTGTTGACGGTTACTCTGAGGTATTAATATTATTTTTGTTACAAACAGATACGAGTTTAACCTATAACACGAGAACTCGTTTCTTTATAAAACTTTATTATTGAACATATTATATGAATTTGCTCATTTATTTTGCATTGCCTTTCCCGTCATAATGTTAAGTCTGTTAAGTGCGCTCTTGATGCTTCTAACAAGCAGTATTCAATCTAATGTAAACCTTTTTTGTTTGACTTCTTTATGTATAGTAGTACGTTTTGTATATTTTTACTTTTTTATTACTTGTTGTTTTATTATTATGTTATATTTATATGTTTGTTAGGCACTGATGATGACCTTTTGGGGTTGAAAGCCGGCTTTGTTTTTTTCACAAAGTCATTATCATTAAGTTATCATTATTAATGTAAACCTGTCAAGTTAAATTATAGGGTTTTCATTTAGAACTAAATACCGTATTTGTCAAGACTATACTTGTTCTGGCAAATCATAGAATAAAGATTATAGCGTATATTAATAAACACAAAGAAAAATGTTTTAAGTTTCATTTCATTTATAAGTATTAATATTGGGTCTAGAGATCAACCAATATCATTGATTAGATATTGTTAAGGAAACCAATATTATTGCTGAAGTAAATCTTCATATGGGGTGGTCAAACATTTAAAAAGTCGAGAAATAAATCAAAAAAGTTGAAGTATAACTGTTTTGTTTAAACCGTATAACATTTAGTGTTCTGATATGAAATTATACTTTTCTGTTCTCATAATTCAGGTACAATGGACCCACATACGAGGTCTAAGTACCTAGGAAATTATTTCCTCCGGAATTTAAAAAAAAAAAAAAGTTCTCATAATTTAACAAATGTAAGCATTGACGCTAGACAAGAGTCTTTTATCATATAGCCTTGTATAATATAAGTAAATAATAGTATATTATGTAACAAGACTGTGAAAAAGGACTTTTTTACCGTGACGACAATATTAACTGTCGAGCGAAGCGAGACAGCGAAAGGAGGCTAAGTAAATAAAAAAATCGAAGAATCAGCTACCGATACTTGCTGTTGGATGTGAATATCCCTGGACCGGTTTCGGCATAACGCCATCATCATCAGCAGGCGGGGTTGATATCAAAAGTTATATCAGTGAATAACTTCTAGTCTTATTCACTGATATAACATTATTAGTTGAGAGCTTCATTATTAGAGCACGACGAGCCCTCTGAAGACTTCTCTGAAGCTATCTTCAGAGAGCTCGTCGTGCTCATGAGAAGTTATTTACTGATATAACTTTATTAGTTGAGAGCTTGAATGTTGTTCCACCAGCTGATAATGGCTTTATGCCGAAACCGGTCCAGGGATATTCATATTCAACAGCAATATCATTATCTCCTACTCATAATCGTTAGAATCTAAAGCTATTTTTGTTATAATATAAATTTTCTAGATACATAAATTTAGATTAATAAATAAATTTGATTAAATAAAAATAAAATTAATAAATTTTAGAATATAGATACGTGAGTAAATAAACAATTGGATGCAGGAAACCTGAGAATATTGTTGTCAACTTGGAACTGGCTTAGTTTGTCCACAGAATATCTTGGTGGTCAGAAACTTAAGGTTGTTTTAATTCGGTGTCGCTTGAACTTAAAATAAAATGTTAAACTAACATCTAGACCGTAATAACTTTGGTCTCGCTAGATATCAGAACAAAATAGTAATTATACGTTTATAAAGATAGAACTTCAGAATGGTTTTGCTCGCTCACAAAATTTTCATGGTTATCCAGCAATGAGATCTGGAGATTCAAGACCTAATATGAAGATAAGGTTATCTTCATATAAGGTCAATGTAAGCACATTATAATAATAATATAGGTACATTATGATAACAGTTGTGGTCATAGTTGGCAGTCTTTATTTACCAAATAATAAACGTACAAAATAATACTTTTATTTTCCTGAACATTTAACATATTATAACATTTTAATCGCATGCATTTGAACGCAGGGATACAATGTCATATAAATGACAGATGCATACAGACTTAAGCCTATCATTTTATGTTTCGCAACATGTATTAATAATGTTCGCTGATAACTTAAAAAACAAGTTCCTAATGTTTTTCTGTTTCTAAAATAAGCGTATTTTAGGAACAATAGTTTTATAGCAATATGCTAAATGTTTAACATTTAATAACACTAAATGTTTATCATGTAGTATTATTATTAATTAAATTTTCAAGAATTATGTCATAAGTTTAAAATCATAGAGATGTATATAGTGGGGGCATAGCCTATCTCAATACATTGAAAGGCCTGAAACATCGTATTGGGGCTCTGTGTAACCTCATAGAAACCTCCTTCAAGAGTGAGTTTTTACTGTCTTTCTATTTAATTTTTACCGTTCTTCTATTTAAGTTAGTGTAATTTTGTAATGATAACATTTTTAGCGAAGGTGGTCAGGTTATTTTTTCGATACTTCCGAATTCAACCGATAAGGTCCCTAGTAATGATATCTCTATGTTAAAAATAACTTCTATAATGATTTTCTTTCAAAGCTACCATAATAAATACTAACATTTAGAAATACCAAGAGGAAAATATACAAATGACAAGTGAACCTTGGTGCTGACGCTATCATGTAATTCCAAATTCTTTTAACCATTGTAATTTTTGTCACTCGGTTGCTTTATCTGTTATTACTGCAGGATGACTCTGTATATTTTATTTTATCATCTTTCATATAAAAAACATTCTTTTCACTTATTTTCATTGTAGGCATTTTTAGTCATAATTTATTTAACTCTATTCCAATTATAACGAAAATATAATATTTGTGTATGAAAAGAGAGAATAACATTTGAAAGAAATTATTTATTTAAACAGAATGAAATATGAAATTTTTTAAAAAATGAAATAAAAAAGGCCACATGTGTCTGTTCTAAAAGGGCTGGTAAAATACGTTATGAGGTACAAAATACTCTCGGCGACAAGCAGTCTAGTTTATATTTAAATTTTATAGCTCCAATTTTAATTCTTAAACTTGAGTAAAATGGATATAAATTTCCCTGCTTGTTCTGCTCCTGACAGATTGAAACTGCCTTTTTTTCCTTACAGAAATATTTTTTCATTTCTTAGTTGGAAATTAGGTGTCGGGTCTTGGTATTTTTTTACTGAGTGCCTCTCAAGAAGGGAGGAAGATTTCTTCTTTTTCTTCAAAGTTGTTTTAATAAAGAAGTGCCTTCCATTGTCTTACAGATCTCTGAATAATTTCTACCTTAAAAAGGAAATGAATATAAATAATAATTAAGAAATAAAATAAAACCCTATCTCCGGTAAATATTAAATTCAGACATATTTTTTTACTTTTATTACTTCACATTTTTACTGGCTTATTCAGTCTTGATATTAACTCACTTAAATAACTGACAAGCATGACAACACGGATTCTTTAAAATCGCAAATTTAATAAATAAAAATAGCCAATGATGTGTTTATCGTCTCTTTAGGCTCTGAACATTTTATGCTCAGTTCGTTCAGTGAAATACGATACCTAAAAAGTTGGTTCCTATTTTAAAATATTTAACTTAATTTTTTCGAAATTCAAATAATTTCTTTCTCATTAGATCTCTCCTTTGAATCTAATGTCGTACAAGCTGATTACGGCAATCAGTTTGCAACAAGTGTTATGCAACTTGTTAGAAATTTATTTGATTTGTGCAATTCTAATTTGTGCAAGTCTTATGCATTTATGTTAGAATTTGAACTAAAGCGTGGACTGTTCATAAAATGACAACGTTTCAAATACGTCCCCGTATCTTTACACTGTTTTCCATTTCAATAATATAGAGTAACATATAAATATCACATACGTGATATTTACTAATATCCACTTTGTGTTGATTTCACTTTTGTTACTAAAATAAAATTAAAAAATAAATCCATGAAATTAAATAATCTGCATTAACCATTATGATATGAGCTCAAGGTTGGTGCGTGACAGTGAAACAAATATATAATTGTAAGAAAATTTAGTAATGCAAGGAATTTTCTAAAAGGTGTCAAGATTCTGTAATAGAAGCAGGTTGTCCCTGGAGAGCCGAGTATCCCCCTCCTTACCGAGTATACCCCCCCGAGTATACCCCCCGAGTATACCTAACTCGTCTACTCTGCCATTTCCTTATACCTTCACCACGAAAACACAAATTCCTCTTATAAAACCATCCTTCTATCTATCGAGAGAAAAGCAAGAGAGTAAATAAGGAAAAATTTATCATCCATTCTACTTTTCCCCTCTATCTAAAACTCATACAGAGAGACTATGAGGTCTTCAGAAAAAAATGCTCGTTATACACACAGCAAAAAATTAAATTAAAATAAAAAAGAGGAAGTCTTTTTTTATCACTTACCGTGAAGAATTTAATAAAAAATATTTTTCAAACCACTCTCACTGAAACCTTTTAAAAAATTATAAATAAGCATAGACTAATATATTTATATAAAATGCCTCAGGCTGTGCGGGACGTATGGAAAATGCCCCAGGCAGTGCGGGACGGAAAATACGTTTTACTTACTCTTTTCCCCGTGACAATCATTTATTATCCCACAAATGATACATATTTTTAAACGAGTTACGTATTTCACTAATTTTTTACGCGTACATTATTGAGCATTTCGTTTTTGAAATATAAAATACGTAAGCTTTTTTTATATTACAGCTTTAAATTTGTTATGCGTATTTAATGTAAAATAAATTATCATTTTTATTTAATCATTCCTATAAAATAATTATTAAATGTCTAATCAGACTTTTTTTTACTTTTTATGTTTTTAGATGTTAATTCATATTTTATTTTATTACTCTAATTTATTTTAAAAACTTTAACTGCTAATTAACAAACATTTAAACATTTTACAGCATAATTAAAAAAACATGTGACGAATTTTCATTAAGTTGGTGTAATAACAATTTTTTAACTTACATCAATTTAAATTACCAAATGTCAAATTAATATTAGTTATTAAGTTAATGAATCCTTTTAACTGCCATTGAATAGTTAGGCTTCCAAAACATAAATCCTTAATCAATAATAAAAATAATCTGCTTCATCAGAGTTCACTGCGTATTAATGAATTTATTGGGAAGTATAATATTCTCTTTTTATTACCACAGTATTACTTACTCAGCTCCTGCTTTTTAGTTTTAAACTTAATAAAATCTTTTTCATTTTTTAAGAGAAACTTAGGACAAAATTAAGATTTATCAATAATGAAAATTTTGCAAGATATATGTATTTAAAATATTTATCAATTATTTACCTTATTTACCTGGATAAGTAAATAAGATCATTTACAGTCATTAGGTTTAGGTCATTTACAGCTAGGATGTAAATGACTTTTCATCCTCTGTCCCTCTTAATGTCTCAATCTTTTCGGCTTGGGATTGAAGCCGTTGGGAAATAGTAAAATATTTATAGATTTAGTGTAACCATCAAATAATCTGTCCACAAATATCTCCAAAAGACAGTTTTAGTAACATAAAATAATGAACTAAGTAACATAAAATAATGAACTAAGTAACATAAAATAATGAACTAAAAAAATTAGAAGTGAAAATGGGGGAAAAGGATGATTTAATAGAGTTAAAAAGCGTAAGGGAAGAGAAGGGAGCCTTGATGAACTCCTTCTGCCTTTGTACTGTAATTGGAAACTCAACACTAAATTTATTTGGTTTTTCATTCTTTTTTCCAGTGAAAAACGAAGCATTCACTGTAATTGACTTTAGAAAATAATTAAATATAATTATTATTAACTTTTTTGTAACAGCTTTAAGTCCTGATAAAAACCGATTCCTAAGAGTAAAAAAAGAGATAGAGTGTTCCATTCTTGATATTCAATGAAGCGTTTTTCTATTCATTATCTTTTGTTTCAATTGATCAAACTTATCACGTAGTTATTAAGTTTTAATTAGTAAAGAATTTTATATAATTATCTCTCTCATTATTTTATATATCTCTATTAGCATTATTTATCAGTATAGTTGAATATATATATATATATATATATATATATATATATATATATATATATATATATATATATATATATATATAATATATATTGAATTGAATATTCATATAAAACTTATAGCAATTTTTGATTATAGACAAGTAATTTATCTATTTGTACTGAGAGCTCGCTATGAGCCTTCTTTGCCTTCTCAAATACTTGTATCAAACAAAAATTATCATCATCAAAAAATGTAAATCCGCAGGATATTTCAAATACACAATGAAGTTATAATAAACAACCCTAACTTTATAATTTAAAAACTTTAAACGCTATAAATATTGGCTATTTGCTCTTTTTCGTCGCTATTTTATTCTATCTATTAAACTTTTAGATAAACAAATTTAAAGCGGCTTGAAATTAAATGTTTTTTAAAAAGTTTTTCATTTAGTTGAGTCTGATCTAGAAAAAAATATAATCTTCGGGGGAAATAAGCAAGTGAGAGCCTGTACAATACTTTGATACCATACTTTACATGATAATATGGATTTATATGATAATGAGACTTTATAAAAACATTGCACTCTAAGTCTAAAATACGACCGAGTTATCAACTTTTTAACTTGTAAGTTTTTCAATTAAATTTGGTCGGTTGAAAAGAGCCGAACTCAGTTATGAAAAGAGTTTAATACTCATGAATTCAGGGGCCTGCGCATTTATACATTGTACATTTCCTTAAAAATCCAATGCTTAGTTTAAAAAAAATATTTAGTAAGAATGATATATCATTAGGAAGTGTAATTAAAGTTGATATCAAACATTATTTTACTCCATATTTATTGTGCTTAGTCAAATTGTAGACAAACAAAATCCCTACATATTCAATCCGTAACAATCCAGTTAAGTCATGCATAAAGGACCTCGCAAAATCCTTATGAAAAATGGCTCTCGGCTAAATTCGCTGAAATTTTGCATAAATACTAAATTTAACATGCTGATCAAAAGTGTCAATGAGCACAACACTCTATCTTCAACCCTCAGCCTTGTAAGGACTCACCCCATCAGGGTAATGCTTATGAAAAATGGTTTAAGGGTCCTTACAAGGCTAAGGGTTGAAGATAGAGCGTTGTGCCCATTGACACTTTTGATCAGCATGTTAAGTTTTGTATTTACAAAGTTTCAGCGAATTTGACCGAGAGCCATTTTTCATAAGCATTACCCTGATGGGGTGAGTTTAAGGGTCCTTACAAGGCTAAGGGTTGAAGATAGAGCGTTGTGCCCATTGACACTTTTGATCAGCATGTTAAGTTTTGTATTTATGCAAAGTTTCAGCGAATTTGACCGAGAGCCATTTTTCATAAGCATTACCCTGATGGGGTGAGTTTAAGGGTCCTTACAAGGCTAAGGGTTGAAGATAGAGCGTTGTGCCCATTGACACTTTTGATCAGCATGTTAAGTTTAGTATTTATGCAAAGTTTCAGCGAATTTAGCCGAGAGCCATTTTTCATTAGGATTTTGCGGGGTCCTTTTTGAAATCATAGTTTATTCTTTACAGTTTTTCCTTGTATAGTTATGAAGATTTAGGTCTTCCGGTGGTGACCGCGTCAATGTAGATGAAGAATCCGACGTTTCGCTTCCACTGTGGGAGGCATCTTCAGGGATGTAGGACATCATGGATAGAAACACAATGCTCCACAAAACTGAACTGTTCAGTATTGTAGAGCATTGTGTCATCCCTGATATCCTACATCCCTGAAGATGCCACCCCCAGTGGAAGCGAAACGTCGGATTCTTTATCTACATTGACGCGGTCACCACCGGAAGACCTAAATCTTCATGACAATAACCGCGGAAGCCTACGCTGTTTATTGTATAGTTATGTTTATTTAATGACCTCACTTAGCAAGAACGCAATGCTGAAATTAATAATGATTATTTTCTGTAGCTGGTTATAAAGTACTACCTACTTAATTAGAAAAATAATATTTAACCTTCTTATCAAATCATATTATTTACATTATGTTCCTTGGCTGTGAAGTGAGTTTTTTAACCGCGGCAATTATATTTATTGTCCAGCGAAACGAGATAGTGAATATTGGCATTTTTAAGAAAAACACTTCACAGACTGTGGCACATGCTGTTTTGTAGAGATAAGTGGCAATAGAAGAACAAATAAAAACACAAGGACCAAAGCCTCTTGTTTTAGCTTGATTGCGGCGCTAAATACGCGCCCCTGATTTGATTTTTTGGCACTTTTGATAACTTACTTTTCAATTGTTTATTTTTTCTCCCTGTAGGATGTAATAATTTTTTTACCTCCTACATAAAAGAATATTGCAATTTAACACACTAAATGAAAATATTTTTAAAGTCCTCGTAGTAGAAAATGTTTTTAGGCTCTAATGTTACTATTTTACAGAATCACGTACCATTAAGAACCATTCATGCCATTTTTGCTGCCTAGGCAGAATAATACCTTACCTTCTCAGTGATCTGAGAACAAAAAAATGTTCTAATCATTTAAAAAAACGAAGGAACACTGGTAACGCTTTAATTAAACTGTATTCCTTTCATTATATGTTTTAAAAATTATAAAACATATTTATTTAAAAGACCGAGTACTGAGTTTTTATAGTGATTATGCTAAATATTTTTCAATCCAGCACTATAAAGCTCTTATTAATTTCATCTCCTCTACTCATTTAAGTGTTTTTCAATTAATAAATTACCAGGGGAAAAATCGAGACTAATTTTTCCCTAAACGAATGGAATTCAATGGAAAATGGTGTAGTTTTTAATTTATCAAAATCTAGTGGAGGAAAGAGAGGGATAGAGAAGCCTCGGAGTTTTCAAGATGCTTTTCTTCTCACAGAATTGATTTTTCTACTAAATTGGGTTCATTCTTTTTTTTCTAGACAATTTATTACGACAATGGATCTATTTTAAAAATATATTGTTTAAATTTATTTATAATCTTATAAAGTTTACAAGATAACATATTACGGCATGTTTATAATTAGGATGTCGTTTTAACTTCTTTAAACCTCACAACACTTAAGATGTTTAGTATGCTCTTCACAATATTAACTAAAAACTCAGGTTTGGCTCTGCTGCCAACATGGACCAGGTTTGGCTCTGCTGCCAAGCATGGACTCAGGTTTGGCTCTGCTGCCAAGCATGGACTCAGGTTTGGCTCTGCTGCCAAGCATGGACTCAGGTTTGGCTCTGCTGCCAAGCATGGAGTCAGGTTTGGCTCTGCTGCCAAGCATAGACTTAGGTTTGGCTCTGCTGCCAAGCATGGACTCAGGTTTGGCTCTGCTGACAAGCATAGGGTTTACATGAAACCGGTCCATATCATAGGCGTATCCAGGTGCAAGTATTAGTCGCTTATCATAAATCATAATTAAACTGATTTAAAGGAGGAGATGTGAAAGGAGTTAAACTTGGAAAGGAATAATGTCATTAGCTAATTATAAAGGCAATTTTATAGGTTTAGGTAAGGTTACAGCTGAAAAACGCTCGTGAGTTTAATGGTTGCCTTGTCATTTTTCACACATAAACAAGAGAAATGGTGGGGGAAAGCTATTCGGTTCATTTTCACAAAAAAAATCGGTAATGAAAAAACTTATCAAAATGCTTCCCTTTGGAGTGAAAAACAATAAAATTACCCTCATGATTGTTTTAAAGCTAAAATGTTTGCTTCAAAACAGAAATGAATAGATTTTAATTAATATGATACAAAATAGATAACATGTTAATAGAGTGAATATAAAGCACGTAGCTGTGACACAGGTTTGCAGCAATCTGTTATTAATGAGACTAGGGTTTTTCTTTGAAAGGGTTAGTATGGGAGAAGTTTCTGTATAATCAAATTGACTGAATAAAGCATTATTTGTAGATAATTTTAGTGTTAAACATACAATATGTGAAGTAAAGATAATAGAAATACATATTGTGAGTAAAATTATAAAAATACATATATGAAGTAAAGAAATAGAAATACATATTGAAGTAAAGATAATAGAAATACATATTGTGATGTAAAGATAATAGAAATACATATAGTGAAGGTAAAGAAAATAGAAATACATGTGAAGTAAAGATAATAGAAATACCATATTAAGTAAGATAATAGAAATACATCTGAAATGTGAGTAGATAATAGAAATACATATTGTAATAGTAAAATGAAATATACTGTGAAGTAAAGATAATAGAAATACATATTGATAATAATAGAAATACATCATTGTGAAGATATACATAAAATATTAATAGAAATACATATTGTGAAGTAAGTAGAAATACATATTGTGAAGTAAAGATATAGAAATACAATATTTGAAGTAAAGATAAATAGAAATACATATTGTGAAGTAAAGATAATAGAAAACATATGTGAAGTAAATATAATAGAAATACATATTGTGAAGTAAAGAATAATAGAAATACATATTGTGAAGTAAAGATAATAGAAATACATATTGTGATGTAAAGATAATAGAAATACATTGTGAATAAGATAATAGAAATACATATGTGAAGTAAAGATAATAGAAATACATATTGTGAAGTAAAGATAATAGAAATACATATTGTGAGTAAACATTAATAGAAATACATATGTGAAGTAAAGATAATAGAAATACATATTGTGAAGTAAAGATAATAGAAATACATATTGTGAAGTAAAGATAATAGAAATACATATAGTGAAGTAAAGATAATAGAAATACATATTGTGAATAAAGAATAGAAAATACATATGTGTGAAGTAAATATAATAGAAATACATATTGTGAAGTAAAGATAATAGAAATACATATTGTGTAAAGATAGAAATACATATGTGATGTAAAGATAATAGAAATACATATAAAAGTAAAGAATATAGAAAACATATTGTGAAGTAAAGATAATAGAAATACCTATTGTGAAGGTAAAGATAATAGAAATACATATTGTGGAAGTAAATATTATAGAAATGTGAAAGTAAAGATAATAGAAATACATATTGTGATGTAAAGATAATAGAAATACATTATAGTGAAGTAAAGATAATAGAAATACATATTGTGAAGTAAAGATAATAGAAATACATATTGTGAAGTAAATATAATAGAAATACATATTGTGAAGTAAAGATAATAGAAATACATATTGTGATGTAAAGATAATAGAAATACATATAGTGAAGTAAAGATAATAGAAATACATATTGTGAAGTAAAGATATAGAAATACATATTGTGAAGTAAAGATAATAGAAATACATATGTGATGTAAAGAAATAGAAATACATATAGTAAGTAAGATAATAGAAATACATACATAGTGAAGTAAAGATAATAGAAATACATATTGTGAAGCAAACATATAGAAATACATAACTGTGAAGGTAAAGATAATAGAAATACATATTGTGAAGTAAAGATAATAGAAATACATATTGTGATGTAAAGATAATAGAAATACATATAGTGAAGCATAGATAATAGAATACATATTGTGAAGTAAAGATATAGAAATACATATTGTAAAGTAAAGATAATATACATATTGTGAAGTAAAGATAATAGAAATACATATAGTGAAGTAAAGATAATAGAAATACATATTGTGGAAATACATCAGCGGTCACCCATCCAGCCACTGATTTCGCTCGATGCAGCTTAACTTTTATGATTCACGAAAAACCGTAGATATACCTTATTAATAAACATCTTTGTATACTTATTTATTACATAATGGTAAATACTTGTATTGAATTTCAACTCAATTGAAATATTTTTCAATTTTTACATTTTAAAGAAAAATATTTTATACATGTTTTTTTATTGTACACAATTAATTTTATGAAACTTGAACTAATTCAGGCAATGTAATGAAACTTGGCTCATATGTTAGTCTTATTTACTACTACCTGAATGCATATCTCAAATCCATCAAAACATTTTCCTGTTTTTTATAATTTTTTAATTATTAACCGAGTCCTAATTGTGGGATTATGACGTCATTAATAACTATGTTCTGGATAACAGAAGTAAACCTAAAATCTGCGCTGAATTCCAACTCTCTAGCATTAATACTCCGGGATTTGCGATGATAACAGACGCACGCTTACACACAAACATACCCACACACACTCTCATACATATCTCCATACAGAAAATTGTGTAAAAACCACTCAGGTCTTAGAAATACCTGAAATGGATCCAAAATGATTTTGTATTTTTTTTTTCAAACACAATACTTTTTGTATATAATTTTGGTATAAATGAGGAAAAGTAAGAACTAATAGCCGTCTTGATTGTCAAACCAAATTTGTAAAATCGGTTGTTCAATTATAAATTTTTAGGACTTATTACAACTGTTGTTGTCGGCTCGGAACATTTAAATTTCCATTTATTTTATATTTCCGCTGAAGTCGTGAAAAAAGTTTTCCATTTTTCAGAACCTGGATTAGGTCCAAAAACATTTTTAGGGAAAAATCCTTGTATTGAGCTGGGTTTGTAGAGAGAAATTAGATAAGTAATTAAATTTGTGTGTTGACCTTGACTATTGGAGACTAATAGAGATCGATGACTATTAGCCTTCTTAGGTTAATACCTATAATGTATGCATCTCGGCAATAATGTATGTCAGTCAGAACGTATATAATGTTGATTCAAAAATTGGTAATTAATGAGAATAATACGTTTTGAAACTAATTTGCTGAGCCAATATATCGCGTTGAAAACAAGAAGAGCTCGAAAAAGCTATCTGCGAAATAGGTTCGTAACATGACCAGCAAACATTTGCTGTTAACGCGACGATAACATATGTTAATGCCAAGGTTGCTCCACAGAGGTTTTCCGTTGTGCTGAAGGCGAGAGATGTCACATATTCTAATAATTCATATTAGCTGAAAAACTGAAATAAGGTTCACTAAGTGTTTAAGCGTAAACCCCAAGAGTGCGCCTTGATTTTTCATAATACTTTATGAATAGGGAAAAATCGGGTACGAGGTACCTCGGAACTTTTCCTCATTGCATCGAATTCGCTATGCTCATCCTCCCAGAAGTACAAGTCGTTAAATTTATACTGTAACACGTCTTCGGACTCGCTTCGCTCGTCCTCAGATAATAAATACATTCGTTTCATTCCCAGTTGTCATTTATCCAGACACTGAATACACTGAGATACTGAATACACCCGGTGCTGCTTAACTTATTTGATTAATCAAAAATCATAGATAGATTTAACGAATATAAGTTAGTCTTATACATGGCTACATGCGTGCCAAATTTCAATTAGATCGCATAATTTATCCGTGCTGAGGCATTATTGCGGGTTAATGACGCCATAAAAAATATTTTCCTATTTAACAGCACAACTGACTGTTTTTTGTACAAAATTTCAACCCTCTTGTATAAATACAGGAGGCTGTTCTTAAATAAATACTGGGTGCTAAGATGATAACAGACACACACACACACATACATACAGACAGACAACTTCGTAAAAACCACCCAGGAGGCCTTAAAAATGCCAGAAACGCATAATTCCGTTTCCATCCCGGTTTCGGATTTTCTTTTGCAAACACAATACTTTTCCTATATACCTACGGCATTAATGAGGAAAAGTAAAGATGTATCACCGAAATCGGCAGCTTGTTTAACTTAAGAATTGAGCTAGCTTTATTGTAATACCGGTCACCTTTAACTATATCTATTCACAAAAAAGTCTTTGTATAAACTTTTAAAACAGTTTGAAATCGAACTGCGTCGCGTCCCAAGCCTTATTTAAGTTTAATTAAGTTATACCCGAGAGAATTTCGGAAAAGGTCTTTTTAACCCTCTATTCAGATACAGATAGTATATTAACTTTAGAACATTTTGATTTCGTTGAGAAAAGAGACAATTTTCCCTACTAAGCTAATATATACTACCTTTTCTTGTTCTACTGTTATCTATGGGTCTAATTATGCGGTATCATTACACAGTTGGCCGAATCCTTTAGTTGAAAAGCTATAAGGTTTTGTCGGTTTTTAAGAGACTCTTCTATTGTTCCTTTCATATGTGTTTCATTTAATTAACCGTTTTATTGTTTGTTTTAAAATTCGCGTAATACCTATTCTTAAAAACCTATTCTGACTCTCAAAATTAAATCTGGTTACGTATAAAAGTTTTTTTATGAATGTATCTTTACAGCGTACTGTGTATTGCAATTAATATAAAAATAAAATAATACGCAGCATTGAGTAGGCTTTATTGAACAAAAGAAACAAGGTTTTGTGTGTTTTATTTCTGAAATGGGACAGCAATTATTATTTTGCTTCCCGTAATTGTTGTTATAAAACTTTGGTTCTTGATATTTTCCTATCCAAGAAGGTTTGTGAAGTAAAACCTTCCCAGTGTTGCCCAATATTGTTTTTTATTTCCATTTACTTAAGAATAAATAGATTTGTTAAATCAACATTTTGCATTTATTTGCTTTATCAAGTTTTAGCTTAAACAGATTCCAAATATCAGTAGGTTGCAATTAAATAGAATAAATTATTTTAATGAATCAATATTAAATAAGATATACCGAGTCCGGTAGCTCAGTGGTAGAGCGCTTGCCTTTCGACCTGGAGGTCGAGGGTTCAAATCCAGCCGGGGAGGACCTTAATATGAGTTATCCTTGTACCGTACACTCGGGAGGTCTTGAATTCAAGGCCGGCCAACCCAGCCAGGGTTTTACGTGGTTTCCTTGGCTACTAATACGCAAATGCGGGGTTGGATCTAGTTTCATCTGAGACAAGTCTGGATCCACGTTTCCGTTGTCTCCAGCTCACGAAAAGTTAATGTTCTGCGGGCTGGGGGAGATGAAGGTCGGAAAGATATACTGAGCCTTTGTATGTCCGAAAACTTTCGGACATACAACTTTCGGACATGAGAGTTTGTGCACGCTGACATCTGGGTGCTGGGTTCTTTGTCGGGTGGCGCAGGACTGACCAGAGCGGTGAGCCTAGCTTAGAGTCTGGTGATGCTAGTGGAACTGATAAGATTGGTGAGACTGGAAGGACGAGGTCAAGTGAGACTAATGTGATCAGAGGAGCTAGTAAGACTAGATGAAACAAGCACACAGTAAACTAGTAGTCGGCGCTAGCCAGAGCGGTGTGCCTAGCCAGAGTCTAGCTGGTCTAGATGAACTAGGCACACGGTGAACTAGTCACAGACACTAGCCGGAGCAGTGAGTTTGGATAGAGTCTGGTTGGGCTGGATGAGCTGGACACACTGTGAACTGGTTATATGTGCTACCATGTCAGAGGGGGTGCTTCCTAGATGATTGGATGTGAACAAACTCAGAGGCTAATGTTGAGTGAGGGGAAAACGCTAAATGACCCTACGGGTTAAAGCGTAAAAAAATATAAAAAAAAAAAAAAATATTAAATAAGATATACCGAGTCCAGTAGCTCAGTGGTAGAGCGCTTGTCTTTCGACCTGGAGGTCGAGGTTTCAAATGCAGCCGGGGGAGGACCTCAATATGAGGTTTATCCTTTGTACCGTACACTCGGGAGGTCTTGAATTCAAGGCCGGCCACCCCAGCCAAGGTTTTACGTGGTTTCCTTGGCTACTAATACGCAAATGCGGGTTGGATCTAATTTCACCTTAGACAAGTCTGGATCCACGTTTCCGTTGTCTCCAGCACACGAAAAGTTAATGTTCTGCGGGCTCGGGGAGATGAAGGTCGGAAAGATATACTGAGCCTTTGTATGTCCGAAAACTTAGTCAGTGAAAGTGATGGCGGCGACACGAGTAACGTAAGTGACTAGGAACAAAGTGCTCGGTTCTTGAAGACAGACGTCTCCTAATGGCACTGCGGAGCTTTGACTTTCAGGTCAGGGCTATAGAATGAGTTTGTACACACTGACATCTGGGTGCTAGAGTTCTTTGTTGGGTGGCGCTGGACTGGCCAGAGCGGTGAGCCTAGCTAGAGTCTGGTGATGCTAAAGAAGCTGATGAGATTGGTGAGACTGGAAGGACGAGGTCAAGTGAGACTAATGTGATCAGAGGAGCTAGTAAGACTAGATGAAACAAGCGCACACAGTGAACTAGTAGTCGGCGCTAGCCAGAGCGGTGAGCCTAGCCAGAGTCTAGGCTGGTCTAGATGAACTAGGCACACGGTGAACTAGTCGCAGACACTAGCCAGAGCAGTGAGTTTGGATAGAGTCTAGTTGAGCTGGATGAACTAAACACACCGTGAACTGGTTATATGTGCTACCATGTACGGAGGGGGTGCTTCCTAGATGATTGGATGTGTACAAACTCAGGGGTTAATGTTGAGTGAGATTTGAGTGAGGGGACGCCCAAAGGTCAAAGTTCAACAGGTGGTCCGGGCCCAAAGGCCAAAGTCCAACAGGTGGTCCGGGCCCAAAGGTGGTCCGGGCCCAAAGGTCAAAGTCTAATGAGTAGCCCAGGCCCAAAGGTCAAAGACCAGGCCCAAGGTCAAAGTCCAAATGGGTAGCCAGGCCCAAAGGTCAAAGTCCAATGTAGCCCAGGCCCAAAGGTCAAATGCCCAAAAGGTCAAAGTCCAATGGTAGCCCAGCCCAAGGTCAAAGTCCAATGGTAGCCCAGGCCCAAAGGTCAAAGTCCAATGGGTAGCCCAGGCAAAAAAAGGTTGATCCAATGGGTAGCCAGGCCCAAAGGCCAAAGTCCAATGGGTAGCCCAGGCCCAAAGGTCAAAGTCCAATGGGTAGCCCAGGCCCAAAGGTCAAAGTCCAATGGGTAGCCCAGGCCCAAAGGTCAAAGGTCAATGGGTAGCCCAGGCAAAAAAGGTCAAAGTCCAATAGGTAGCCCAGGCAATAAAAGGTTTAAGGTCAAAGGTCAAGGGGAGGGGGCATTAAAACCACATATCCCCCTTTCTCACCCCCTCCCCTAATGTTCCTGCATATTACCCCTCCTCCTACCCCCTCCTCTGAGAAATAAGGAAAAAATGTGGAAGGAATCTTTGAATTTCTCTTCCCAAACCAAGCCGCCAGAGATTCAGTACGTGGTCTTGGTCGATCTTGTTTGAGAAGTGAAAAAGACGACTTTTTCCAACTTTAGAGTCCCGTAGCTCGGTTAATACGGGTCCTAGCCCGTAAACGTATATGACGAAAAATAACGGGCACGGAGAGATCTACAACTTTTGTTAAAAAACATTTTCGCCAAGCTCCACGTTTAGGATAAGTGGTCATCATCAGTGCCGCTAAGGCCGGAGAAATGGTCAGAGTGGGGTTCCCAAGGGGTGGGGGGCCCATCCCCACTCCGGTCGTCCGAGACCCGCCATTTTTGACTAAAAAACGCCCCCTTCTAGAGCTAAGCCACGCCCCCTAAAATTAAGCCACGCCCACTTTTAGACAGGCCCCGCCCCCAAAATTTGGGGAACTCGCTTCCCCGAAATTTTGCGAAGCGAGTTCGCCCCCGAACTCGCTTCGCGATTTCGGAGACTTGACCCTATAAGGGGGTCCACCTCTAACCACCTCTAACCACCTCTAACCACCACTAACCACCTCTAACCACCACTAACCACCACTAACCACCACTAACCATTAAACCACCTCTAACCACCTCTAACCACTCTAACCACCCTAACCACCTCTAACCACCTCTAACCACCTCTAACCACCTCTAACCACCTCAACCACTAACCACCTCTAACCACCACTAACCACCTCTAACCACCTCTAACCACCTCTCTAACCACTCTAACCACCTCTCTAACCACCTCTAACCACCTAACCACCTCTCTAACCACCTCTAACCACCTCTCTTAACCACCTCTAACCACCTCTGACCACCCTCTAACCACCTCTAACCACCTCTAACCACCTCTAACCACCTCTAACCACCACCTCTAACCACCTCCACCTCTAACCACCTCTAACCACCTCTAACCACCTCTAACCACCTCTCCAGGTGTTTTTCTTTAATAAATCAATAACTGATAGGTATTTTTTAACCGGACTGGTTTCTATGGTTAAGTGTAGTCACAAACGAGTATCTAACCCGTTTGTAACCACCTCTAACCACCTCTAACCACCTCTAACCACGCCCCCTAGAATTAAGTCACGCCCACTTTTGAATAGGCAACGCCCCCAAAAATTCTGAACGCTAAATGAACCTCCGGGTTAAAGCGTAAAAAAATAAGATATATAAACAAGTGAAGTAATACTAGTGAATAAAGATAGTTAGAGTTCAGTGAATTTACATAATGTTTTAATAATTTAGATGATCTCGCCGCCACTGCCTCTTCAGTCTGCGGATTGTGTTAGCAGGGATTTGAAGGGAAGATAAGGACTGAACTAAAGGATTAGGATAGGATTGAATTCATAATACTTAATCAGTTAATTATTCGTTAATAATAAAACAATCTTGCATTTCTTTTGTGCATTTCAAAAGAAATGCGCACATGTTGGTTTTGCAAAAATATGCGCATCCATCCAAACTTAGCACTGCGCAACATTATTCGCACTTATTCAAAGCTTACTTTATTCAACTGTTTAATTGGTTTAGCATATTTCCTTTGACAAATATGTAAAAACTTTGCAACAAATAGTAATACTGCTTTGGGTATGAAGAATAATCCGAAAACAATGGCAAAATAGTTATTTATGCCATAAGGCTGTGAAGTGTGTCTTTATGTCACGGCAATTAGATTTACCGACGAGCGAAGCGAGTCGGGAAAAAATTGCCAAGACATAAAGACATTCTCAGCCGGATGGCATACACTATTTATTTTGAGGTAGCACTCATTAAATAAACTGCGCTATATACTTACTTGAAAAAAAACAAACAAACGTCCAATTAACCCCATATTATCGTCGTCATTGAATTCATCCTTAGCTTCACACTTTTACTCAAAAATGTAAAAGCTTTACAAATAAACACACAAAAATTGACAATTAGAACAACTTTTAAAATCGAAAAAAAAATTAATCTACGAACAAAAACAGAAACAAAATGAACGTTTTTAAAGAAAACTCATGAAGGTTTAACACAGATTGTTTTTTGAACACGCTACATTACAGTAATGGCGGCAATATATGAATTACTTTTACGTCCTAGGAGTTTTTTTTACATTTATTACTGTCCTCGGAGGTGAAAAATACTAAATAACCTCCTATAACAATAATGATTGGCTTCTCATCCTAAAAACGGTCCAATAAAGTGCTCAATTACGTACTACCTCAAAAAAAATAGATTATTGACACAATATATTTGTGCGAGAGACAATAATTGTGTCAATTATTGGTACTTCTTTAGATAGTTACTCCCCCAGATGGTTACTCCCCAAAAGGGAGTAACCAAGGATTTGATGTAGATAATTACTCCCTTATAACAAAGTAAGAAAAAGAAAGGTCTAAGGACGAAATGTATATTAAAAACAAAGAAAAAAGAGAAGGGACACTTTCATAGAAAAGGAACCCTCAATCATCGGTACTTTTTCTGTATAAGTACCCATGGGGCGACATTATAGGCAAAGTATTGAATATAATGAATTTAATATAAATAAACTGAAGATATTCAACCTCTAATGGGGCAGGTTGTGGAAATACATGGACCAATGAGGTATCAATTTCTATAAAAGTACCTGAAAAGGAATATTGGAAAAAAACGTATAGAAATAAAATAAATATTATAAAGAAAGAATACATTAATATGTGATAAACTCATAAATAAATAGGTCAATATATATTCAAAATTAAAATAATAATTATGAAATATACTTAAATTGATATTAAAGCAATAAATAATTATAAATAAATGAAGAAGGTTACTCAGAGACCTTCTTTGAATGGTTACTCCCTCATAGCGTTGTAGGGGAGTAACCATCTGAAGAAGGTTTACTCAGAGACCTTCTTGAATGGTTACTCCCCTCATAGCGTTGTAGGGGAGTAACCATCTGAAGAAGGTTACTCAGAGACCTTCTTTAAATGGTTACTCCCCTTAGTTAAGATGCCATATCTTTGTCTTTCCCCTATTCTAACCCCAAAAAAGCCCCAATGCTTTTCTACATCCCCGGGTAAGAGCGTATAATAAGGTAAAATATATTAAGATTAGTAATAAAATCAAAAAACTAAGGGGAGTAACCAAAAAAGGGAGTAACCAGTCTGATCTGTCAAAGGGGAGTAACAATCTAAAGAAGGTCACATAAATAAAAAAAGCAGTATAGTACTCCCAAAAAAGGGATAACTATCTAAAGAAGTGCCCAATTATTTATGTTTTGCAAAAACTCGTTAGAATCAAATGATAAAAAATAGATTATTTACTGTTGATTTTTGTGTAGCTATAACCTTATAAAAAATTATATACTGATAAAGAATCATCGCCGGTACTATTAATCAAATTTGTATAATTTAACTTCGAGCGCTTCTAACGAGTCCTGACCAGTTCTATTTAACTCAGAGTCCTATAAAACATCAAAAACGTCACTCAATTCTAAATTGGTTGTTTTAAGACTTGTTTATAACCGTTATTTTTTACCCGGCTATTTAACAGGGGGCTTTCGTCTTGATGGTCACTTAGAGTTGTCGTATGGACAACAGATTGTGTTTTTTTTTATTCAACATCTCAAAAATATTAATAATATATTTTAATCGACAGAAAAAAAACATTTTAATAATTTAATATTTTAAAAAATGCAATAAAACCATAATTGTATTAGTCGTAATGATATGAAACTTAATTTACTTATTTCTTGTAAAAAGGTATACACTCCTGATTTTTGTTTTCATTTTATATTATTCTTATTTTACAATCTCACTTTTGTATTCCAGTTTTTATTTAATACAAATATAAATAATTACGACTCAAAGCTTTCCTCGCACAGTATCTCTATAAACGGTAAAAAGCAGAAGGCTAAGAGAATAATGAAAGAATAAAAAGAGGTCATATTGTCGAAATCAAGGAAGAGCTTGAATCCGATGAGGTAATAGGATTGTTTGCTGGCCCGGTGAAAATAATCCCGACCAACCAGGAATCGGCTTATAGGAGGCAAAAATGGAACGAAGCAAATAAACAGAGAGTTGTGAAGCTGCTGAGTTTTTAGAAATGGTTGTACCTTTCAGTTAGAAAAAAGAGAGCGCTTAATTTTCAGAATGTTTTTGGCTCGAAGCCACTGTAGTACGCTTTTCTCATTCCATCTTATCCAAGCACCTTTACATTTAAGGAAAATTTGAAAAAATGGATAATACGTCTGACTCATAATTTTTCCTGTATGAGAATACTTTTTAATTTTGAAATCAGGATTGATAAAAATTATAATATAGGTACGTGTACTAACATTTAACGCTTTCAATAAATATATTAATAATTACAGTACGTTAAGGAATTACATGTATATAGAATGTGCGTGATATTGCGATAAGCGTGACGTCGCTCCACAAAAATAACTTGATATGTAGAGATTTATTATTTTATATAAATCATTTTACTGTAGCACAAAATAAAGTCCTAGGGTATCGGCACGGACGGTCCCTGATAGAGGCAGCAAGACGCACCCTAAATATAATTTTATGTTAAAAAAACCATGGTAACATGAGCATTTCCTTCCAGATTATCTATCTAGTTAAACTTTTGATATTAGTTTTTTTACTAAGAGCTCTCGAATATAGAGTGATAAGGTAGAAGTAATATAGTGATTTAAGGTAGAGTTGGACTTATTTCTGTTTATTAACTTAGAAATATTTTTAATTAATGTAAATTAATATTGTTCAATGCCTTTCTTAATAGAAAAATTAATAAGGATGTTCACACATCTGCCTCGGAATAATCACCCGTACTAATATTAATTACTTTATGAAAATACTAGTCAATGTTTTATGGAAGATAATTTTTTATTCGATTTTGTAGAATATTTAAATGTAACTAAGATAGAAATAATAAACATTTGGAGTTTTGCTCTTTGACCATAGCAAGGCTTGCGGGATATTGGAGCAAGTAGAGAACAAGCCCTCTAGAACAATTTACTTTCCAAGTGGGTTCTTAGGAAGTGGAAGGGGCAAGTAGAATAAAAATAAGTTTCTGTGTAGAGTTCTCCAAAATTTGTTTTTATTCATAGGTAGACTGTCTATGTAGGTGTGCAAAAAGGTTTAGGAGTTTTTACTTAGATAAGAAAAAAGGGAGTAGGATGAAGGCAATATTAGAAAAGGACCCTCAATTTGGAATATTGAAAAAGTAAGTTGAGAGGGGAAATGGAGAGGGGGACTAGTGTAAAAGCCTTTCCAAACCTTGAGCAGATCCAAATACACGAGGGACAGCACCTGGGTCCCAGGCTCTCCGCAAGAACACCAGTTAACCTTATCTCACAGTCTCACTGGTGACATGTTAATGCTTCAGCGACAAACTAACTCTAATGTCTTACAGAACAATGTATAAGAGTTAAAGGTCTGAATTCTTCCTTGCTAGAATATATTGATTTGTACTTGGATAATAAATTCCAACAACATATAAGTACTTCTAATAACATTTAATTTAAGTTGAATATTTACAAACTACTATAGCCTTTTCTCCATTGTGTTTGATTTTATAACTTCAATTCAAACTTTTAATATACTTAGATATGAGATCAAGGCGTTATACCTTTCAGATATAACGCCGTCTAAATGCATAATAAAGAAGGAGCGGTAGGATTCAATCACAAAACAAGTGCACAACGTTTGAGCCTATGTTGCCTGTACTGTACAACCCGCCTAAATGTTATAAAAATTATACAATACTTTCTTCCGTCTTTCCTAAAGTTTTTCGTGATCCTCTGAAATATAACAAAACAAAGCAAATATTAACATGGAACATTGATAGAATTGGGGTTTCACTCACAACTTACTATAAAATTTTCTTAGACGTGAAATAAAACTTTTTTGTAAAAATAGTAGTGTGAGATAAGTAGACAGAAGCAACAAGCATGCTCTGAAATGGACCCAAGTTACAGTAATAACTGTAATCAGCAAAATAACACATTTGTGGATTGGCTTAGATAACACGAGAAGCAGTTACAACGAATTACACACTTCTTGATTGCGTTTATGTACATTATTTTATAATTTAACGTGCAGTTGATTTACATTACATAATTAGAACTAGAGGTTTTCCTGAATATTTACAGCTCAAAATTCTTCATGCAAAAAATCGAACAACTCTGAAAAAGGGCGTCTCTTAAACAATGAGTCTTTATATAATTTAAACATAATTCTTCAAAATGAAATGTAGTAATTTGTTTAGTAAAACTAGAGACGGTTATTTTAAAACTGTTGTAAAGACAGAATGATCTGTTATAGTAGAGTTTGTGATAGAGGTCAAGCTCTCCGCTGAGTGATCGCTTAGTTGTGGTTTTAGGGCTGCTTCAAACCACAAGGGGTTGCTTTTGTTGCTTCTCTGAGCTTAAAGGCAAAACCCGTCTTATTCTAGTCTGAAAAACATATGACTTTAAAGTTACAGTAACTAGTCTCAGACCTGTTTTGGAAAACATTTTCCATAACAAAACAACATTATTGCAAAGGGTCTTTTGAAAATCTGCAGTGAAAAATCCTAGTACTGTATAAAAAAAGGGGATGTATCCATTTCCATACATCATATGATTAAAACAGCAATCAAATCCATGTCAACCTGAGCATTCTGAATTTAAAGATTATTATATATAATTTGAAGGTTATAGTTATATGTAACTTTTACGTTTTACAGTGTCTCTTAAATTTTTATCTTTTACAATTATTGAACATATTAAATATAATTAACTTAATGATACAAAGGCAAGAAAATCTAATGTTTGTAGTTTGCTCAAAGGTTCACTAGAATAAATCCATTTCAGCATAAAAATGCAGAAAATATTTAAACAAATGATGTAGAACGTTCTGGTCTCAACAGACATTATCTTACACAAGGTTTCATAAACACTCGTTTAAGCTTTTACAAGCTTACTTAAAAAAACAATTGCTTATTTAAAATTAACGTTTTGTACATAAAAATCAATCGTTTTTTCTCATTACAAAGCAGTATAAATACTTACAGTACAAGGATTCGAACTATTTGTCTGTATTTTATGCACGAAGCGATGTAGAGTAAAGGGAAAAGATTTTAATTTTAGACGATATCTGACACGCAAAACCTTGGACAAGTAAAATCTCTTTCTAGACTAAAAATGTTTAAATTACACTGGATACAATATCGTAGAGGTTATTTAGTTGTAACATTTACAGCTTATAAAATAATTTTGTTTTTCCGACTTAACAGCAAGTTAGAGCCAGCCGGGGTTTGAACACTGGCTGCGAGACCCAAGTGATACTACCTTAACCTACGAGAAATTATGATATTCTCAGGTTGAGCTGTCGAGTTGTGAGAATGAAGTAGTGCGAAGTTGAGAAGGAAAGTACTTAGGTACCCTGTGCCTGATTTTGTATGTATCATTTCTATTTCCTATACATTTTTCGATTTCCTCTCATCGCCCTGTCCCGGTGTTTTGTAGGGACTTATAAATTTTGTTGAAATATATAAATTAGCTATTTATTGAATCAGTATGAATCATGGATTTTACGTATTAACAGTTATAATTTTTATTTCTTCGGTACTTGTTCAAATCTGTTTATTTATATCGCAAATTAAAGAAGCAAATGAAGAACTAGCAGCCGAAGATAAATATTCTTTAGTTTAAATATTTAAACAATGAAACTGACTTATAATGTGATTTTTTAAACGTTACTAAATTAGACAAAAAATTGTTTATTATGCTAAAAAAATAGTGCTAACAAGTTTAGGGTTTGATTGTCGCAATATGCCTTAAAACTGAAATTTTAATCCCCACCAAAATACTGAAACAACCCGAGCGCATTCTACAGGACTGAATATTGCGTGAACTAAATTAAGTTCGATTCTAATGGAACCTGTAGAGATAGTTCGGAAATAATATAGAAACTTATGTCATTGAACTTCTATTTTAAACTGTATTTGAATGAATACAGGAGTTAGCCTGTGCACAATACACATTTTTTATGAATAATGTACAGTAAAGTAAATATCAAGTTTAGCCTTCACTTATAAATAATATTTTAAATCAATATTCAAAATTGTATTATTTTATAATAAATATTTTTATGGGGTATTAAGTCGAAAGAAAAGATGTCAGTTTAATTACATCATCAGTGCACGCGACAACGAAAAAGCAAGTTGAGAAACATTAGCTTTAAAAGTTAATTCTGATGTTTCATGAGGAACATGAGATCCTCATTAACCCCACAGTCCGTCTTATAGTGCCTCGGTTTGTTTTCACTGATACTGATAACGAGTATTGCGAAAGTGTTTATTACGAAATCTCCCTTTAAATGAAACTCGTTTCGTGGAAAAACTGTTATATTTTCTACCTTAAACCTTATTTAGACCTGATAAGATATTATTCAAGATCTTTTTGATCCACCAAAAACTCCAAAGGGGTAAAATCAAAGTAAATAAATTTCTTATTTAAAAAGTCAGCAGTTTTTAATTCTGATCAGAAACTCATTGACTTTAGTTATGGAAAAAAGAGGGCTTTGAAATGGAAATAATAAAAAAAATCCTCTTATAATATAAAACAGAAGAGATTTTTCTCGTAACACCTATTCCCAATTTTCTTTTAAATCTTTGCTAACTTCTGTAAAAAAAAGTCAATGAAGGATTGGTGTAGCCTTTGTACTGTCTTTTTTATAAAGTTTCCATGCTAAATAAGGAAGAAAATTTGAAGAAAAAGAAAGTGAAACATATTTTACTTAGAGAAATAAGTAAAAAAAGAGTGAATTCTGGAACAAAATTACGCATCTCACCTTAAGAAAAGATATGATAAATAAAGTCTTAGATGTAAAAAGATATGTGTCTCACTATACAAAACATAAATGTGATAAAGAAATAGTGAAACACATTACCTCGTGAAGGAGGAAGCAACGTGATATAAAATCCCTTGGATATAAAAAACAGACTGAATGAAAGAAATGAGATGGATATCTTGGCAGGTATTTCCTTTTATAATTCCTTATTTTAATAGAATATAACGCCCTGTTGTTTTCTTGTTTTTATCCATTTTTTTAAATTTACAATACTTTATTCATTTTTGACCGAACATCAGTCAGTTTTTCATTAGACGGCTAAATGACACGTTATTTGATTAAACTGCCGCACAAATTGACCGATTTTGATCAAAATTTATGTGCGAGTAGTAATAATTACATGTGACAGCTGTATAGTTCTTGTATAAAATTCGTAAATGGTTTTCAAAATGGCGGCAAATATGGCGGACCTCTTAAAAATTAATTTTGTATGAAAAAATCAAGTCATATTGTTTGAAAGTTCTTGAAGAGTAAAAAAATAAAATATATGTTTCATATTAAAACTTTTTAATGTTTTCAAAACTTTTAAAAATGGCGGCAAAAATGGAAAAATTAAAAAAAATAAATTAAACAAATAAATCTAAAAATATATTGTTGAAAAGCTCTTGATTAGTAGACCAAAAAATGATATATAACAAATTAAAAAAAAATTAACATGGCGGCCATAATTTTATATAATAATTAGTTTCTACTAATTGTATAAGAATTTACAAGATAAAGATAAATTGTAATGTATACTCTTGATACTTAGCGAGCGAAGCGAGTACTTTTTACTATCTATTAAGATATGCCATTAACATGGCGGCCATAATTTTATATAATAATTGGTTTCTACTAATTGTATAAGAATTTACAAGATAAAGATAAATTGTAATGTATACTCTTGATACTTAGCGAGCGAAGCGAGTACTTTTTACTGTCTATTAAGAACAACTGCAATATTGCGAGCGAAACGAGCCCTTTTTTATTGTGTAAAATTCTAAATATACGCAATCTAGCAAGCGCTGCAAGCCTTTATTTTCTAAACATCACAATGCATATATGAGCTATTCTACTATGTGTAATTATTACTATATTCAATCTAGCGTGCAAAGCGAGCCCTTTTTTGATATGTGAATTCATAAATATACGCAACCAACCGAGTGAAGCGAGCACCGTTTTATTATGAATGAATCAAAAAATACACGCAATTTAGCGAGTGATGCGAACCCTTTTTTACTAGGTAGTATAAATATGCACAATCTAGCATGAAGCGAGCCTCTTGTCATATTCTCTTGTATATATTTATAGCAAACTAGGTAGCGAAGCGTGCCTGTTATTATTAATTTTATTTGATGTTTTCTACTCACTTGAGTTCCTGATGCAACATATTACTAGTTAATATGTTTAGAAATATTCTCACATTTAGAGTATGCAGTATATTTCTGACAAAAGTTTATAAGACTAGTAATGCGTTACATCAATAACTCACCTGAGAAGAATACATCAAATATAAAAATTAAAAAAACCAACTCAACAACAATTTAGAAATATTTCTTTAATGGTATTCTATAATCTAACTGCAAAAAATAGAAAAATGGGCTCGTTTTGTTCACTAAGTTGTATATTTGATTTACGAAACATTTTAAAAAGGCTCGCTTCGCTTGCTAGATTTTTTATTACACTAGATTAATAATATATATAGGTATGTATAGTAATACATAGGTGTGTATTATTATAAATATGTGTAGGTATGTATAATAATACATAGGTATGTATTATTATACATATGTATAGGTATGTATAATAATACATAAGTATGTACTATTATACATATGTATAGGTATGTATTATTATACATACTAGTGTAGTTAGTTAGCAAAAGTAATAACATGTCAGTTAGGTCCCAGAAAAATAAATTGTAATTAATAAAAATGTAATTTAAAAGATTAAATTATTGAAAATCTTTAGTGACCTTGACGTTTGAAATACAACTGCCATGGAGTTGTGCCAGTATCATCTTTCTTATCGTTTAATCGAGAAAGGTTGATTTTATAAAAAGTTTTTAATCAAAAATAATAATAAGCCGATACAATGATATTTACCATATTTTCCATTTTTATGTCGAAAACAAGAGTGAGTCTGGTCTCTGGTATATATTATAGAGATGGCTCAGGAGAGACGCGGTCAGAGCCGCCCATAAATTCATATTTTCCCTTAACCATGGAGCCCTTCGTATGAGAGACATAAAAATGAAATAGTTGGTACCTTGTCTGCCTCGTGTTACTGCTGTACACTAAAGTATATGCACATCTGTCACTCGGCTTCTTGCCGTAAATATACGTATACTGTTATGAACTACTCTCTTCAATATTCATTCCACCATGTATATTAAATAAAAATATCTATGACTAAATATTGGTGTTCTTTTTATAGTAATCGAAGAATCATTTTAGCTTAGCAACAGCTATATGCTCCGTGTTGATTGATTGACAGTCCGCCTAAGATAAAAAAAGAGAAATATCTGTAGTGGTATATGCCGATCTTTCCTAGGGCTGGAAGATATGAAAACATAGAATTCTAACACTGATTAACCGGCTGTCAACTGATCAACACCAAAATAACTCTGTAGTTTCAAATATTCTAGATCCTTAACTGTTGTTAACTATTTTACAAATTGAATAAAATCACTTTATTGGACAAATCCTTGTTTGTTTTTAGTTACGGTGATTGCTACAGTTTGTTAATATTTTGATTACTATTATTATTTCAACAACTTAAGTATCTTCAGGCTTAAACAAAACAAAACTTATCCTTATATGAAACACAATAAACTTTAAAACAACAAACAATTGAAAAAGATAATCATTTAAATAAATACTTAATAACTACTTTAAATCAAAATTTTGAATATGGTCAGAATAGAGCATATTAGTTAGTTTGTTAGACACCATAACTTTAAAGTGGTCTTTATGCATCTTCTCTGCTCTACTTGATAATTGTATTTAGTTTATAGTTTTTATTATACCTAGTCTTAAGAAGTTAGTAAGTTAACTTATTACATTAACACCCTTGTGTTTTGTTCTATTATAAATTAGTAAGTTACATTAACCCTCATGGGTTTTGTTCTATTAGTAAGTTACATTAACCCTCATGGGTTTTGTTCTATTAAATGTTAGTAAGTTACATTAACCCTCATGGGTTTTGTTCTGTTAGTAAGTTACATTAACCTCATGGGTTTTGTCTATTAAAAGAGTAAGTTACATTAACCTCATGTTTATTCTGTTAGAAATTAGTAAGTTACATTAACCCTCATGGTTTTTGTTCTATTAGTAAGTTACATTAACCCTCATGGGTTTTATTCTGTTAGAAATTAGTAAGTTACATTAACCCTCATGGGTTTTTTCTGTTAGTTAAGTTACTTAACTTTGTGGGTTTGTTCTATTAAATGTTAGTAAGTTACATTAACCCTCATGGGTTTTGTTCTATTTGTTAGTAAGTTACATTAACCCTCATGGGTTTGTTCTATTAAATGAAAGTAAGTTACATTAACCTCATAGGCTTTATTCTGTTAGAAATTAGTAAGTTACATTAACCCTCATGGTTTTTTATTATTAAAGTTACATTAACCCTCATGGGTTTTTGTTCTATTAATGTTAGTAAGTTACATTACCTCTCATGGGTTTTGTTCTGTTAGTAAGTTACATTAACCCTCATGGGTTTTGTTCTGTTAGTAAGTTACATTAACCCTTGTGGGTTTGTTCTATTAATGTTAGTAAGTTACATTAACCCTCATGGGTTTTGTTTAGTAGTTAATAACTATATTTTGATTGGAAATTATACTAGACCCTATTGGTTAATTTTGAAAACATCGAAAAAGTACCTGACCACATTCGATTATCATTATATCAAATAAACAGAACAAACAAACAGTAAATTATATATTAGAATGTTAAAAATACAAATCTCAACACAATCTTTGGAAGCCCAAACAAATTGATTAATATTATAACCTCTCTTGGAGGAGGTTTCAATAAGGTTACACAGAGCCCCTGAGAGCCCCACTAAAAATGTTTCAGGCCTCTCAATGTATTAAGATAGGCTATGCTCCCTCTAGTATATATCTCTATGCTATTAAATGTTAGTAAGATACATTAACCTCCTGGGTTCTTGTTGAAAGGTTTTTGTTTTCATTTATCCCTTAATTTTTCTAAGCTCTCTTTTTGTAAGAAGGTGATAAGATATTTTAAAAGAACATTTTTACTCATTTTGCATGAGGTACAAAACTTCATTTAGTTTCACTTATAACAAAGACTTTTTGTATTTTAAATATCCAAAAGAAAGTAGAGCAAGTATTATAGAAATACAGAAAAAAGTTCTATAGAGCTTTCTGTTGTGGTCAGAGAAGGTTTGGAGCGAAAGGTTTGCTCAATCATGGTGCTTCTATCTGTTATCAAACTCAGTGCTCAGAAAGCATCCAAGTGAGTGAAAGCGTTCTTTGTTTGAACCCTCTGCCTCTACTATCTAGACTTTCCGTTAGGAGAATGAAAAGCTAAACAAAAGCATTTTCCAGAATACTTTCTTTTCTCTTGGGTTGCTTTTATAAACAGTGTATTTTCTGCTCTTAATCTTATTAGTATAAATTCATGGTGCACCATTCTAGTGATACTAAAGAACTAACTAAATTGGGAATTTTATTTTCATTGCAATTCCTATTAGAAAATGTATTTTTAAATTTTAGTAAAGTGACAGAAATCAAATCCGTTTAGAGGCCCCTTATCACAAAAAATAAGTTTTGCATATATATATATATATATATATATTTTATAACTTTATAAAAAATTTTAAAAGAATATTTTTCTATACATTTATTTAAAATTATACTTTTACATAAAATATTTATTTAAAATGAAATTTGAGATGACTTTGAATTAGAAAATCTATTTTTGTAAATTAAATTATAAAAGCTTTAAATAAAGTAAAGTACCCTGATTAAGAAAGCAGACTTATAGCAGAGTTGCAATAGTTTAAGTTTATTTCTATATTTTAAGTACTTATAAAAAAAAGAATAAAATAAAGTCTAACTGGAGTAAGAGCATCACCTGGGTCCAAACTCCCTCTTTTTGTTTTCTTTTAAAGCTTTTATTTTCTCTTTAAACTTTATAAAGTTGTTATAAACTTGCTCTAAAAAATGCTTCTACTTTGCAAGAATGGGGTTTAGTATATTATATAGTGTTTTTTCGTCGGTGAAAGTAAAAAATGTATTGTACATAAAGGCTTATAAAATATTCTTTCTAGGATGAGTTCTATCTGGGACGAAAACCAATTCATTGGCCAGATAATACTTGCTACGACTACTAATGAAATCTAAGCTGACTTTAATAACCCTACAGAATGATACCATTAGACATTTATTGTTCCCCTGTCATTCTAACGCCGCCTTATGTGCGAAAAGAAAACATTTGTTGGTCTTTTATATGTCTATGTCTACATGCTTACACACACACGCGCGCGATAGGGTACTTTGTGAAAGTATTCAGGTAGTCTTAAAAACACCTAAAACGGGTAATTCATGCAAAATTATTATTAATTATCCAGTTGGTTGTACAAAACTATGCCTCTAAAATTAGAAGTACGCACTATTATTTGCACTAATTTAAAGCTAAGTTACTTATATTTAGGCTTTGTCAGTTATCTTTAAAGGTTTTAGCGAATTTCTTTGAAAAATACAGACAAAATGAGTTACGAGCAATATTTGACAATTGAGTAACTGCTTGGGTTCTAAACCATGAACCGGAACCTTAAGCAAGAAATGGGTTGTTAAGCACGGAAACACGCATTCTAAATGAAATTCGCCGACAGCGGACACCGCGCCGGAATTTTTTATTTAGTAGTTGTAAAACTTATATAATGTAAAAAAACTATAAAAATTATCTTTCCATCAGGATTGTTGTTTAGCATAGAAACACGCATCCAAAGGAAATTCACCCGACATGCGGACCACCGCGCCAGAATTATTTCAGTGAATTGGTATTTCTTTTATCGAAGTTATGTCTAAGCCTACATTAGTTCCGTCCTATCTTAGAAGGTTTTATTCTCAATCAACAATTGAAAAAATCATGCAGGGTTACGAATTTATATTCCATAAATATCTCTCTAAAAGTATTTAGCGATGGAAAAATACATGATGTAAATATTCTATTTTGCAGCAAAGGAGATTCAAAGGCTCAAATTCTCTACTTTTATATAATAGACAATGCGAGGGAGAATGAAAATGATTAAACTCTGTGCTTTGTTCAAGAACAAAGAGACAACTTTAAGTGCACTTTTTCTCCGGACTAGAAGTAAATAATTATCATCTTGAAATTTTGTTTTTAATTTTATGGCGAAGTGATCTGTTTCAATAAATTTCTCTTTTTCATTTTTCATTATAATTATACTTAAATGATTTTACTTTTTGAAAGAGCTGAGTTAATAAATAAAATTATGAACATGATTTATTGACTAATTTACCTGCTGAAACAATATTTATTGCCTGAAATAAAATATAATAAATCAAAGGAACAAACTTCCAAAAAGAATTAGAGCCACTTATAAAGTCAGTTTTAGTTAGTTAAGTTGAAAGAAAAAGATTGATTTGTGGTAAGTTTTACGTTTAAGTTTCAAAGTTCTTCCTACCTGAGCGGCATTAAGTTTCCCGCCATGAGGCAACTTGTCATGTACTTCATAGACTCCTTTAATTTACTTTTATTCTGTAGACTTTTAAATTTTTTTGTAAGAATAAAGTTTATGTATACCTTTAATAAATATTTAAAGACAAAATTGGCTCAAATCAGAGGATTTTCCATTTTAAAAAACATTTTTATTAGTTTTAAAATTCAAGTTTAGTTTTGATATTTATATAATTTAAAGTTGATTTTAAAGTTTGAGACCAGTTAATTTAAATTAAAATATAATATTTTAAAAGGCCTATGTTACCTTGAGAACATTAAAGCTCTATAAAGCCATCAAACTGAGTGAAAGAAAGTATTAAACGAGTTAATCATGAGTTTGTTTATTTATCTTCATGATGTAGTAATATTTTTTCAGTCATCTCTGAAACCTATAAATATGAAGTCATCAAGGCTATTCTGATGAGTCTCAGGGACTTGAAGGTAACTGTTGGGTCTCTTGTCTTCCCCCAAAAACAGAAGGCAGTGGAGTGATAACGTTTGGTCAAGCCTCTAGGACGTCCTCTAAATTACTTAATTTTAATTAATTTCAAACCTTAAAAGTAGAGTTCTTTGCCCAGCCTTTGCCAGCTACTTCAGACTCAACCTAAAAGTGAACTATAAAGTGTAGTGTTTGTGTAATTTTTCAACCTACCATCATGTTTATGGACCTTACCTGTAGTATGTATTGTGTAGCTTTTATACTTCATTACCTTGCTTAGAAACTATTACTTCGTAAATCATCTTTACCAGCCTTGTAGGGACGTCCCGCTTCACTCTTAGCATGCTCATATGTACTATCTCTTGGCCATTTCATATCTATCAGTAGACATAAGTAGAGATTGATAACTAAATCTATTAATTTACCTAATCTTTATTTAATTTTTTAAGCCAGCTTTTTTATTATTCTTTATTTTTTGTAATTAAGTTAAAATATATTGCATGATCTATTGTGTTATTATTCGAGTTGCATCATCTTTAACCTTCCGTAACCTACCTATAGATACAGTCCCCTATTTTTTTAAGTTTAGTACTGAATTTGAGGAAACTCAGGTCGGTTTAGGTCTTTAAACCCACCGACGGTACAATATTATGGCTAAGAGTAGAATCAGATAATTCGTGAGTCATTGCTGAACTGGTATTTTCAGCACATTACAACACATTATATTCCAAAACTTAATAAAATAAACATTTTGTTTTTATTCATCTAGCAAAGCACTTCTCGTTTGAGGAGATAGTAGTAGTAGTAATAATACTTACACGTCAGCGTAGAAAATAACATAATGCATTCTATTAACATTTTAAGAAAGCTAAACAAGAAACATATGTAAAAACCTTTATTAATTTCCCACAAAATCTCAACATAGGAACTAAGGACCGAACCCACAATCTCTTGTTTCCACAGCGCTACCAAGAGCAATGAAGAATAGACTAGTATATTATGTTACAAGACTGTGAAGAAGGGTTTTTTTTACCGTGGCGACTATATTTACTATATAGTAATATTTACTATAGTAATAATAATATATAAATAATAGTAATGTATAAATAAATAAAAATAATAATATTTACTATATTTACTCGAGCGAAGCGAGACAGTAAAAGGAAGCGAGGTAAAAAGAGCCATTCCCAGACATGCAGCGTATGCTTTTTTCGCACCTTGTAATAGTAAGCATTTATTTTTAAAAAATAATAAAATATATAAATAGGAAAAGACAATTGACAAACTACTTTATATTGCATCTTGATATAGATTAGTAAGCTTTATAACGACTGATAAAATCTGTTACTTTCAAGACTGATAAATAAAACTGTCCCATTTACAAGTCACATAACATACTTAAAACATCTACTAACAGTTCTCAAGCCCACCTTCTCTCAGGTTTCAATTATACAATTTTCGATATCGTTACAAAAGAGAGTTGATGATGTTTCTACTAGAATGCGCTGCTCTAAAATACTCAGACAAGTATTCAGTCTCCGACCATTGGATTGAGGGAGCGATTTTAGTGACTCCTATGTAATTTACCCATCGACTATCAGACTTTAGCCTAGTCACTATTCCCTAGTTCCTAGTTACTAGTCGCTAGCTGCTAGTTGCTAGTTCGCTAGTTGCTATCACATATAGTTTCTATAATGACTTAGTACAATACCTTGGATTGAAGTAGCGATTTAAGTGACTCCTTTGTAATTTATCCTGCGACTGTCAGACTTTAGCCTAGTCGCTAGTCCCAATTCATATATGTAGTTTTCTGAAACTAGATTGACTCAGTTATCATTTCACTCATAGTATTTAAGCATTTACATATAATTGTTTAACTTATAGGATGAAACCCCTAAAAAACTATTATTATGTATTCTATGATTTAACCAATAACCTTTTTTTATTAATTACTATTATTTTTTATAGTTTTTTCTTTTTTTATAGTTTTTCTTTACTGTCGATAAAAACTTTTATTTTTCCTGGACTAGTAACAATGTAAAAAAAATAAATTTCTGGTCTTTATTTATAGTGCAACATATTGTTCTTATTCGTTATACACAGCGGTAATTATACTAACTCAAACATTTATATACGACATTTAAGAGTATTAGGGAGATGCTAAAAGTGTTATATAAACCTCAACTTATGTATATTTTATACATAAGAGAGTGTCAGAGCTATAAGATTGTTATTCTTGCATAAACAACATTTTTGAGAGAAATGTGGAGCAGAAAGAAAAGAGCTATATGTAAAATGAAGCTATTCACTGCGAGAAAACGAGCCCTTTAGAAAGAAAATTGCAAGAAGGGATATTTTTCCAAACAAAAAACTACTAGTTATGGAGTTAGTTTGATACTTTATTCCTGTAATATTAAGTTGAAAAGATATCTACGCTAAAATAACCTGCTGTCATCGTTCAATCTAATTTGGTCACAGAATTCTAATAAATTTTAGTACCTAGCACATTTTTATCAAAACATTTTGCTTAAAGGGTTGTTTGAAGAACGGAAGTAGAACAGAGGAAGTACATGCACACTCAGTCAAAACACAGACATATATATATATATATATTATATATATATATATATATATATATATATATATATATATATATATATATATATATATATATATTGGTGTGTGTGTGTGTGTGGTGTGTGTGTGTGTGTGTGTGTGTAGTTGAAAATAATAGATATTAGTGATACAGGCAACTAATGCCCAGAAAAAATTATATAAAATTCGCTAAAAGGAGTGTGATGACGTAATGGAAGTATGAAAGGATATGACGCAACGTTTCGATTATCGTCTTTCTTAGGTTAGTAGCCGTTAGGTACTTAAAAGCGTTTAGCAAACAACTAGATATGCAGTTGTAGCATTGGTTAACAGGTTTGCAGCGCTCCATGTGGTAAAACTACCACACTAATTACCACCGGAGCAGCATAACACGCGTGTTTTCTAACGTTACTCAATTTACTTAAACAGATGCTGCTGGTTCACATGTGTAGTAATAAATTCTTCTATCTACAGTCATGAGGAATCTAAAATAGTTATTACCTAATTGCCCTTTAATTAAATTGAAGTTGATCAAAATTTTTATAAATATTTCATCTCTTTGTGCTGAGGGTATTTTAATATTTACACTTAAAGAAAACATTCGATGTTATAATAGTAAACTTATTTAAATAGTTTTTTTTAAATACAGGATGCCCTATAGGTCTGTTATCGAACTTTTGAACAAGCTGATAAAAACAAACAAACAAAGAATCACCCGTCCTGTATATAGACAGACAGGATAGGATAATTGAGGTGAAATCCTGGTTTCGGATATTTCGTGCAAACACACTACTTTCCCAGTATGCCCACGGTATCAATGAGGAAAAGTAAAAAGGTTAGAGTCTCACATGGGACACATGAAATCGATCAGTTCATAAAAAAGTAATATATAAAGCTTGCTTAGCCGGCTGTAGAGTGGTTTTCTCTTTAATATTGATAGTGTGAAACCTAGGTGGGGATGGCCGAGCATTCAAAATTAACTTTTCAAATATTTACTTGTAATAAATGAAATATATAAAATATAATATAAGATATGACTAACGTCATGTCCCGCTAAAAAGAGGGAAAATAACATGTTTTAAGACGTAAAAAACTCAAGCACTAAGTGCATAAGCATCAAACATTGAGTCAAGCATTGGATCAACTAGCATATAGAAGGGAGCAATAGGAGTCTGGAGTTAATGACACAAGTTGCAAGGTTACTCCATTATTCTGAGGTCCAGGATAGCGAGATCATTGTAGTATTGAACATGACAATCTATGGCCGAACGTAGCAAGTCTGAAACTTTGTTTAACTTTAAAACTTTTTCAAAACTTTATAAGTCAAAAAATATAATAAAAATAACTTAAAAAAGTAAGTAATGTTATATTATAATATATATATATATATATATATATATATATTATAATAATATATATATATATATAATATATAATATATATATATATATATATATATATATAATGTGTGTGTGTATTAATTATTTTAAATTTCCACAAAGTCTATTTAATAATAATTCGATGTAAATTGCTATATGATATAAAAATGAGAACTCATTTGGTGACAATTTCCTGTTTTCTAGTCTAGCCTTGTGGTTTTGTCCAACAATGACCACAAGGCCAGGAAACTTTGTGGTTTATGTCCCTATCTAGTCCTTTATCCAGCACAATCTCCTGCTTCATTAGATTAATGTTTCAATCTACTAGACTTTGTCTCTATCCAATAATTAACTTACAAAAAGGACTTTATCTCCCAAGGGAATAATACCGAGATTTTTTCTTCTCTACCCCAATTTGAACCAATATCAGGCTTAATTGTCAAGCATGTACTAAAACTAATACGATACCGTTGTACTTTTACTTTGTTTCTTTCCAAAATCCCATCCCAATAATCCAGAGAGCTGTTTAAATAAACTCTTAAAAGGATAAAAACAAGTTTTACGAAAAAATATATAAACTTTGAGGTCTAACGAAGTTGCCAAATAATTAGTTGAACAGCCCTAATCCTTTGGCTACCTCCGCCAGATACAAACCACCAGGTACGAACCTCTTTTTTTTAAATCAACTCCTTTCATATCTTTAATAACCCTTTAATGGTATCTTTTAATCGTTATCTTAACCATTAAGTTTTAATAAAGAAAAAATACTAGATTTAATAAAAGACAAAAGAATACTGGATTTAGTCAGCTCGTTAACCTTTACAAATTACAAATTTTTCATTATTAGCTATTACAGAAAAATTGTTTAATAACGAGTTTTATTAAAAAAATCATAATCTTGTATTTATGTTGATTTTTTAGCGAAACACAAATGTTGATGCTTTTTACTCTCTGATATCCCTGGGAAAGTTTTAATATAACTTTAAGGTACGAAGTCCCTAACATCGTGGTAGATGTGGTGTTCCAAGCTATTTTTTGGTTGATTAAACTCCTTTCTTCACGTTGAAAGAATTATTATTTTTATCCCCGAAAATATTTTTAATTAAAGCTTCTACGTATTCATAATGGAAAAATGTAAAACTAGATTTATTTATCAGAATTTGTATTTTTATTTATTTATTTGAAATCGTACTAATAATGTAAAAATTACGGTTAAATCAAAATAGAAATGTAGAATTGAAATGTTATTTTATTATATCAAATTCTAGACTAAGATCTGCATACTGCACTACAGAATCGTTTACTCCTATTGTAAATGTTATTCCCCTCTTGACACAAAGGATGTTATTACTAGAGGGGCCCTACTGGTTGAATTTTGAAACAACGAAAAAATAACCTGACCACCTTCGCTAAAAATGAAATCAAATAATCATTACAAAATTACACTAACTTGTATAGAAGAACGTTAAATATACTAATCAAAACACAACAAATGTGCGGAAAGCCGAAAACTTAGAATAATACTATATATAGAAGGAGCACAGGACCGTAAACACAATGTAATTCCACTGATAACACGAAAGCCGGTTGATTGGTGCACTTAAGTAATGCTGCCAACCTGAGAAACAAAACATTATTTTAAATATGTGTCATAAATATCTATTAATGAAGAAAGATTGTAAAGAACAAATATAATAACTTAAAAAACCTGCTGAATATTTAATAAAACCGGTCTTAGATGGCAAAAGGGTGGCGGAATACAAGAATCTCCATTTAGTTGACGAGGACTACTTTTAATATAATTTTAATAAATACGTTAAACTACAATTTAAGATGCTTAAAATATTGTAATGCACCGATATTTATATTAGTATTTTATGAATAATCAATCATTAATTAATAATAGAACATAATAATTCAGCAACCGGAAGTATTGCCAACTTTTACTTTTTTTGAGACTTTGTATATTGTTAGGGTGGCAGCATTACTTAAGTCCACCAGATAACCGCCTTTCGTGTTATCAGTAGTGCTCCTTCTATATATAGTATTATTCTAAGGCCGAAAACAATTGATTTATTATAATCTTAACTTATTCTTGAAGGAGGTTTCAATGAGGTTACACAGAGCCCCTGAGAGCCCCAAAACGATGTTTCAGGCCTTTCAATGTATTGAGATAGGCTATTCCCCCTCTAGTATGTATCTCTGTGTCTTGACAGATCTATACAAATGATGCCAACTTAACAGGGTTAATTTAACATAACACTCACAGAGGAAGAGTTCAACATATTCCTTGCTAATCGCCTCATAACCGCATCCTTGCTTGAACCCCAATTTTTAATTATGAGTTACGATTTTACATTTTAAAAGTCGGGTACTGGGTACCTCAAAACTTTTCTTCACCATATCGGAAACTACTATACTCTCATCCTCACTACTTTGCTAGTGAATTTAGAAGTAATGGATTTAGTTTTAATCTCTAAATTTATACCACAGTATATTATTTAGAATTAAAATTTCTTGAAGACTACAGTCCTTTATAAATATTAATTTATTTAATATTTATAAAGGACTGTAGTCTTCAAGAAATTTTAATTCTAAATATATATCATACCAGTCCAACAAATTTATTCTTTTATAACAGTATATTATTTATACTATATTACGTTATTTTTACCACATTAAAATTCTTTTATACCGAGCGGTCACCCAGTTGCAATGTTATAAAATCAGGTAAGGAATATCTCGGAACTTTTCCTTATCTCATCGGATTTGCAACGCTCATCCTCTTTGCTTCCGAGTCTCTTCACTGTCCTCAAAATATAAAATTTGCCAATTTATGCTGCACCCACTCACTCACATGTATATAGACAATTTTTTTTGTGAAAACTACTTAGGGGGTGTTAAAATCATCTGAAACGGATAATTCCGGTGAAATCTTGGTTTGGAATTTTCGCGAACACAATAATTTCCCTATATACCTACAGCAAAAATAAGGCAAAGTAAAAATGAATATGTAGTGCCCAGTTATAAAAGACAGACTATAGTTTTCCATCGACGAGATATAAATAGTTTTAGAGGCAGATGGAATTATTCAAACAATTATGTTGTTAACGTTTTATGCTGTAACATTACGGAATAAGAATCGATGAAGCATTAACATAGAAATTATATTAGGGGAGTGTTAAGGTTTTTAAAGCTATTTGCATATGAATTCATGTAAATTGACCATAATATCTGACCAGGCCATGGCACGACTGCCAATATCCCGTTCTGAATTATCTCTTCTTATTACGTGTTATGTACCATTTAAAACGACGGTGAAATTTGGAAACCAAGTAGCTCTGTTTCATTTTACGACTCACTTTAAAATCTTTGATTGAGGGTTGAGGGTATGACTGGACTCAACCAACCAACCTATTCAGCTATAGTTGTATCAATTTGATCACGCTGCGTTCGACCTGAGACTAATAGAGTAACCAAAAACTTAACCTAGTTAGTAACCTTTGACTAGGGTGTTAAACTTGTCCGCAGAATATCTTTGATACACACTCTGTATTGTACATCTTATGGTTTGATTTTTCAGCGCGAACACAGAGTTATAGGAACGAGAGTTATCATAACAGACGTCTGAAGAAGTCCGAAGTAGATAGGATAAGTGTAGCGAATCCGATGTGATAAGGAAAAGTTCCGAGTCAGGTACCCCGTACCTGATATTTTTTAAAATTTGTACAAAGTCATCTGATAAAAATTGAAGTATGCTTACAATGAGATGAAACAAAGTACATATGTGAGTTAATACATGGCTACATACTTGAAAAATTTCTATTTGAACGCAACATTTTCTCCGCTTTTTATGATTTTTCGAAATTTTAATTTTCGCCTAAGCACCTGAAAACATAAACACCAAAAAGAAATAACAAAATTTTTGAACAAGTATAAATAAATTATATATTATATGGCTGTATGGTCCAAGTCGACCGATGCCAAAAAAAAGCACCTGAAAAGGTTAATTTTGATGACATCCCGGTTTGGGATTTTGTTGCAAACACAATACTTTTTCTGTATATCGACGGTATAAATGACGAAAAGTAAAAAATTAAATTAATAATATTCTTCTAAATGTTGCTTGTTCTCTTTCGTACTTAGTTCTTCCTTTGCATTTACACCTAGAACTGCATTTGATTGATATGAAAAACTCGATCAAACTATAAGGTGCGGTCGAATATCCACGGCCTTCTAGAACATTGGATCACCAACAAACTTTTTTTATAACTTTTTTTTTCAAAATTTTCAGTAATTAGCCGGATTTGTGATAAATGAAGCCTATTTCCGTAATCTGCACGCTCTTTTGGTTAATCTAAAAGAGTATTTACATTCACTCAACGATTTATTTTTAATCTAACTTGGTACATACATAACTACTGTTAGACGTCAATGTTATCTACCTGATTTGTGTTATATTTTGACATGTCATATTTGTTAACATTGACGTCTAACAGTAGTTATGTATGTACCAAGTTAGATTAAAAATAAATCGTTGAGTGAATGTAAATACTCCGGCTAATTACTGAAAATTTTGAAAAAAAAGTTATAAAAAATGTTTGTTGGTGATCCAATGTTCTAGAAGGCCTTGGATATTCGACCGCGCCTTATACGCTGTACAAGTCTAATTCGTTCAGAATCGCGCCTTTTTGTCACATCCATGGTTAATAGTTATATATATTTCTATACCATATTCCCTCTGGTATAAATAATGAATGAGGGTCTATAAAGAAGATAAAATAAACATTTTCGTTATTACAAAGCCTTTATTAATAAAACGTTGCTCTGAATTATGTTATAGCATCAAATCCGATTAAATTTAATAAGACAATATTTATCAAAGAGCTCTATTAGGAAAAGACGCCCGTCTGGGAAAATTAGCTGTATAGAATAATACCCCAGGGAGTAATTTTATAATTAAAGGGGGTCTGAAACGAGGTAAAATGATTAAGTATTTGTTGACTGTAGGTTGGTAGCAGTGATAAATCAAAAGATACTATAGACCTGTGAAGGAGGCTGGACCTGGGCCAGCCTGGGACCACAGATGCGGGACCCCCTCAATTATTTCCTCTCCCTTTTATTACTCACCCTGTTTAAACATTTTTAATTTTCCATACGGGTTTTCCTAAGAGTAAAAAAATACTGAAACTCCAGTCTGTTAGAGAAATCTACTCAATTAGAGAAAATTTATAATTAGTTAGCTAAATCACTGACTCATTTTTTTAAATGGGATTTTTTTTTAAAAAAAGGTCTTTTTGTAAATCGAGGGAAAAGTTATTAACCATTTAAAAAATGCTTGGTATGACCCTAAGCAATAAAACGCTTAGTCGTTACCTTAAAACTGCTTATACAAGATCTTAGTTACTTCCCTATTAGGTATAGCGAGACTAAACCCATACCTAAGCTCACGTGCAAAATTATGATCATCTCTTTTCCTCTGCGACATTGCTTTTACTGAGCGTATTTAACAAATGCATTATTTTACTTGTAATTTCTTTGAATTAGCTTACAATGTAAATCATAACCTATACATTGGCAAGGTTTTGTAATTGTAAAGGGTGTAAGGGTTGTATTACTAAACATTGCATAGGATTAACTATGAATTATTTCTATGTTATTAACATTATAATGACATAGAATAAATAATTTGCATACACAATTAATCATTAATATTGCTCTAAACAGCAGCCTGAAGCAACTAGAACAGTGGTTCTCGAACTATTTACACCGAGACCCCATACCTTTGACATAACAATTTTTGGCGACCTCCTAAAATTTATCATCTGAAAACATGTTATTAAATAAAAATATTTATGACAAATATGGTATAATATAGTTATATATATATATACCATATGTTGTGGGTTTATATTTATACCCACTCCTCTCTCTATTCACGCCATATCTTAAAACCCCTGATTCCTGAATAGAACGAAGTTTGTATCTCGGTCAAGACGTTTGTATCTTTTTTAATTGCAGCACACAATGTTTAACGTTTTGATGCCAAAAGTCCGAAAGAAATAAGCTACTTAAGGGTTTTAAATATAGGAATGTTTTAAACCCTAGCAAGTAGCTCACTCATTTTAGACTTTTAATACAGCCGTAGAACACTGTGTACCATAGGAGCTAAAGAAACATATTGTTCTAACCGATACTCGAACCTGAGTGATATACAATGCAAATACCTTGACTTGTCGTCCAATGTAATCCTTTTCGCTTCCTCCTAAATTAATTTATATTTTGTCTGTTACAGGTAAACTCTTATGTCTGTTGTAATTATAACATGAATAAACACTAACTTGGTAAGTATAAACCAGTTTTATTAGTAAATAAATTAACGAATCCTTCCCCTTTCACTTATGTTGTCATGTTGCATAGTTTTACGCGCAACATATCAGTTTAACGAAAGCTTTCCTTTAGCCATCCATGTTTCTCGTTGTCCTGTAGGATATTTCTGTTACCTCCATTAAACATTTTCCCTATTAAAAAGTTTTCTTTTAGACAGCGTTCAATCATTAAAATTTTACCCTCAGCATCTGTCATTATGATTAATAAGGCGATGTTGACCATGGAAGCAAATTATGACTTTTTGGTTTTTAAAAAAATCATCTTTTAAAAACCAAAGCAAATGGGGCCATTAGTCATGCTGGTGTTTTGCTGCAAGTGGAGCCAAATTGCATGCAATTAACTGATTTAATAGGTTAATTAGCCAATGTGAGAGACGAAAATAAGTCCGATAAATGAATCAAAACTTGACTAAGTATGTTAATTTGCCTTGTGTTTACCTTAATATTTTTACCTAGTGAGTTAAACCGCCTCCGTAGCCGAGGTCGTTAAGGCGTTAGTCTTTACACTGACCTTTGACACCCACGGAGGTCTGGGGTTCGCATCCCAGGTTACGCTCTCAGATTATAAAAGATTATTGTTTAGATATATTATCGCCAACTTTAGAATTCACTTTGAGCGTAACGGTTGCTACTACCACCCGAGGTGGTTCCCGCAGGGGTTATCCCTGATGAGCCGCAAGGCTCTAAACGGGCATTATTATTATTATTATAGTGAGTTAACCCGAATGTGTCCCCTAAGTTTTTGTCGGAGAATCTTTTTCAAATTTAAGGAGTGTTTAGGATGTTTCACAATTCCCTTTTTATGATAAAATACTATTTTAATCTGGGATCTGCGGCTATTGTTAGAACCGTGGTTGGTTTCATTCGTTTTATTGAGGCAGCATGTACCATGTTGTGTCGATCATTATGAGGTAAGATTGTAAGGCGTATGACGTTTTAATACGAAAACTAATATTGAGAGCAAACCCATATAAAGTCTTACTAACAGTCTACAATGCTCACTATCAACACTTTATACAAAGCCTACGCAGTTTACTATAAAATTGTCCCCAAACTCTTAACAAAAGTTCTTGATAGCTGACCCCTACTTCTCTCTGGCACGCACACGAAACGTAGACTAAATAGTTCTACCAAAACAAAATAAAAGCTTATGGAAAAGGGGGGCGGCTATTTAAGTTTATTCAAATCTTTTAATTTTGCATCATGATATGATAAACACTGGTGTCTAATTGCTGTTACATATCTATTGGTATATTGGTCAATTCATTAATAAATTACTCATAAAATCTTGTATAGATGAGATTTCATATTATTCTAAAGGTGAAATATTAACCTTTAAAGGTTCGTCCTTAACATTTAGAACTTGACATTTCATACGACCTCATCCCTACAACTTAATATTTGAACTAAAATAACACTGAACGCCTTAATTGACTTATTTACGGCTCTCTGCAGAGACGGACGGCAGCGACGATCAAAAACAAATTTAGTTTTGGTAACTGGAATTGTCTAATGTTAATAGAAGTTCTTAAATTATGTCTTTTCCTCGAGATATAATTTATATTTGGTTCAAACAGAGCTTAGAAAATAAGAGGTGACTTTAAATCTGTTTCTTACCAATGAGATGAAAAACTACTATAAAGCGTCAGCGACCTTCTAGTCTTGGATTCGAGTCCAACTTATTAAATTTGAATTTAAGGTCCTACTGCTACACAAAGGAAAAAATGACTTCAAGGTAAATCAAAACTTTTCCTCAAAATTGTATGGTTATTAAAATCTTCAGGTTGTACTACATCGGTCTCGCTATACTCGGCCTCAAAATAAGATATTGATCAATCTCTAAGATGTTATTGCTTCACTCGTCCTCGGAATATCATAACGTGGTGTTGCTTCGATGTCGCTACGCTTGACATCTGAATTATTTGGTAACTAAATTTATAAAGTGGTATAACATAAGGTTAATAAAAGCTTTAATATTATTACAGTAGGTAGCCATTTAATCATGTATTACGAACACTTCGATTCCATATAACTTAACATCTATCCACCGGTCATACTCACCAGCCTAGTTTTTATTCATTTCAATCCTTTAAATAAATAATAGCATAATGTTTTGGGTATTTGAACTTTTTAAGATGAAACATCATGATTATTAATAAATGTAAACTATTATTCATATCACTTTAATTATCGCAACAATGAATATATGTTATCGCCAATAACTTAAAAAGTTAAATATCTATGAAGTTTTGACACAAGAATGGAAGACTAGAACTTCTAGTCTTCTATTCTTGGTTTTGACACCTTGTTTCTCATGTTTTACGCTATGTAATGAACGGAAGCATGTCGAAGAACTGTGAGAAAGTGAAGAATTAAAGGTTGTGAAAGTTTCAAACTTTCAAATACAAATTTATTCAAAATTGCGACTAGTATCAAAATTAAAATTGATGGAACAATTTCCCACTTATAGATGTACAAGACATAATGTCGAGTCATCAATGATGACGAATGTCGAATGATAGAACAGTTCTCAGATGTAGCATTGCATTTTGCTTGTTACATTTCCTAGGTGTCTCTCGCGCAATTATATTATGTCAACTATTTAGTTAATGCAACTTTGGGCATTTTATGTCGAGGTTTACTGCTCACTAAAATAGAAAACCATTTAGTGACACATGCATGTACTTTGTGTATGAGTTAAATTAAATTTTGTGAACTTAAAATTGCGTCACTTAAAATTTTTTAATAAATATAAAAAATAAAATTCTTTTTAATGATGTTTTGAAGTTATCAAGTTCAATGAGGCCCCAGCCTTACCTACGGCAGCTCAGTTGTATCATATTTTATTTGAATCGAAGAGCACTTTTCTTGTATTAGGAAGGGAAACCTCGTTCTACGGCTGGCAACTTATTTATTTTTATTGCTACTTCTTTTACCAAGATTTCTTATTATTAAGATTGTAATGTGATTCTTTTTAATTACTTAAATGTGCACCTTAATTTCACACAACTCAATTATTTCTTCTTCTTCGTCCTTCTTCTTGACTCATTTATTTTAATCTAGTAGCGCTCTGATGAAAGATAGCATAATAAAATATTAAAACAAGGAGGGAAACAGCACTCGAAAATTTCATGTATTGCAATAAGAAATGGAAATTTGGATTTAATCCAGAAAGTAAGAAACCTGCCGCCTCCTACACAGATATTCTAAAGTCATTAGCGATACTATAATCTTTTCTGGCAGGCAATTCCTAACTGAAAAACATCCCGAACTCGGAGCTTTATCTTTCATTTTTTGCTTTTGATTTTAATCTTAACATTCTATTACGAAGCTCTTTAACAAGCATTCGAAAAATTTCAAGATTGTTTCTTTTCGTTATAAAACCACACAAATTTCAATTAAAATAATGCGTAAAGCTATCTACCTAATAGAAATATAGTTTAAAATTTTAAAGTATTAACTTAAGACAAGCTGCCCATCATGGAACGAAGGTTCCCTCTCCACACGTAGCTTTATATGATATAAAAGCTTTATAGCTTTTTTGGCTCTATATATATGGTGCCATATAAGCTAGCGTGTTAAGCATGAATGTGCACTTCACGAGAACAGTGCGAGCCAACAATGCAATGCAACAATGCAATGCAACAATGCGATTTTTTGTATTAAAAATAATCAATAAGCATTAGAAAGACTTCCTGCAACGATATAAGCCAACTTTCAAATGTATTAGGAAAAAACGTTATTATGTTCTTTATTTCAATAAATAAAACCAGAATTATTGCGGATTCCAAAAATCAACTTTTTGTTCATTGTGGCCATTCATTGTAGTACATGTGCATAAAATTTCAAAATTTCAAAATCTACTATTTGAAGTTTTGTTTTTTGAGTCATTATTGTGGGTTAATGAAGTTGACATACTTCATAATCAACGGGACATTAACAAGATCAATTTTTACCACGCTTTGATCCGAGAAAGCGGTTAAAAGTTATCGTGTCCCATAGAAAAGTCACGCTCTATGACCCCAACCTCATATCCTCATTTTTCTTCGAAAAATGTATCTATATATATATTATATATATATATTATATATATATATATATATATATATATATTATATATATATATATATATAATATATATATATATACTTATATATTATATATATATATATATATATATATATATATATATATATATTAGGTGTATGGATGTGCAAATTGCTGCCTGACCCAATTGTAATAACACTTTCCACTAAAATCAAGATCCTTAAGAGGAAAAAGTAATTTGATTTTGGGGCCAAAAAAGGAGGAAAATAAGAAAAATCATATTTGTTTGTACAAAAAAGCCTCAATTACATCAGCTGCTAGCATTGTTATTGAGACATTTATGTGAAAAGATGTGTGATTTAAAATATAAATTTTAAATTATTAGTTCAAAATTAAAATATCAGACAAGAAGTACTCTGTGTAAAATGAAAATAAAATGTTAATTGTTTCTACAACTCGTAATAAGAGCATCATGCGAACGTTACATTTTCGTGCTAAGCTTAATTGTAACATATATTACACAACATAATATCTTTGATATCAAAATAATCAAAGTTTTGCTTACTCCTATAAAAAATTTCGTCGACTCTTAAAGAAGATGTATCAAAAAGGGTTTGGAAGTCGGATGGGAAAGAAAAGCTTAAATATAGACAGGATGGAAAATCATTACAAATAGGAGACAAGGGAAAGCTCAGCGGATATATTATGGTTTATATATTGACTCTAAGCAAGGGATTTTATAAGGGCATGAAAAGATTTTTCTTTATTTTTTTGTTTTTGATGAGTCATTATTTCTGTAGCAATAAATATTACAGGTATAAACTCTTAATAACAACTCGGATATAATGAGAATTACGGTTTCATTTTCAACGTTAGATATTTTGACAAGGAATTATACAAGAATTATTTGTTGCATGAAATTATAATGTGATTCAAAATAATAAATAAAAGAGAAATGTTGCTTAATATAAGATCATTGAAAATCTATTTTTTAAATATTTCAGTGTTTAATTTTATTTTACTTTATTGTTACATAATATAAATTATATAATAACATCTTCTTATCCTTAGGTAGAATCTTCTTATTCTTATGTAGAAACTCTTTAACCTTAGGTAATAGAATCTCCTCAATTTCAAGTAGTATCTCTTCAAATTCAAGTAGTATAATCTCCTTATCTTCAGGTAATAGAATCTCCTTAACCTCAAGTAGTATAATGTCCTTATCTTCAGGTAATAGAATCTCCTTAACCTCAAGTAGTATAATCTCCTTATCTTCAGGTAATAGAATCTCCTTAAATTTCAGGTAGTAGAATCTCCTTAACCTCAGGTAGTAGAATCAAAGTTGGCAGGACTGTTTTGTAACATATTTCCATATAAAAATTATTCTAACAAGAACAGGCGTCATAACTATTTTTTTAATCCGCCACTCACTCTTTTACTTTATAGATACCTCACACCAAGTCCAAAACTTCTCTCCAGGGATCAAAAAGGGGTCTCTCTTTCCTAACAGAGGTAGTGTTAACAAACAGCACCGAATTCGAAACATTTTTTGACAGATATTCGTTGCATAGGATTTATTTAAAATAGGATATTGTAGGCCCAAAGCTTAATACATTAATTCAATTTAACGAACATTAAATAATCTCACAGACCCCACGAACGTTAATTACATTTATTTCCAAAAACTTTTTAAGAAGTATTATTAAAATGATATAGTTTAACTTTTTACTTTATAGTGTAATTTTTTAAAGAATATGTCATTTTACAAATTAATTAATGCCTTCTAGACCTTTTGAAAGTCTCTAAGTTTATGAAAAGACCCCTTTTCACGGGTGCTCTCTAAATAATAAAGTCCAGGGTCCTTTTTTTGCTTTTTTGGTCCATAACTTACTATTCCCTCATACCCTCGTTTTTAAACAAATGCTATGCTCTCAGTACATTTCTCTAAAATTAAGACCGTTTTAGTCACTAGTCTTTATTTTATTAAGGTTGGAACGATTTTTTAATTCAAACTGGGTTCAAACTAATAAATTAATGTTAAAAAAATACGAAATACGGTAATTGTGTTTTAAGGAAATATTACTAATATTTACATAATTTTTTTGGAGAATAATTCTTCAGAAAAGTTGATTAAAAAATTTGGAAATAAAGAGTTGGTTGGAGTTATTTCTGTTATAAGGATTCCAAATTGACCTGTTGAATATTAAAAGGGAAAAATGTTTTACTAATTTTTTAAATTGAGAGTTTTATTAGGGTAATCAAATTATAAAATAGTTGAACAAATTAATGACACTTTTCAGAGATTTCTTAAAATATTTAAATTCTTTATTATTAATTTTTGCTTTAGCTAATTTATAAATACGTTTATAGCTACTGTATAAATATATGCAATATAAATACATATATCATTACTGTATACATTCAATAAATGGAACATGGCTTTGAAACAAATGGTCTTAGCTTCACAGCCGTATTCCATTTACTACTTTTTGGGGTTGGGGCGCAGTCATTAAAAACTGACATAAAAAGTAATTCATAATTTGCATGGTGACAGTAAAGTAAAATTCTACAGTTGGTGGTCGTCTATAGCAATCTATAGCAAATTTATACATACAATATAAATACATCTATAGCAAATTTATACATACAATATAAATACATCTATAGCGAATTTATACAAACAATATCAACGAATCTATAGCAAATTTATACATACAATATAAATACATCTATAGCAAATTTATACATACAATATAATACATCTATAGCAATTTATACATACAATATAATACATCTATAGCAAATTTATACAAACAATATCAGAATCTATAAATTTATACATACAATATAAATAACATCTATAGCAAATTATATACATACAAATTTATACATACAATATAAATACATCTATAGCAAATTTATACATACAATATAAATACCTATAGCAAATTTACTACAATATAAATACATCTATAGCAAATTTATACATACAATATAAATACATCTATAGCAAATTTAAATACCTATAACAAATTTATACATACAATATAAATATATTTATAGTTACTTTAAGCATACATGCTAAGTATAGTTTCCTCTAAAATATTAAGTTTTGATCTACAAAGCTTTGCAGTTTCTTTTCTTTGACTAGTTAACTTCATCATGATAGAACTAATTTTGGAGTGTTGCGTCCCTATCTACTACAATTTATAATTTCCCCTGACCTAATAATTAAAATGATATATTAGGCAGCAATGCTTTCATTACCTTAATATACACTTTTTAGAAGCTTGAGATCGCTAAAAAAATAGATGGTGTATATTTGTACATGCCTGAATGAGTTTTGGTATTAAAATTTGACGCAGAGGCGATGCCTCTATGTCTCGTAGTTAAAGTCGTCTCTAAGTTACATTCAAAGGAAGAAAATGTAACACAATATGCGTGTTACGAGAAAAGATTAGGAATATGTAAGATGCTACATCTAGAAGCTGTTTCATCACAAGACTTACTTTAGTATTGCCAGATCGATGTTACGTCTAGTTCGTCTCAGTAACATTTCAACTTACTTATAATGTTTTGCATAATACCTTTGATGTAAGAGATCACCGCTTATTTCTAGTAAATACTTTATGTTCATCCTTCATTGGAGTGAGTTCAAATTCTATTCAAAGACCTGATAAGTTAGATGAGCCGAGGGGAACAATGCGGGCTAGCGTAATCACTAAATTTTATGAAAGGAATATTTCCCATATTCGTATCTTTCATTCAAACATCTTGTATTTCAATATGGGATTACTTCACATATTGAAATTATGGGAATTTATTTACTCAACTATTTGTGATTTCAAAACACGAAAGTATCAAATAATAAAAGAAAGTGTAGCTATGTTGCCAACGCTGTGTTGCTTTAGAAACAGAGCTGCCAACATTAGGAAAATTTCCTGTTAAATGCGGGAAGTTAACTTTAAAGTTGACTTGTATAACTACTTAATTAATATCAACGTTGTACTTAACTTAAACGTAATCGTTTTTATTAATAAAAAAGTATATAAATTTTAAAGCTTTATCTTATTGTAAATCCTTTAGAAAAGTATGTTTAATTTTATAAAGTTTAAAAATGTCCAAGTCCGTTTATAAAAGGTGACAAGAGGAAACATTTTCGGTTGAGATTCTTGGCCATTTGAAAACAAAAAGGCACATTGTTTCATTATATAAATATAATTTAACGGAGCTTTGTTTCAAATCCTAAAGGATCATTTAAAACGGTTTGTGGTTAGGGAGGGGTTGAATATGTTGAAGTTTCTCATGTTGTTATGTTGCATGGTCAGTCTCTATGTTACATGTTGCTACGAGTAGTTGACCAGACCATTACAGTAAAGATGTTTCTCTGCTATGGATGGTAGAGGCATAACTCAAACCTCATACCCTATATCTCCTAAAGCCTTCCCATATCTATAAATCCAACCCCCTCCCCTCCTCCCCTCCTCCCCCCACTCCCTCACCTCTCCAAACAGTATAAATTATTATCATCTCACCAACTAATCTCTTTCAAATAAATACCCCTCAAAATATATATATATATATATATATATATATATATATATATATATATATATATATATATATAATATATATATATATAATATATATATATATATAAATATACTGGAAAAATACTGGTAAAGGATACAAGGTTATAATGTTGTAATATTATTTTCACGCTCAATGTGTCTTGTGTTTATCACATTAAAGGATTTAATTTTTTTATCTACAGATTAAATGCTTTTTCACGTTTATTTTATAATATTTTACTTAAACTAGTTTTGCGTTACATTAGATGATACGAAGCAGAGAAGGATTGTTATACTTTTCCGGCAGGTGGCGTATTTTTAACAAGTTTTAAAAAATATATAAAATTTAGTTGGTACGTTTTTAGATCAAGACAAATTAAATTTACAAAAGGTTGCGAGGTTAATTTAAAATAAAAAGTATCAAAAATACATACTAAGAAGTAGGGAGAGCTGTTTGATATAAAAAAGGAAAAATACATCAGGTTCTTAAAAAAAATACAATTTCACTTGAATAGGTAATAGGAGTAAAAATCTTTTCAGCTCCAGACACTTTTTAATACGAAAATGCTTGAAAACGGTTGATTCATTTAAATCGACTTAAAATGCTTCCAAGCGTCGGTCTGTACTTGTTTAGATGAAATATATGTGGGTGGTGAAGTTATAAGAGAAAAATTTACATCGTAGGCAACCCTTTGCTAAATTTCCACACAAATAGGGGCCCCCTCGATCCCGTTGTGTCCCGAGGACGCTTTCCATTCAACTTCTACCTCATTCTCGCCATAATTTATTTTTGCGTCGGTACAAAAACGAGAGGGGGTAAAAATTAAAGGGGACAAGTTAAAAGGATTTCATCTCGGATATTTTTTTCTCTTTTACCGCCATTTTTAATGACGTTCCTGGGAAGAACCTTGAGGGGTTTTCTGTACCACAGTTTTTCGGATAAACGAAATTTGCTAAATTGATTTTACCTCTTTCTCTCAGACTGAATAATTTTTGAAGGAAAAGATTTATTCTGCATGATATACGTAAAGAATGAGAAATGGAGCAAGGAAAAAAACTTTTTAAGAGATGTTTTGAATAAAATTAAGTTACAAATACTTTCCTGCCAGAAGACGACAAGTAAGTACGAGGTCTCAAATATTAACGTTTTCGCATATTTTCCAAATGTGATTAGGAGTAAGTTATGTGATTCGAGTTAAGTATGTGTGAAGCTGCGTGGAGCACAAGCAACACTGTCTCTTGCTTGCAAACATGTTTCTACGTAGTTTCATTCTCCAGCGGAGAGGAAAATTACACCTATTATTTTACTCCTCAATATTTCTTTCCTCTGAATTTAATGTTCCTATAAACTTTTTACATTGCTAATTCATGATATAAAATTCCTAAATTATAATATTGGGTCAATAAATATTGAGAAATCTATTTTTGCTCTCTTTCTGAAAAAATTCGACAGAAAAACATCAATAATTAATAGTATTCTAGCGATATATTTATTCTTAGCAATAATTGATGAATATCCACTAGTTTTGATGATGCACTCCTTTCTATATTATTATTAAGACGTTTGATATTAGCCTACATCATCAGAGTATCATCATCATCAGAGCAAAGTGTGTCATTTTAAGGTTTGGGCTTTGAAAAACAACTCTGCTCTTCCATATTTTACACAATTAATTAAAGGTTAATTAAAAACATTGAACATTTGCCTCAAACTTTGCATGGCAACATAGTTATACAGTTAAAAAAATTACAATGAGTTTTATATTATGTTTTTACACAAAATAATGTCACTGTTTATCCAAATTCCATTAGGTTGGTCTCTAAGCGAGATGGTTGACTGGTACTCATATTTTTATCTACTAATAATAATTTTATTTATTCGGCAGTCATTTTATAAAATTTGAATAAGTAATACTTTTTGGGAAGTAATAATAATAATAATAATAATAATAATTTCTTTATTTTCACCAAAAATAATATGTACAAAAATATTTTTACAAAAACATGTTTCTTTTATGTTGATAAACAGGATTAATTTTTAAGTTTAATTGTTTTGAACTGTTTTTAATTTGGTGAGAGCCCTCAGTAGATGTAAAGCTCATCTAGAGCGAGGTCTCTGCCTCGAGTTTCTTCTCTATTTCTTATGTTTATATTTTTATAGAATCTTTGTCTTTTTCGTTATTATTACAATATGTATCTATATATCTATGCATACATACTCACACATATATACGCATATGCATAAATATATTTTATTTATTTTTCCTAAAAGTGTGATACACCTTGATTTTTTCATAGAAGACTGGGTGATGGAGTTACTTTACTATGTTTTCTAAAAGGAAAGTGGACATCTACAATTAACTTTTATTCTATTGTATCCAAACACACCAAAAGCTATATTGTGAAAATAACCCTACCAATGTTAGCCAAACGGGGCAGAAATTTAATCGCACAAATAAAATAAAGAGGAATGCTCTTGAAGCATTTTTATAATTGAATAAAATTTATTACAAATGATTAATATTAATGAACTCGGGTATGTTGAGCTTCACTTATGAAATAGTTTGATCCTCTATTCCAATTGCCTTATTTCTAACATGGCAAATATCACATTTGTCTTTAAGCTATAAAGGGTGGGGAAATTACGAGTTGTAAAAAAAGAAATCTTAAAGAAAAGAAAACTTGACTTCCTGGTCTGATATTAGATATGATCTTCCTTCTATATTGCTTTCTCGCTAAAATAAAACAAGTAGCTAAAAAAACTTTTAAAACTTATAATATCTGATACAAAAAAAGTTGTAAGGACTAAACATCGAATAAAAAACATAAAAAGGGTGAATTGTTGAGGATGAACTTTTAGCTATTCTTTGGAATAGTTGTCAGTAGAATGCCTTGGTAGGAAGTATTTCAATAGAAATCTTGTCAATATGTTAAGCTTTTTCTTCTCGCTTTCTCTTACAATAGGTTTGCGGTTCTGAACAAAATTTTCTTTGTTAGGAAAACTATAAAAACTTTGATAACTATTTTTTATTGGAAAGAAATATTTTTAAAGCAGAAAGATCATTTTTTTTATTTCAAATTATTTTTTATTCAAATTCAGCTTGAAACGATTTTTAAAATAAGAGCTGCTGAATTATTTTTTGTACCGTCTTTCGAAAGGACCGTAAAATAATCTTCGGAACCGGTGAATCCGAGCCTGTGTGATGTTAGGTACTCGTAAAAGATTCCCAATCCTACATAAACCTGGGATTATGCAGAATTTAATTCCTTAAATACCACTTTATATGAAATATATATCTTTCTGTTTTATGATTTCAAGATCAGGGAAGCTTAGTCTGACTGTGAGGCACGTGTTGTTTCTAGATGAAGCAATTTAAAATAGCTATTGAAGCTCCAGTAAAAGTCTGTTGTGAATTAGACCCAAATGCGCCTTAGGTGTCAAATCCACCTAAAGAAGAACACTACCTAACTTTTGCTACTTTTGATAATAAATAAATAAACGCTATTAATTAAATGCTTTAACCAAAAAAAAGTGTGTTATATTCCTACCGAATCTTTTTATAGAAACAACCCCGATGGCTAGCTGTCTAGATAATGGGTTGTATACAGTATTCACTTGCATGTTGAATGTTCGTTTCAGTCATAAATGCTCGGAGAACTAGTTACAAATTCATTTAAAGTGGAGAAAAATGAAATTAGATATAAATATAGCTAGTGGTATTTTTATTATTATATCCCTATACTAAAATTAAATGAAAAAAATAAAATAAAAAGTTTTTAGCATCCTAAAGATATTAATACTCAAAGTCTCGTTTAAAAGCCTTAAAAACTCGTCTGAAAAAGGACAATTCTCGCACCTTTAAACCGCCCTTATTAAACTTGTTGGTTTAGGATATTAAATTAGTAAAATAAAGTTTACAAGAAAAATACTTAACTAAGTTAAGGTCTTTTTACATCATGTTTGAAAAAAATTATCTAATTGCATTTTTATTATATTTTTTTTTAACTTAAAATTGTTTTTAAAGGTATTAAATATGAATCAAGGAGGTTATAAAAGTCAAAAAAAGATTGCAAGTGCTTTTTTACAGTGTAAATACATCTTATATAAAACCTTTTATAGGGTATGTAATCTAAGAAGAGTTAAAAAATTGTACGTGTGCTTAAGTAAGGAAGATACCAGAGGCTGGTTTGCAGCTCACTCGATATGGTTTTAACATTAAATTACCTTCTGCCTTTTTATCCTTTTAATTTTAAAAAGAGGCTAGAGAGATTGTTTTTAGTTAATCACCATAAAGTAAATTGCATCAATATAATGACTATAAAAAACCTATAAAATAAACGATATCAAAGTGCACTAACTCCTTGATAGCCTTAACTTGTTAAACTACACTAATAGCATTAAATTGATTGTTTTTAAGATGTTTAAGGGTTTTGTCCTTTTTTGATTAGATTAATTCTTATGAGGGTCCTGGAAGTCTTTGGAGTAATTTCCTTAAGGAAATGGGGTGTTAGGGTCCTTTCTAATATCCTTGTCTTGGAGTTGCTTGTGATATTTACCTCACAAGCTAACTTATATCTTTAATAGTTTACTCTTAACACTTATTACTGCACTCTTTGGAGACTAATAATATAACTTTACACCTTTAATAATAGCTTAAGTAACACCTTTACTAAGATAATAGCAGCTTAACTTGTATGGTAAATGTTTCCTATGTTTACTCTATTAAAGCACATTGGTAATTTGTACTTATAATAGATTTTATCTTAGTCTTTTATCAGACTTTATGATGAAATTTAGTCTTTTAATTGATGACTCTCCATCGAGACTTCATTACTTATCAGAAGTGATTGATGTGGCAAATACTATTTCGCATGGGCCACAAGGTCCGACGTTGCCTAGATCGCCTGGTTTGACGTCGCATGGACTGCCAAGCCCGACGTTGCCTAGATCATCAGGTCCGACGTTGGATGGACCACCAGGCCCAAAAAAGCGTCCTTGGAACTTAGTTGATTGAACACGTTTTAGGAAAACCCAGCTTTGTAATTAAAGGCTAATAGAGCTCTTACGTTAGTAATTCGATTTGCTTCAATTTGCAATTAATTCGGTGCTATTGCAACCCGTCTTTGCTTTCCTACCTTTGATATGATCTCTAGGAATCAATATCCCGAGTGCCAAAAAAAAGTAACAAAAACAGAGCCAGTAAACATTTACAAAAAATAATGTTTGAGTAATGCTGTACCGAAATTGACTAAAGTCGGATATTGTGGAATAAAATTTAAGTATCGGAGTAATGGACATTGAGGCATAGCACTCTTTAGTATAAAACTCGTAAAGTCTAAACGCGGGGCACGGTGTAGAGGACAATATTGTCTACGCAAAAAATCGAAACCGGGATGTCACCTGAATTATCCTTTTTAAATTAAATAAATTGAATGAAATTTAAAAAAAATATTATTATCATAAACAATTTAATATCATATCTTAGTCCAACATATGTTCCAAGTTTCATCAAATTATCATCATTCATTTAATTTAATCGAATGACTTGTGTCTGATCGAAAATAATGCAATTTAAATAAAAATTCGCTATAAGTGTATCCATTTACGTAATAAATAACTAAGATAAGGCAAGTACTGTCGTATTGGAAGTATTGATCCACGGTTTTCCTGGAATCAAAAAAGTTAAGTATCATCGATCGTTATCAGTGTTTAAATGGATGACCGTTGGGAATAAAAAGAATATATTTTAAATCCAAACTAGGGAGGATGCGCGTAGCAAATCCGATGTGACGAGGAAAGGAAATGTTTCGAGGTACCCTGTACTTTATACTTAATAAATTACTTTTGTTTATAAGTTGAGCATATTGTATTCTCAAAGCTCATTTGATCTTAGGATATGACAGCTACTAACTTTCTGAAAGTATGTTTTATTTTAGAGAACAGATATCAGATCTAATCCGTTTAATTAGATTTTTACGGGAGTAAGTTACTTGGGATTGCTGGAAATTTCATATAAACAGAGCTCGGATAGAAAACCTATCCATTCAAATGGAATAAAACGTTTTCGTAACTATTTTAAAAAATGTCGAGGTACTCAGTAACTAATTTTAAACACTCTAATGTTGCCGAATCAAAACTTTGAACAAGATAAGAGAAAACCAAGTTATCTTACTTGAAGTGTCAACAAGACGTTTAATGCAAAAACTGGTTGAAATTTCAGACAATCTGAGTTGTAGGAGATGTCGCAGACGTGTCAAAAGTTTTATAATTTAGTCTCACGAATAGCCTACTTGAGAAAGTTGTCCGAAAATGGATTTTCAGTTTTCGAATCTTTTACAGCAATGATTTACTCAACTTTTAATGGTCGACGCATGTTCACGTCTACTTACAATAAAATAGCTATATGTCAGGACATAGCTGCACTGTGTTAGACGTTACTTATTAGAAACAGATGTACCAGGGAGGGTGTTTTCCATCTCATTGTTCCGCGTTATCTATCGTATATTAGGGAATAACTCGTATATATATATATATATATATATATATATATATATATATTATATATATATATATATATATATATATATATATATATACATATATATATATATATATATATATATTAATATTATATATATATATATATATCTGTGTGTGTGTGTGTACCCCTCTGTTATGCAAACAAGAGTCTTCTCTAATGAAAATCCACTTAAAGAATTTTCTTATCCTCTTTAAGAATTCAAATTCAATTTAAAAAACATTTTTTAAATAAGTATTTCTAATACGTTACAAATTAGAATAAAATCATGAGTTGTAAAATTTGACAAGTCAATTCAATTATAAGATTACCTACTTGCAATAGGTTGAAATTCAATTGAAACCGCCCTACTGATTGTTATCTGGGTATTCGGAAAATTGACAAAAAAGGAGATAAACTGATAAAACCAAAATTGAGTGAAAAAAAGGTGAACGGGTGGAAACTGGAGTGAAAAGATTCTGTGGGTTTTATTTTGTATAAAAAGAAGAGTTCGATGTGCTTTATAAAATCAGCAAAGACGGATTCAACCAAAGATTTAAGATATAGAATTTTTTTTCTTCTTGACTTTACAATAGAAAGGTAAAATAGTGAAAGACGGGAAATATCAGTGATATAGAAGACTATGTTGAATTTTCTCCTTGGGCTATTTCCTTTAGCCCCTTCAAGATGGCTTCAATCATTTCACAAAAGTTTAGCAAAGCTGAAAAGACTACCAATTTCTATCCTATCTATGTCTATTTGGAAAGTTTTTTTTCTATTTTCTTACTAATCGCTCTTATTGTGTCTATTAAAAGCCATGGATAGTAATATACTTTTTCTCCACTTAAAGAAGTGGTTTTGATTTTTTTGTCTTTATTACTTTCTTCGTCTACTTACGGCAGGAAAATTAATCACTAAGCAATTGTTTTTAGGCTGGAAAATGATGTTTGTTGAACTAGCGTTGTTGAAACACGTAGATCATAGTAGTGATACCTATGGTTTAGTGGTAACATATATGGTTTTCTCATTCAGCTGTAGTTTATTTGTAAGTATTATTTCTTTTAAAAACATTGAGCAGCGTTTATATAAATAAAACCCATTAAATAATTATTTATGTTGCAAGATTATAAAACTTTTAAAAACACATTAATTATAATTTTAGTTCTGGAGTACAGGCCTCAGAGATTTTACTTGAATAATGATATTATTTGCAATTTAGTAATACATAGAAACACTCAAATATGTACAAATACATTGAGTGGGCAATATCTTATAACATAGCTTAGGCTAATTCAGTCCTATTCGGACTAAGGTTATTGTATTAACGTAATTTTCCTGATTATAACAATCCCTGACAGACTAATCTTATCTATATGATTTCGTCTTACTGATATCTCTGTAGCAGTAAGACAGAATTAATTTTAGTGATATAGTTAGTGATATAGTTAGTGATAAGTCATCATAAACATATTTTGCATTAATAAACGTCAATCCTAAGCTTTAAGATTAAATCTCATACGCAGAAACTGCTGGTCAATTTCAGGCCAGCATTATGTGTGTACTACCTCCTTACCAAAACACAGATAAAAAAATTACTAACAAATAACTAACATTTTAACATATGTATACATAATGGGATCCGGAATTTTCTTGCTCCATATAGTAAGGCGGTCACCATTTAAAACATTTTTAAGTCAAACTACATTCCAGATGACTTTAAAACTCAAACTAAATTGAACCAGTGAAACGTGGAGATTATATGTAGATGATATCCAGATCCAAGTTTAAATGTAAATGTAAACGGAGATTTAACACAGAGAGTAAAAGAGGTATAGAGAAACTCCATGCTCGGAGAACGCTTTAGGAAATGAGCATCTCATCCTTCTCCATTGCTTTAACTCTCATGGTCTTCCTCTTCCATTCCTCTTTCTATAGAACTAGCCTCTAAATATCCCACTATCCTCTCATTTCAACTCCAAAAACAATATTATGTGGACTCTTAAACTTCTGTTTATATTCCTTCACTAACTTTAAACCTTTCTTTAATGTGGATTGAATTCCAAAAGGTTCTATTTAAACAATATAATTTAAATCAACAAATATTATACAGCCGAAAAATATTTTCTTATAAAGGACATATTGAGTATGATTATAATTCATAGGTTTCCTTGACAGAGGAGGTAATGAAAATATGAATTAGTGATGTGTAATGCAGCTAACATGAGATCCCTTTATTCTGACTTTATATTTTCTTCCTTAACCCTGTATTACGTTCATTAATAATCTCATAAATGTCGCAGTATGTTTGTGGTGGGAATATTAGGTTCTTGAAAAATAGGCTTTTGATTTTTAAGACATATATCATGAAGATTTACCACAGAATTGACCTCCCTTTTTTCTTTTAAGAAAGACACCTTTTTTCTTCTTTTATAAAAAATATTTAAATTGATAATAAGTATACATTTTTATAATGGCATCATGAAGGTACTGGAGTTTGTCAGGAGAGGGCTTGCTTAAATTATTAAAAGTCAATAATAATTCAAACTAATTATGTTTACTTAATGTTAAAAAATAATTAATTATTATTAAAAACTAATAATAATGTTTTTTTAAGGTAGTACGTAATTGAGCACTTTATTGGACCGTTTTTAGGATGAGAAGCCAATCATTATTGTTATAGGAGGTTATTTAGTATTTTTCACCTCCGAGGACAATAATGAATGTAAAAAAACTCCTAGGACGTAAAAGTAATTCATATGTTGCCGCCATTACTGTAATGTAGCGTGTTCAAAAAACAATCTGTGTTAAACCTTTATGAGTTTCTTTAAAAACGTTCATTTTGTCTCTGTTTTTGTTCGTAGACTAATTTTTTTTTTCGTTTTTAAAAGGTGTTTTAATTGACAATATTTGTGGGTTTATTTGTAAAGCTTTTACATTTTTGAGTAAAAGTATGAAGCTATGGATGAATTTAATGACGACGATAATATGGAGTTAATAATAATTGGACGTTTGTTTTTTTTCAAGTAAGTATATAGCGTAGTTTAATGAGTGCTATTTTTTGATTTTTTTTAATGAATGCTTCATTTAATGAGTGCTACCTCAAAAAAAATAGTGTATGCCATCCGGCTGAGAATGTCTTTATGTCTTGGCAATTTTTCCCGACTCGCTTCGCTCGTCGGTAAATCTAATTGCCGTAACATAAAGACACACTTCTCAGCCTTATAGCATAAATAACTATTATTTAATGCAGAAAACAGTTTAAGATTAATAGAAATTATAATAGAAAACAAATTGTAAGTACTTACAATATTAGTTTTAATTATTTTATAAATCAGACAAGTTATCATTTCTGTGTCTGGTTAGATAATCCCAGCTCAAGTAGGAGGGGGAAAGAGAGAGGTTAAAATTTCCTTCATTCCAGCTACCCCCTCTCCTCACTAAGTGACAAGTTGATAGTATCACTTAACTAACAGCGTGATCATTCTAGTGGCATTTATTCAGAAGAGACATTGACTGTTCCTAAAACTGATTTAACTATAACCATTGCTAAGGCTGCATTCATACCACGCAATTGGTATAAAATTATGTGGTCACTAATCCATGTATGAACCATGTTCGCTGTATTTTAACTTCCGTGATGTAACAAGGATAGGTCTAAACATAATAGCATCAGGGTAGACTGGAAGTGAAGTTAACTTAAAAGGCAGAAAACCCTTGTGGAAATTGGGAATAAGAAAATAATACATCAAAATACAGCCTTCATAAGAAAAGGATTTGCTATGAAAATAGCAATATGACATCTGCCCCCGGGCAGCCTCGGTTCAAATTATATGTGTCCTATCCCTTATCTTTATCACTGACATGCAATAACTTATTTTGACAGAACAACACTTTCGAAAAAGTTAACGATAGCTTAGAAACAAGTAAGCCAACTACTAAATGACGTTTTAAAATGACCATCTTAAATATTAAAGCATTAATTGTTTACTTACTTGATTTCATTGACTATCGTTTGTCACATGATATGTACCTTAAAGTATAACACAAGCATTACATTGACTATCGTTTGTAACATGATATGTACCTTAATGTATAACACAATCATTACATTGACTATCGTTTGTAACATGATATGTACCTTAAAGTAAAACACAAGCATTACATTGGTTATCGTTTGTAACATGATATGTACCTTAAAATAAAACACAAGCATTACATTAACTATCGTTTGTAACATAATATGTACCTTAAAATAAAACACAAGCATTACATTTTTACATTGTTACCACTTATTTACATATTACAGTTTACAAATATATTGCAGGTAAAAAAATTAAAATTATTTATAATGCTCGACGTGTTAAATCTACCTGTAAATGTAAATTTGATTTAATTTATATTGAATGATAATAATAATTTTTATGCTTTTTTTATTGATCTGTTAGTTACAAACATTGTAGAAATCATTCTAGCTTAGACAATTTTAGCGAATTTTCACTATGAAAATGACGCTTATGAGGTTTCGGATGACGGAAGTTGAGGGTGGTAGTGAGTGGAATCGGTTCCTATTGGCTTCCTGATAACAAAAATATATGCCCGAAAAAGTTTATATATATATGTATATATATATATATATATATATAATATATATATATATATATATATATATTATATATATATATATATATATATATATATATATATATATATATATATATATATATAGTATATATATATATGTATATATATATATATATATATATATATATATATATATATATATATAAATATATATATATATATATATATATATGTATGTAAGAGTTTCTACCCTTTCGTATGGCGAACGATAACTCTCGCAGGCGTTGTCAAATTGGAACGAAACTTTGCAAATCGCGAGATGTTGTGGAGGTTACGAGGCCTATCGTTTATAAAAACATTATGACGTCATCAACCAAAGTTATGACGTCATGAAAAAATTTTTTTTTTGAAACTTGAAATGGCTTTAAAACAAGGTTTCGTGTTTAGGTAAACGGCTAGCTGAATCGATTAAGACCAATTTCAGCTCAATCGAACCATCACAAATGGCGCAATCGGTATACATATATATATAATCTTGTATATATGTATACGTCTAGGTCAAAGACTCGTACGATATCTGCAGGGTTCAGTAGTGTTAGAGGGTGGGGATATAGTATAAAAGAAAGACCTCTACCTCTTGCTCCATCCTGGTAAGCCTGCTGTCCCAGAGAGACAGGACAAAAATGGCTTCCACTAAACCACGCCGAGCAAAGCAGGCCCGTAAAGCGGAAGAACCTCGAAGTAGTCTTTATATGGTCGAAGTCATTCTAAAACGATTGCGACCGGTTTCAGCTCAATCAGACAATCCTAAGATAGATGGTTCACTCCCGAGTGTAGTAGGAACACTCAATTGACAAGTTTGTGTTTATGATTTAAGTTGGGGGCCTCATCACTAGAGTCTTGAATAGCGCTAGTAGTAAAAATATATTTGCTCTATTCTCTACTAGATTGTGCTGTAGTATTTTTTTAAAAACAAACAGTTGCCAATCGTTTAGTAAAATAAAATAAAAAGTAAACAAAGATCTATGGTATGCTGTAGTATTTCGCGATGTATTTTGTTTAATAAAACTTGGGGCCTCATCACGCGAAGCAGCACCATCGTTTTCTTAAAAAAATAACAATAATTCATTTTTAGTATTTTAGACTTAACATTTAAATTTGCTATCTGAGTATAACATATCGGGTTGGCGCAAACGGATAAGTAAAGGAAACAAATAAAAATTGAAACTCTGACATTAGAGGTTCAAATCCAAGGGGGGACGACAGAATGGGTATGAGTGAGAAATATTTTTTTTTCACTTTTTACCAATTTATACGAAATTCTTATAGAGCTTTCTTGGGATCACTCATCCATCGATTCCTCATGATTCTAGCGCTGAAAAGCGGATGGAAAGACTTGATTACCCTCAACAGCTCGTTGTTTTGGTTGAATAAATAAATAAATAAAATGTCAGAAATAAAAATATGGGACAGTTTCACGCTGTCACCACTAGACTGTACTACTTGAGCCTCCTGCATCCCATCAACTATTTTTTTTTAAATCTTTTAGTGAGCCATCTATGTTAATATTGTTTATCTATGATCCTAAGTGACGGAAACGGTATTTTTATTTAAAAACATAAATCATGAATATATTTTTGTTTATAATGCTTGTTAGTTTTAATATTATAGCATAATATTAATAATAAAGTATTAATAAAATCTTAATCAGTAAAATCAAATTTGTGAGAAAGCCTCTCAGGCCCGCGAAGCGGGCCTGTGTGGAGAGGCTGTGAAAATTCGCTAGGTACATGGCAAAATGCCATGTAACAAGAACAATAATGAAACAACACATCATACGAAACAACAAGAATGTAGCCGCGAAGCGGCCCGGAGGGCCGACGCCGCGGAGTGGACGAGGTGCGAAGCGCCGAGGCCGCGTAGCGGCTACGGGCCGAAGGCCCGTATTTTTATACAACAAATTATTTTTAAAAAATCATGCATATTTTATTATTTATGAATTATTTCGCGACGGATAGAAGTTTAAACAAAATATAAGGTTGCACTACCAAGACTTATAGTTTTATCTTTGAAACAAGTACAACACAAAATCTTCAATCAGAGCAAGCTCCAGCCTTTGGGGTCTTTTTAAATAAAAACCCATTTTTTTTGTACTTTCCATCTTCTATAGCTATACTTCACTATAAAAATACGAAAGAGGGATATTTCTCAGTATTTCACTAAAAAAGATTTCTTTTCATCTGACCTATTTTTTGACATTTTTTCATCTCAACTCTATTGTTTTAGGGAAACAAAAGAATACCACAGCAGTTTTAATATTGATTAGAAATGCAACATTAAGATATTTCTTTCAATTACGAAATGGCTTTGAAACAAGTTCTGTACTTAAGTTAACAAGCTAACTTTTAATATGATAATAACATTTGATTTGAAAGAGTGCGAACCGAATTTTTATACTTCTTATCCACACAATGGTTGAAATACACTGTTTATTGTGAATGGATGACCATTGAAAATAACGTTATCTAGAGGACCTACATTACCTGAGTCAAAGATAAAAAATATAAATATTATACCCACATAGCTCAAGGGGTTTTCTCTTTTAATGTGGGCAAAATAACTTTAATTGTATAATTATAATATTGTCTATATACTTAAAAAATAAAGGAATTTATGTAAATATATATATATATATATATATATATATATATATATATATATATATATATATATATATATATATATATATATATATATAATATATATAATATATATATATATATACAAATATATAGAATATAGATGGTTTCCTCCCTGCTGTTTTATTAACAGTATGAAAGTTAATCACTAAATTAATTGGCAAGTTTTCGTTTATGTTTTAGCCGGTTTCTTTATTACTTCAGTGTTGAGGAGGGCAACGATGGTTTTCATTTGGCTATTGTCTGTAATTTCTTCCAATTTAATTCTTTCTGACAAAAATAGCAAGGAGTTTGAAATTGCTTCACACGTTCGTTAATTAAATAATAAAGGAAATCAACGGTACTTATTCCTTAAAAAATTTCTAAATACATAAATAAATTTCTTATCTATTCATTTTTAAAATGGTAAAAATCTGACATCTGCTATCAAACATTTCAATCTATTCTATACTTATATTTTTCAATATATTTTCGTTTATTTATACTAACATACAACACATGCAAAGGGAATGTCAATCTACGTATATATGGTAACATATAAATATATTTATTCCTGTTAAATTCGTGTTTTTGTCTGGGGGTTAAAAAATGAAATTTTGTTTATATTTTCCTAGAAAATACATTTCTTTTTTATTATATTGTATTAAATTTAGGTTATTTTTGGGAGATTTTTATTCTTTAGTTATGAACTATAATCCAGGAATCCGTGTCGTAGTAAAACAGATTACTTTTTTCGTACATACAGAGGAGGAATGAAGAAAAAATATTATTTATGATGACGTTTGAAAAAGTTATGCGAGTGGAATGGAGATCGAATAAAATAAAATATATAGTTTAGGTAGTAAAGAATTATTCTCACTTGTGGTCCTGAATATATTTTTTAAATCTTGATCAAGTATGAGCTTTTGAAATAAAACTTTATAGGTGTTTTCAATTCTTCAATAGTGTTATCTATATATAAATAAAAAATAAGTTGAAAATTTTGGTTGCTTATTACTCAAGAACTACTGAATTGATCTAGACTAAAGTGTAAACTTAGACTAATCATATATCAGAAGGAGTCATAAACTATGTCAGATCTTGATCCGAACTAAAATAACAGCAGGAGATAAGTGTAAAACATATTTTTCGGAGTGCTTACAACTCGGAATCTAATAGATAGATCTTGACTAAACTTTAAGCTTAGAATGCTCATAGGTCTGAGTAGTCACCTTTTAAGTCTCATCGGGAAAATAATATGGGTTTAGTGCAACACTAAATTATAAGTGCTTACAGAATGGAATCTAATCGATAGATCTTGACAAAAATTTACACTTGGACAACTCACAGGTCATAATGAACTTATATCGTGTCTCATCAAACATCATTTAACATCATCATTTAACTCATTTAACAGTAGGGAAGGGATTAGTGTAAAAAATAATTTTATATGCTTACAGCTCAGAATCTAATTGATGGATTTCGACTAATTGTATAATTCAAAGACTCGTGGGTCAGAATGACCAAATTATATGACTTATCAAGATACATTTACAAATAACAATAGGGAGTTAGTGTAAACAAAACTTTGGGTGCTTACAGCTCAGAATCCAATTGACGGATCATGACTTAACTTTTAACTACCTCTCATATGTCAGAATTGAACGTTCTACGCTTATCGATATGTGTTTTTAAATAATATTGGGTAAAGAGTTAAATACTTTTTTTAGAGGAAGTAAGGATAGTAAAATTTTGTTGTTTGATAAATAAACTATTTGCCGAGCGATGCTCGGATATAACTGCTAGTTTATAATAATTCTTATTATCTACCTTTTATTTTGAGATTTTATTAGACAGAACTTAAATTTAAGGACTTGTTATAGATTTAGAAATTCTACCTATAATAATTTTTATATTATTATCAAGTATAAGCTTTAAAAAACTAAAACGTTTTTATACTTCAGCAATGCTTTGATAATGATTTATTTTTTACATTGTTTGATCTTATCTAACATTTAGTTTACACCTGTTATACTAAACATTGATTACTTTTAAGTGAGACTTATACCTATATCGAAGGCGCATTCATACATTAATTGTATGAATTCTGAGTGCAATCACTGGATTGTTTCTCAATCAAGCGCACCAAGCCATTAGAACTGTGCTATCTCTGATACTTGTAACAATCACAATTGTTGTTGTATTATTCAATAAATAAAATTTAAAAAAAAAAAAATTGTATGAGAAAATTAAAAAAAAATAGAAAAATAGATAAAGATAGTCGCAAATCCGTTGTTTAAAGAATATGATTTTTAACCTTGTTTCCTTGAAAGTGTCATCAAACTTTTTCCTCTTGTAAAATGTATATTGCGTTCATTTTATCATTTCCTTTGAAGAATAATTGAAAAACAATAGCATTATATCACAGGACTTATGAACTCAACTTTTATCTTTATACCTTCATTACTAAGTTTTATATGAAGCATTATAAAACCATGGGCAGACGAATGTATAACGATATGTGTTTAATTTATTTGGGATTATAAAGTATAAGTTGAAAAATAAATATCTTTGGGTTTCCAATAAAAAATACATCTTAAAAAAATCTTATAAAAGTAATGGGTATAGGAAGGAATGTACTGACCCTAGGTATTGCTTAGTTTGACCCTAATAACAAAATTCTCAGAGCACAAGATGTGTAGAGTAACCCATGCAGTATAAATAGCTTTAGAATCGAACCCGATATCTAGCCTTTACCTCTTCAAAACTGTTTAAAGAAAAACTCTTTAAGCGATAAATCCGCGTTAAGATACTTAAAAACTCCATTCAAAATAAAACAAAAAGTTACTTAAAGTTTAAAAAACGTGCTTCTACTTGGACAACACACGCAAACATCTGTAACAACTTAATCTCTAAGTCAGTACAAAGAAAATACTTGAGTTCAACTTTTAGCACCTATAAATTTGCAACGAGTTTTCCTTTCATTTAATGCCCTTTTCCTTAGTTTCTTTTGATGTTATTCCCCCTTGAATTTTTCGAGATAATACTAATCAGTAGTCGACTCGGCTGAGTGTTAAAGAAAAAAAGAAAAAAAAACTTTTTTACCTAACATCGATTCTTTCCCCCCTTTTGTAATCTCTAAAGATTTAGGCTAAACTCTTTAGCCTATACTTTCTATAATACTATATTCTTTTACAAAAATCCTGTTTTTAAAAAAAAAATGTAAAGTTTAAGTAAACAAAAAAGTGTGTTACTTAACCCCTTTTAAAATTCCGCGTTTAACAGGAAGTAGTGTTCCGAGAGATAAGTGTTTTTAACTGAATGAGCACCCTTCAAAACGTTTTTTCAAGGCCACATTTTAAACCCCAGTAAAAAAGAAAATAAGAAAATGTTTTAATAGAATCGCTTGAAGCAAAATTATATTACAAAAAATAGTCAACTTAAAGTATCTTTTAAAGAACCTTTCTTTAAAAAAAATAATAACCTTGTTTAAGAGCTTTTATAAAGATAACAGAATTTAGATGTATAATAAAATGTTTGATGTAAAAATTCTCTTTTTACATGTTATTTTATAGTGATACATTTCATACAGATGCATTTGTTGAAAAATAACAAATAAAAATACAATGAGAGTTTCAACAATTTTACTACCCAAACAATAAACTGTATTCCAAAGATACCATTACTTAGGTTCAAGTATGTGCTTTATTTAATCTTAAACCTAACTTTTGTTTTCATCAGAAATAAAAATTAATTTACCTAGGATCCTTAATTCTAGTACCTCAGACGTAAATGTAACTAGTAACGAGGTGATGTGTAGGTTGGTAAAAGCAATGAAGTCAAGTAGAGTAGTAGGCGAAATTTGTTTCCTCTACCTCTCCCCTCCCCTTCTAGACTAAGTAACCCCTAATTTTATTTATCAATGCAAGAAATTGTCATATATAAAAACGAAATCATTAAAATCAGGTAAGGTTTTAGTCCAATAAGACTGTAGTCGTGAAATTAAAAAAGTAATCCTTAAACGTTTTAAATGCAAAAATGTCCTGAACCCTAGGACTGACTCAACAGATTTGCAAAGCAATTTAATGAAGCAGTGTTTGTGTACTGATATAGTCTTTATCTTGTAGTCTACAAATAAATCAGTCTCTATCGAATAAACTAGACAATTAGATTCTGAGAATGAGTTAAATAGTAAGCTTCTCTTAATAAGGATAATTCAATGACCTTTATTTTCCTAGTTTTATCAAGCATGAGTTCTTTGCCCTTCATTGACATGTGTCATCAACATCAATATTTATTAGTATACTGAACAGATTTAAATGAAGATAAGTAGCGATTTAGTGAGTGGATGATATTAATAGTCTAAAGATTTTATTTTGGTAATTTTTAAAGTTTTAAAAATCTCGACAACTAACATGAATAAAAAGATTACTAAATGTAAAATTCCTGGAGACGAATTTCATAAAAAGGTAGCATTCTTTGGAGTAGCATCCAGGAAAAAGATAGAGGACAATTTAGAAACCCAATCAATGCTACCTTACACGAATTTATGGGATTACAAAACCCGTAATTCTTGGGTTAGGTTAGAAGCAGCAGATGGTTTTGTGTTTATTACTGAAAAAAGCTTTCTTTTCACCATCTCGCTAGAAAAGTTGATTTGTTTGAAACAGATAAATTTACTGAACCAGGACCCAGTAACATTGCATTTACACGACTGTTCAGCTAACGCTGTTGCCATATTAATACAGTGGATGTACTGGATCTACCAATGGAAAGTCATTTTTTCCAATCCAGCACCGTTTACATTGCCAGAAGAACACGCTCTGGAAGTCTATCACGTGTCTAGAAGATTTGAAGGGTCTAATCCTGTTCTTGATAATTTTGTAAATTATGATTAAAGTTTTTGCTTTCAAATATTTACTATATTTATCTATGTCAGTTATAGTCTAATATGCATTCTTTTGTCAATAACTTTTTTTAACTAAAAAACGAAGTGGGCTGTAGAGATATGTAGGATATATTAATAGATATGTATGTATTGACAAAGTCCTAGTCAGTTCAATATTTCTTTGTCATTTTCTGCAAGAAGATGTACACAAAGTACACCTAACAAAAAGGAAACATTCTAACATTATTTATAAATAATGATAATTCAGTCAATCTAAGAATAAACAAGCAGCCACCCACTAAGCTTAGCTATCTAATTTTAAAAGTGCATAATACACACAGGTCCCAACTTGGCTGCATATTGCTCTTTAAAATCTTAAGAACTATACCAGCTGCTAGTGAGGTTGAGATCATGTTGTATCAAAATATTTCAAACAAGCATCATAAGTAATTTTTATAATAAGTTTCATCTCATGCGTTTTGGCATTTAGTCATCTATAATTACATGCAAACCCAATATTTGTTTAATTTGAATGCTCATTTTAAGATGCTAGAACGTGGAGATTTGATGAAAAAGTAAATGGGACATTTTACTTTAACAATACTTCCTCTCTTATTGCAGGATATAGGGAAGCAAAAGTAACTACATAATGTAAAATAAAAAATGATAATTTTATTGAGATAAAACATGAGAAATAAGAATGTCTTGCTATTAAGATAATTGTATTGTTCCATCTTGATTTCTTCGTAGCATGCAAAGACAATGATATTTCCATTTACAGATGTTTATTCCATCTTACAGTTCTTTTAAGGTCACAGAAACTTCTTGAAGAATACATGTTTGATAAAGTATCGCTTGGTTGTTTCTTTACCAAATTTATAGCAGAATCACACCCATTATAGTATTATTTGGTCATCTTAAATTCTCAACATGTTTCAATGTTTATGTTTTTCTTGGGTTAGCTTAAGTACGAATAATTACCTCAAGTACTAAGTCTTCATACGAATACATTTATAAGAGTTGCGACATTTCATCTCTCAAGAAAAGAGAGTTCGCGCTATTTGTTCTTCCCCTTGTAACAGAGAGTTAGAAAAGTTACTTTATACTGAAGGGACTTTTAGTACACTAGTTTAATAAAGGGCCCTTAGGAACCTTACCGCTTGGCGGCAAATTTTCTTTGGCTGAGGGCCTGTGAAGAAGAGATTCCTAAGGTTCTTGTTTTTGTTTGCTGTATTGTTATTTGCTGTTCTATTTTTTTATTATTATATGGCATTTACCATCCATGTATTTACCAAGTTTTCACATTATAGGCAGCTCACTGAATATAATATATATATATATATATATATATTATATATAATATATATATATATATATATATATATATATATATATATATATATAATATATATATATATATATATATATATATATATATATATATATATATATATATATATATATATATATAATATATATATATATATATATATATATATATATATTATATAAATATCTTATATACAAAAATATTAAAAGCAAAATTGAAGGTTTAAACAATATACGATGATCAAGTTGATCAGCTAAAAATCACAAATCATTTCTGTTTGAGGTTCAGTATATTTCACTAGGTAAGCGGATAGAAATTTGTAACAATAACTTGGGTTCTGGGTTAAAATCAGTTTATACTCTAGTGCTGCAGTAAGTCAAGTGAGTTAGAGTAGTTTCACAGTGTTGAAGCACGCGCACACCAAGTATAACATTGCATAATGTTTACATATATCAGTGAAAATGTTTTCAACACTCGAGTTGAGTTGTTCAAACCAGAATTCAACTTGTCGAGCTTATTATAGAAGCGATTCCACTCTAAAAATTTAATACCTCAAGGGTTGGTTTCAAAGAGGCGCGGTGGTTTCAATTGAATTTAATCAATATTTAGCTTATTTTTATTTAGTTTCTATATACTTCACATTGGAATGTATTTAACTCTAAATTTATAAGGTAAGGTCCGTAAATGTTTGCAGCGAACATTTTTTTCATCATATTTCCTCCGTACCAAACTAGAATACATATGGTATATATAATGTGATGTATAAATCAGCTATTACAGCACGCATTGCGTCTATAGTGTAATACTCTAGAGCAGCATTGCTCTAACTATTTGGTCAGCGACTCAATATGAAGTATAAGTCTATAAGTGCGAGCGATATTTGTAAGATTATTATAATACGACACACGGCTAAAATCAATTGACACCCCGCCAAAATCTCAATGCTTTCAACCCTCTTTTTTTAATAATAAAATCCCTTCTTTTAATTAACAAAAAAAATCCCTACTCTGGCAACACTGAAAGTCAGGTTATGTTTTGAATTTTATTATTTGTTTTTATTTTATATCGTATTTTTTTATTTTTAAAAATTATTTATTTACCTTTTTAAGTAGGAATATTGTTGTATCTTATAAATTTACCAACTAAGTGTTGCTTTTAATTTGTTCGGGAAGTATGAATTAAGTGGAGTTAAAGTTGGTAATTACGTAATGCACTGGATCATATATAATAGTTCTATGATAAACGTTTGACGATTTAAATAAATCGCCAATAGTTATTTGCGAGTTACTTTTATCCAAAACAAACTGCTTTTTTGTGTCAAGTTTGTATAATTGAATGAGTATAGTTTCATATTATAAGAATAATATGACACAATATGCATTCCTGACTTAAGAAATTCAAGAATGGCATCTATTGAAAGACATGGCATTTTAAAAAAAAATGCTGTCTTTTGGTTGACAGACCACAGACCATGCGCAGTACTCAAATAGCAAGAAATACTTGAAGAATACGTCAATGTCCATGCGTCAAATATAGGTACTCAGATCATATTACAACTCTGCAATAATTGGATGAATTGAACAGATTAGCCTGAAACGAAACGAACTCAAACAGATCAATATACACAATGAGGGAAATAAAGCGACGCGAGGTTACAAATATTTACAACCAGTGTTGCCTTTTTATGATTTTATTTACGAAAAAGGTATTTTTTTATACCGAGGTTGGCATAAGGTGGAGGGGGAAAGAGCGTGGTCGGTCTGAACCAATAGAATTCTTTCCCTCACAGATTTTTGGCGCGCTGTCAATTGATTTTAGCCGTGTGTCGTATTATAATCTGTTAGATTTTGAATGATTGCTTAGTTAAATAACAAAACGTCTTCTTACTATATTACTAGAATAGTAATTTATTATTTGCTCTTACCATTTAATCTAATTGTCTGTAGTTTCATATGTTGAAACACGGATACTTGTTAAGGAGTGCAGCGAGCCAGAACTTTTTGTAAAGTACTAGACTTTTTTCCTACAGGCTAACAACGTCAGACCAGAATTATTGTATGCCTACATTCTGGACTGTCAACAACTGGTCAGACTCATCATATTTTATCAAACTATAGGTAATATAAAGGTGTTTTTAGAAAAATAAAGTAGGATAGTTTAAATGTGTGAATATTTAATTATTGACAAATAATGGTAAAAAGCACGTTTATTTACAAAATTTAAACGTGCATTCTTCTAGAAAATTTTGAAAAATATCACGTAATAAGTATTAACGCTACTTCTCAAATTATGAAATGTAAACCGGAATCCGAAGCGAGCAATGGATTACTAAGCAAAGAAGCACGCATTAAAAGAAAACCCGCTTGTCTTCCCAAGCTCTGCACCAGATTTCATTTGAAAATAATTTTAAAAAGTTTTCATAAACAAAACTATTGAGAGCAGTTCGAAGTCTTTTTAATTTCAATTTTTTGTTTTTTACAACGCTTAAATAGCAATGCATATGTTGAAGCCCTATCAATGTCATTGCTTCATTTAATAATTCTATTTAATTGCATTGGTTCTGTTTGAAACGGAAGCAGTGTAATGGTTGTTTTACAAACTTGACTGCATCCATGTCATTACTATAATGGTTTTGGTAGCGTTCTCTTCCTAAGTAACAATTTGTCTTAAGCATCCTTAAAATCAATTTCTCCCCAAGCGCTTTCTTGGGAGGGAAAATTACAAAAAAAAGTCATTAACAAGATCCTTTTTTCTTCAACAATAATTATTTTTCTTTTTTAAATTATTGTTCTTAAAGTTAAAAGATTGCTCTTCTATATAAGTTTGAATTGCTCATTACTATACTAACTTAGTAAGCTTACAAATCATTAGAACGATGAAAACTTTCTAAACTCTCTAACATAGTCTTCAGACAGTATTTGGTTTTACAATGGCTTTTGGGGAATGCTTTGGTTTAAACTATCTTAAACTTTAGAAATCTTTTAATTAATTGAATACGAAAATTGGTTTCAATCATATTAATATAGTATCTATATAATATTTTTTTTTTTTGTTTAGGAAATTTAGTTTTACTTGTTAAAATCGTAAAGATATATTTATTAGAAAGGCACTGCTGGTGCAATTTTAAAATATTAGGATAGTAACCTGAGCTTACTGGATAAAAAGTATAACCAAATAAACATTTTAATAACTAGAATAAAATTACTTTTAGTTCTATATCACAATAAAAAACAACTTATCACTTAATGGTAGCTATTTCAGCCAACTTTGTGGCCATCTTCAGGCTTTAAAACATAAATCTTAAGAACTATACATATCACAATCAACTAAAATTAGAAAAACACACACATTATACAAAATTTAAAAAAGGCTAACAAAGAATAAAATTATTAAACATTAGCAGAAATTAACTCGGTTTGACTATGGTCTCTGAAGATGGCCATAGAGTTCCAGAAACATATCCTGAGTTGGCTAAAATATATAGCTACCATTAAGTGAAACGCTGTTTTTTATTATGATATAGAACTATAAGTCATTTTATTCTAGTTTTTAAAAATGTGGAAGTTCTATAAGAGAAGTAGTGAAACCAAAGAGTTTTTATCAAATAAATAGTTCAAAATTACAATAAATTACACAATGGATCGTTTGTATAGCCAATGAAGTTAGTCCTGGACGTATTCCACGCCCTCAATTTCAGGCCAACTTTATTGGTTCCTCAACACTATTTCCCACGCTGTCAACTGATCTTAGCCGTGTGTCGTACAATAGTATAAAACAAAACTCCAACTATGTGCGAAAAACCGATAACGATTTATTTATAAATGTGTTTACAACCTTTATCTACTCCTTGTATTGTAAGTTCTACATACAGTCTAGTTATCTCACACTGTAAATGTACTTTTACTCCCTAGGGAGGAAAAGTATTACTTATACTAATACTTTACTTTACTTTACTTTACTTATACTAATATTAATTTTTTAGTAAAATTTTAGGAAATTTTTCGGTGTTATGTTGGTAGTACGGGTAGAATATACAATATGCACACGCTAATGTTTAAATTACAAACATAGTATTACACATTATTCTATTGACAGCTTACAATAAAATAATGTGAAGATAGTGGCTTTATTCTCTCTTCATCAGAGTAATTGACAAGGTAAGAATAACTAAACTACACAATAACAATTAAGAAGCTGAAAAAAATATTAATTTGTTAGTATTAGTTCTCTAGTCGTAGATGAAATTTAATATGCAACAAGGATGAAAGTTTTCAGCTCTCGTATTATCTCCCTCGTCAAGCCTCGGAGCCAAAATGTTAGTTAACTCCTCGGCAAGCCTCGGGAGCTAACTAGTTTATCTCCCTCGGCCTACCGGCCTCGTGAGCTTATTAAGTTTCCTCCTTCGGCGCTGCCTTAGGACGAAACTTTAACTTGAGCTGTAAAACTTACTTTCATCCTTTGTTGCATAAATAATTATAACCAACTAATAGAGGAGGTTAAAATGATGTTACAGAGAGCACCTGAGAGTCCTTAAAGATGTTTTAAACCTCTCAGTGGTATGCCCCTTTAGAGATATTATTTCTATGAGTAAACATGAGATGTATGTATGACTAGAAATCCATAATTTTATTTAGTTTCAACTAAAGTAATATATATTAACCAAGTAGGGAACTCCTATACTGAACATGTAAAAAAATTCAGACCTGCCCGATCAGCTGATAGCTGGCCCAAAATTAAAAAATAACTAAAATTAGAAGAACTGCGCATGCGCCTTTTTGGATTTAGGTTTTTTTTATTTATTTTTATTGGCAACCCTGATAACATGAGGTGAGTTTTACCTTTTATCGTGTTTTCGTACTTTTTAAGTAATTTAAACAAACCTAGTATTTAAAGATTCGGACTTAAACCTCAAATGGATGTGGCAAAATGTATTTCTTACACAAATTATTAACATTTTAAACTAAACTGTTCGAATAAATGCAATAAAAACAAAAATTTTGCGTATCGTAACTAGTTTGTTTACAAAATGGCCGCGCCCATAGGAAAATTTGAGCCAACTCCCTGGTGGACAAAATATGAACTACATGCCAGGTCTGACAGAAATTGTGTTTGTTTCCCTACTTGGTTTATATATTACTTTAGTTTCAACTAAGGGATGTTTTGTAACTTAATTCGCCACGCCAATATAAATCTATGTTACTATACAAAATTAAGCACTCAAGTTGAATGCATAGTTGGACTATTAAAATCATCTTCTAAAACGAAGCAATAATCATTTCCATAAGATATATCTCACTATGATCATTATTGTTATTATTATTACTATTAGAAATGTTGTTTAAATAGAAGATCTAAATCTTCATTTTGTCTCTTAAGCGCCCAAACACTTAACTTAAACTGGTATGTCTCACTATCTGCCACTGAAGCAAGGGAACAGAACTGTCCTTACTTATTATGTTGATGATAGTAGAATCTAATAAACAATTATCATATTTAAGAAGTAAGTTATTCATAATATTATTTAATGGTAAGAACTGTTAGTTTACATCCTAAACACAAGCCAAACAATGAGAAAACTTTAACCAGGTTTTTCATTTCATTATGGAAATCATCTACTATTTCCTTTTTATAAAGTTGTTGAAAACTTTTTCTCAAAATTCTCGCAATATAATGTTCCACTTAGTAATAATTATTATAAGTGAGTCGACTGGAAAATTCTCTCCCAAGGAAATATTATACTTCCAACGAGTAAAAGCTCAGATAATACGGTTAATATTTGACTTGTGTCCTCAGCCAGCCCAATAAACCAAGAGAGATAATAAAACCTTTTTTTGTACAGTAAAAGAGAGAACAATATAGTTTCTAATGCGTTTCAAAAGCGGGTTTAGGAGCTGAGGAAGGTTTTTGTGGGGCCTTTCTATTCAAAGCATCGAGTTTAAGCCCCCTAACACGTCACAATAGAAAAACCTCGCTTCTAAGACACCCCATGTTTCTAGTCTCTTTTATTCTACAATTTTTATAATTAGGGCCTTTTAAAACATTATGAGGGATATTGAAGAAGAAAAAGAAAGCTGAAAAAAGGAATAATGTGCCGTGGTATTGTTATACTTATTCTTTCATGGGACTCGCTGTACATCCTTGGAATTAATGTAATGAACTTGGCAGACATGTCTCTTTTAATCATCTTTTTTAATTATTTTAAAGAATGGAAAAATGCTAGACACTACTCTTTCATAAGATGTATTTTTACTTTTCTTTGTTGAACTGTAGGAGTATAGAAAAAGTATTGTTATCAACATGAATATCCTTAACCGAGATTTCACAAGAATTTATTGTTTTATCCAAGACATGCAGAGTGGTGTTCTCTGTTCGAAGTGTGTATGTTATGCATAATCCCTGAATTACGAGCTACAGTTCCAAGCATAACACGACGTGCTACAGAGTTGAAGCATAAGTTCACCTGTAGAATGGAAGCATAAGAACACCTACAAAATTGAAGCATAAGTACATAAGTACAGAGTTACAGACAGAGTAGCACCTACAGAGTAGAAGCAAAGTTCACTGCAGAGTGGACATAATTACACCTACAAAATTGAGCATAAGTACACCTACAGAGTAGAAGCATAAGTAGACCTACAGAGTAGAAGCATAAGTTCACCTGCAGAGTGGAAGCATGATTACACCTACAAAATTGAAGCATAAGTACACCTACAGAGTAGAAGCATAAGTAGACTACAGAGTAGAAGCAAGTTCACCTGCAGAGTAGAAGCTTAATTACACCTACAAAATTGAAGTATAAGTACACCTACAGAGTTAAAGCATAAGTACACCTACAGAGTTGTAGCAAAACTATACCTACAGAGTTGAAAACCACTGGTTTAGTACTACAATATGGTTCAAGCTTTAAGGTCGGTCGAGTTCACAAGTACTCCACACCATTTGCCTAGCTTGCAGAATTATACAGAAACATCCAAAATAATGAATATTTTTTACGTCTACATCTTCACTCCTTGTCGTTCGATCACCAATAATAAGTAGTGACCCAAAACAATACTCAACAATACCTTTTGCTAATGACATAACCAAACTTTTTTAAGAACAGTTAGGTTGTAATATCGGTTTATATTGGAGTCAATAGTGATCAGTACAGAGCTTGTCGAGGTGATTCAGACGCAACCCTCTGTCTCACTTACTCCATTCCACTTTGATAAATATGCAATAATTGCGTTTGATTAAACTTTTTATACTTTTTGTATAAAATTGAATTTTCAAATGAAATCGAAGTAAACTTTTGTCAAAATATACCGGGGAACAGTCAAATAAGAACATATATTTCTTTCAATCTTATAAAGATATAAAGAGAGTCCTTTATAACACTGAAATATTTTATCCCTTTTTCCATCAAATGTTTGGCTTTGTTTGAACCTCGCATGGAAACGTTCGCTACTTCAAACTTGGATTTACAAAGATTTTCTTTAAAACAACTTTGGCTAAGGGGAAAATTTCACAAAAAAAATCTCTTCATTCTTTTGATGCTAAGAACTGAGAGATAAAAGAGAAACAGATATTAAAACAATATAAAGGTGACGTAAATGTAACAATGATTATTAAGAAATTTACAAAAAATTCTCAAAATAGCTAAAGAAACATAACCAGCCTATTTCTTAGATAATTCCTATAACTTAATAGGTCGTACTTAATAATTAGCGTGTCATTGAAAATTTATACTCAAATTATATATATATATATATTATATATATATTATATATATATATATATATATTATATATATATATGTATATATATATATATATATATATATATTATATTATATATATATATTATATATATATAATACAATATATATATATATATATATATATAATAATATATAATATATATATATATATATATATATATATATATATTATATATTATATATATATATATATAGATATATATATATATATATATATATATATATACATATACATACATACATATATATATATATATATTATATATATATATATATATATATATATAAGTATAAAATAACCTGCAATATCTTGTATAGATTTTTAGGGAGTAATTGAAAAAATACATCTTTAGGACGAATTTTCTTTAAATCATACTTGGTAGAAGACTTCAAAACCAGGATAATATGACGTCACTAACCCCGATTAGTGAGACTGTAAATTTTTTTTTTTAAAGGTGGGAGTAATAGATATTTTTATAGCAGGACAAAGGTTGTTACTTATTTGTGTAACACTTGAGGTTGTTACTTAAAGGTTGTTACTTATTTGTGTAACACTTGAGTTTTTCTGAATCGGAAAAAAAATATTTGAAGGTCCATACCACCACTTTGTGACCAAATATCATAAACCGTGGTAAATACTGAAAACAACTAAATAAATAAATAAATAAACATTTATATATATATATATATATATATATATATATATAATATATATATATATATATATATATTAATAGCCTAAAATATATCAGAAAACAATTTCGGTTTGGATGTTGTTTTCAATATTTTTGGGACGATGAATATTATAAAACCTGTCTGGAGTCGATATTTGTCTACTTAAATTACTCAAAACCAGAGTTTCCAGGTTTCTTTGAAATAAGAGCTCTCTTTTTCGACAATCTATTTTTGTTTTAGTTTACGGTTTTACGCTCTATAAACCTGATTAGTAACATTACTACTTGTTACTCAATTGTGTTAAAATTTTGTAAACATTTCGAAAATAATCATAAACTGAGTGTTGATTTTGTAATGATGGACCATTGATTTGTATACCTGTTTGAATACATGTGCGCCCTTTCCTTGAAAATTAATGTATTAATATTGTTGCAATAAGTCAAGTTGTATTTTACTGCTCATTTCATGGTACCAATCACGTAATCGCCAGCTCATATTACTTGCCACTGTGAATATAAACTCTGAGGCCGATGGGAAACAATAACTTTTAGTAATAACAACACATAATATGAACGGTGGGTATCACAGCTATATTAACTTAATTGTAGGTATCAGCTGGGTCTCTAAACCCTAATAATGCAAGACCTCTCAGGCTGTATATTCTGCACTATGTAAAGCACATGATTGGCATCGGTGCCAAAATGTATCTAGGTGTGATGTATCTATTGTATTAGGTTGACTTGTCAGCATCCCTACTCATGTCCCCAATTTATCCAGTATGATTATCAATTGTAGCAGGGTAATTCATGTGAATCTCTCTCGATTGTAAACATTATAGTAGCAATATGCTGATTTGAGGCAAAGCGACAAATCACACATTACAATGGTCGTGATGTGTGTTGCAATAAAATATAACAAATGGTTTTAATAATGATATGCAATATATAAATACATTGCATAAATAAACTTTAAATGCAAGGTAGAGTAATACTTTTCAGGCATGGCTTACAAAAGCAGCGGGTAGGCGTTAGAGTAAATCTCTGTCTAATAAGGAGAGTATCAGCAACTAAAATCACAAGAGAGGCATGTGACCAAGGCATTGAGCTGCTGCGCATGGTCATAGCACAGAAGCCAAAGAGCTTGTCCTCGAGTAAATAACCTGTCGATCTCCAACGTTCTCTCGGAATGTTTATAGAGCGTCGAAAGGCAAAGAGTCATAAGGAGGTCAAAAATACGTCTGTCAGTTATAGCACAAACCTAATGGTAGAATAATACTCTTTCGCAGGACAGGTTATAGCACAAGCACAAAGACTTTGTGAACGTCGGATAAGCACTCTGTCAGGCATTAGCACAGTTGCAAGGTTAGAGTAATACTTTACCAGGCATAAGCGACAAGCAAGTTAGAATAATACTTGTTCAGGATAGCACAAGGCGAAAATTTGGTAATTTAGTGGAATATAGGGTAACTACAGACACTGTAGTCACCGGATAGATTAGCTAGCATAACGCAAAGTATGTGCGTATAGATCTCTCACGTAATACTCTTCTGGGATAGTCAATATAGAAGTAGATGACAAAAGTAGAACAATTAGAGTAATTAATCATATTATTCCAGAGAGGCATGCACGAAAGAGCTAAGTTTAATGTCTAGTTTCACTTACTGGTAAGCTTTAGCCTGGCAAAACAATAAGCATAAAGGGATATTAGTAATACCAAAATATATCTCCGTCTTGAGGCGCATTTGGGCATAGCGAGTTATGCGGTGATTGTAGCAAGGTTTAGGGTCGTACTGACTTAGTAGTCAGGGTCCACTACTGCGACGAAGACGCTAAGAAGCGTACTAGTACGGCCAAGTTACAAAGATACATGCTCTTTAAATTCTGAATGGGATATAGTGCACATAATGGGGTCCCACAAGGAGCTTTAACGTAGATATCTACTGTTGATCTTATGGGAGCAAATAAGCACTAGAGATAGAGCAGCGTAAGGTGCGTAGCCACGTCACGTATACTCACGATATGAGACCAGGTACAAATGACGCGAGTGGTCCATACAAGCCGTTGCTGTCGAAGTATCTCTCATTACGGTCACTTCTCGTGAAGAGTCCCTACCCTAAAGGATATAAGTGGGCGAGCTAAAGGGCGCAAAAAAGTTTTAAAGAGTACACCTTAATAGCTCGTGTCAGAGAGATTATATGACAGGCATGTCTGCTGTTCGAGTAGAGTGTTTATGTAGTAATTATCATTTACAAGTCATACTGTCGAACAAGAGGTTAGCGCAGTGAACAGCTGAAGGAGGAGCTACGAGTTTGTGCCTTAGGTGTTTCACTTTTAGACGAAGTAAGAGTGAGGGGTAAAAGATGGATTAATACTATTTATGCCAGAGAAAATGAGAACAAGATGCAAGGTATATAGATACTGCTGAACGAACGCATTGCAATAGAGAGAAACGACGGCGGCCTATAGTGTTAGCGTGAATCTCGATGAGACGTACGATTGGTATCAGAGTAGCCGTTACAGAGGAAGGTAAGAAAGGCACAAAGCAAATTGTTGAAGAGTAATACTTCTGTCAGGATAAAAGCCACACGATGCAGGGTGGGACGCATGGGCAAAAATGTAGAGTAATACTTTGCCAGGCATGCACCAAAGCAAGGTTAGTCCCAACTGAATTCGGTGGAATACGTCGTCACCGTAGGGGTCCATGGCAGCAAAGCAATAAATTAGCTTACCGTAATACTCGCGCGCTCCGCACTTTAAAGACACGATATTTGAGGCTGTGAAATACCTGCTAGGCATGGCACAAAGCGTCTGTGTTTAAATTATCATTTGTATCTTAGTACCTCATGTAAAATGGGGTCTTTGAGATTTTAAAGCGTCAGTCCAATAGAGAAAGAGGCGATGGCATGCCACCTAATTATGTGTTATTGTATCCAATTAAACTTACTTTCTCGAGCACACTGAAATGAGGCAGGTTAATTGAGGACATCCACCTTAGTTGAGTTATCCTGACATTCCTTAATTACTACACTAATCTAAAAAATATCAACCTATTAACTGAGCAGCTAGTCTAAAACAATCCTACTAATATTACACACGCATCTTGAACTAACAAACCAACCTTCCATAAGTACATCGTTAAATACTTCTTAATATTAGTGAAAAAAGATTAATTGCAGATTATTATTAAATATTTATTATTTGAAAGGAGAGGTTGTTTATCATTTTCTACAGGAATAATAAATTATGTGATTGACAAACAAGTAGAAAGCGCGAGACATTGGTGGGGTTATCGCTTCAAAGCCGTGCACTCGTTCTGTGTCCGTGCGTCACAATTTTATACAGACAACACGTGTATTTTATAATACAACGATGATGTAAAAGAAAGTATGACGTATGAAAAGTTTATTAAAAAAATACACTTCGTAAATGTGCGCACATGTATGACCGAAAGTCTCCGAACTGCGCCCGGCACTTACTCGAAATGCCCGAGAAGAAATTCGTATATGCTGCTATGAAAATATTGTACTATAACTATATTGTTATGTGTTATTAGAGGGAATAAATAAAACTTGCCTGGTCGATGTTTGCTCTCTTGATTAAAGAAAGGGATTACGCTTTAAGAGTGAGGATGGTCTTATTCTCCAGTATATGGCTCAGAGGAAGCGTAGAAGGCACCATTAGTGAAAGATCTGTCTGGATTTTGTCGGATATTTTTTTTCTGAGTCTGCCCCTCCTCTAAGATTGGCCCCGGGAACAGTATCCCCGCTCTCTCGAATTCATAACAAAAAGGAATCTCTTAATCTAATTTTTCAACTATTCTCCTGTCCATGTATTAAATTGCGAGTTGCTTTTTCATCTCCCAATATAGCCAGTTTTTGGGATGTACTCATCTTGCTATACTAGCATTTCATTCTTGTTACTCATGTACAATTTTTAGTTATGATCATTTAATGTATATAAATTTTATCTAATGGGTGAACTTCAGCCCGTTAAAGAAAGTAATAAGTACAAGGTAATCGTTGTTTCTGATATAATAAATGCGAAGAAATATGCCTGATAAAAATTAACTAGCGGCAAGTCAATAGATGTCTTTAAATTAGCGCATAACAATAGTTAAAGAATATTCTTTAAGAATGGTCATCATGTTAACAGCCCAAAGCGATGGCATACCTGTGATGCACTTTTCTGACTCTCCATTCATCGGCGATAGTTTATATTACTCTCAATAATCACAGCTTGATATTATGTCAATCTGGATATCATCTCAACGGTATTGATAGCATTAAATCTTATCGTCTCGAATAGCGACATCTATGATAAAATCACTTCATAAGTAAAAACCATATTATGTTTACGAGAAATTGGAATTTACCATTATTATTTACTTTTCTATTACTATGACCCTCAGTCAATTTCTCAAATTAATAGTGAATAATACTAATATTCTTAGATAATTTATTAACAATTTTTTATTATATAACAAAATATTATAATACTACTATAACTACATACAGTATTACGTACTATTGACAGTTAGTTACGCGTAATATTGTAGACGCATTTTAATTAACGATCATTACTATAGGTTATATTAGTGGTCAATTATGAATATAATCATTTTAATGGTTATATTGTAGTATATAGAAAGTTCTTAATCTAAATAGCATTATTATATTTAATATTAAATTTGTGATTATTATATTTCTATATCCTATTAGTATTTATTAATTCTTGTTACAGGTACTTTAATAGCTCACACATGTTAAATAGTACTTTTAATACTTCCATAGGTAATGATATAAAGTGATAAATGTGTCCCTATAAATATAACTTAGCACGTAGATGTTAATGATAAGAAATGTAGATTGTAATCGTCGAGATACTATTGTTCTTGATAAGTATGTTTAGTATGCTTACGCGGTATTAGTTACTTTATGTTATTCTAGTTAATATACGTAGTAGTAACATAAATAGGACATCCAAAATAATCTCACTCTTATCAACTGCTAATTGTGATGTGTTAAAATAGTACAAAAATATATAATTAGTTTGTATAACAAGATAATTAAATATACTTAAAAATTTTGGAATCACATTCGTACAATATAATCAATGTAATTAAGAAATTGTTCGCTAACAGATTCTAATTTCTGCCTTCATCAGGAATTAATAGTTGTTCATTATCGGTATTCAATTAATATGCAAAGGCAAGTGGTCGAAGGAGTAATATCGAAAAACTTCACTATTAAAGAGCAATATCGTAGACATATTATAAATGAACATGAAGGTAGCTTGAAGAATAGCTGTTTTGTAATTTAGAGAGACGAAATTATGGTTCGTTAGATTTAATAAAGTTCTTGTCTATATGCGTAGATAAAAAGTAATTAATATGAGCGAGAATGCAAGGATTATGAAAGTCGTCAGCTTCTAGCGTAATCTACTTCTAGTCCCACCTGCAAAATGCGCTCTCTTCGCTTATCCGTGAGAAGCCAACACAAGGTGAGGTCACGTACATCCCTATCGTGCGCTCTCGGAGGAGAAAGAATAACTGTATTGATATACTACACTTTGCGAAGTCCCTATACCTATCTACGTTCTGGTCAGCGTTAAACGTATTAGTATGGAAAAGTCCACCTCGTCGCACTTGAAATAGTCTTATCTGCTTTTAGAACGATATGAAACATGGTAATTCATTTTTTTAGTTAAGTGATCATTTACCTATATGCATTATTGACTGGCTTTATAGAAAACCAGCCTCAAATTAAAAGTGAAACGTAAATATTATTCTGGTTTTAGTGAGGCGAGTGATTGTTGTTTTATTTTGGAATTCAAAAAATTAATCGGACCAAAAATAATTAACAAGTTATTATTAACAAATAGATACCTAAATTGAACTTCCGTTGGGACAGCTTAGGTAAAGGATAATCCTGAGGTAAGTTTTATTTGACATCAAAACAGACCCTACGGCCAAATATTGCCTCTGCCAGAAGTTTGGGAATCTTAGTAACAAGACGGAAGTTAGTATCACACAGGGAGAAGCATAATCATTAGATGCAGTGTAATCCTGTGCACTGCTTCACCCGCTGTGTCTCAAAGAATAAACTGAGAAATGCTAAAAACACTTTTCTTTTTGGCAAAAATAATTTACTGATAAAACCAAAAGAAGCCCTGCAGATATAATTCGCCTTTAGAAAAAATATTTTTTTAATAATTCGCTATCCACTACATAAATAAGCATTTTCATTGCCATTCAGCTTCTATTTTTTGCCTCTACTTTCTATTCGTTTTTTTAATTAAATTTTCCGTTCAATATGTAAAATAGAAGGACCCAGATAGCTTATTAAGTCTTGATTGAATTGAATCAAGATTAAATTCATCTTTTCTATATCATTCTTACCTAAATCATCAATTTAGGCTCGAAGTTGACTTCTATTTATATCGGTATTATGAACAGTAAAAATCTTTTTTTTTTGAGTACATGCGGGCGGCAACCGGGGGTCGGACGAGGAACTGCTAAAAGCTTACTTCGACCCTTGTTGCAATGAAATAACGATTCTTTGCGATCATAATCAATTAACAAGTAACTAAAAAGAATAAGTAGTTAAAAAGGTACCTCAGAACGTTTCCTCATCCCAGTCTGATTCACATGCTCATCCTCCATCTTGCGGACTCGCATTCGCCGTCCTTAGAATATAGGTGTTAAAGTTATATCCAACACGTTCGACTCGCGTAGGCTGTCGGGAAGCGAGATACATGCCGTTATTCTCAGCGGGTCACCAGTACAGCGCTGACCACGCTTCGCATGGCTGAGAGAACCTGTTATGATCCAACAAAACTCATGAATAATATTTGTCGTTTTAAAGGGAAGTGGTAACTTTTTATAGCGAATAGGTATATTGTACCAAATATCAACTCAATTAGATTATTTTTTTAATATTTTACAATTTTTTTTAAAAGCTATACAAGTTAATTAATAAAATTGAACTAATCTAGATGAGATGAAACTGTTTAGTCTTTAATAGCTGACATGCTTGTTCAAATCTCAGATCTGATCGCAAATTTTTCCGCGTTTTATATTTTTGAATTTGCTGAATCATTATTGCGACTGAAGATCGTCATAAGAAATATTTTCAAAGGCGCATCTTCACTTAAAGACTAATATTTTGTTAAAAGAGTTGGAACACGCTAGCATAAAATACCACAAGGAGTAGGATCATTAACACATCACACATACAGACAGGACAACTTTGTCAGGACGGTCTTAATAAACACCTGGAACGGAAATCAGATACCCGGTTTCGAGTTTTGCAAACAATTACTTTCGTATATACCTTACGGGTGTAATAGCGTATTAAAATGAGAATAGTCACTTTTATTGTTGACCGAGTTTTTTAGTGAGAAAGTTAATAGAAGCCAATCAGTATATATATGCATAGGATAGATTATAAATGTGTACGTGGTGGTCTCGTGTTCAAAAGTTAGTGAGTATCGGAGCGAAATAAAATGAATGTACAAAAAAACACCTAGGACGTAAAAGTGAATTGTGATAAAATGTGAATCGTCTGCCACCGTAAGATACATACAGGTAGATTATTGCTAGCTCGATGTATACAAAGTACCAAGAAACACCATTGGAGTAAGTTGAAAAATGACGTGTCAGATGCACGGTATTCTTTAAAAACGTGCATTCTATTCTCTGTTATAGCTGTTAGTTTTGTTCGCTAGACTAATTATTTATTTCGCCTTTTTCGTACAAAGGATTTTTCAGGGCGGGGACTTGATGACCATTTTGTGTTTGTGTTTATTTGTAAAGCTTTTACATTTTTGAGTAAAAGTGTGAAGCTATGGATGAATTCAATGACGACGATAATATGGAGTTAATTGAACGTTTTTTTCAATTAAGTATATAGCGCAGTTTATTTATTGAGTGCTCCCTCAAAAAAATAGTGTATGCTATCCGGCTGAGAATGTCTTTATGTCTTGGCAATTTTTCCGACTCGCTTCGCTCGTCGGTAATCTAATTGCCGTGACAAAAGACACACTTCTCAGCCTTATGGCATAAATAACTATTAATACTCAACAAGTCATAAACTTAATTTTATGATGAGTTGTTACTCTGACCAACATTTAAGAAACACAATATAGTAAAGTCATTACCTAACTCCTTCAGTTAGTATGTCTACGTTTCAGCACCTTCAGATCCAAAAAGCAAAAAAAGTTGTGTATGTTTCTTCCCTGATCTAATAATAAGTAGTGTGTGTGTTTTATCATCCTAACTCCCAGTATAATTACGCTAAAGAGTTGAAACTTGTTTCAAAAATCGAGCTTTAGGTTTAGTTGTGCTATCTAGAAAAAAATTATATCGTCATTAACCTGTAATAATGACTCAGAACAAATTTCGGAAATTTATAAAACGCGGAGAAATTTTTCCATGGGTTAGAGATTTGGCATGAATATAGTCATATATTTTAGACTGTTTTGATAAATAATTAATGATACAACGGGCAAAATAGTTTGATTTCCCCGATATCTTATAGTAAAGCTAAAACAATCTTCCTTTGGGGCAAGACAGGTATAATTATACACGACACAAGTTTTATGAGCATATAATGAAATTATTTAATCATATTTTAACGAAGTATAATTCGATTCTTTTAAAGACTTTTAAGCAAAAGAATTTTAAAATTTGAAAAAGAGAATAATCGAAGAATCAGCTACTGTCGATACTTGCTGTTGGATATGAATATCCCTGGACCGGTTTTCAGCAGGCAGGGCAACACTCGAGCTCTCTACTAATAAAGTTATATCAGTAATTAAGTTCTAGTCTCAATGAGCACGACGAGCCCTCTGAAGATATCTTATCATATCTTTAGAGGGCTCGTCGTCCTCATTGAGACTAGAAGTTAATCACTGATATAACTTTATTAGTTGAGAGCTCGAGTATTGCCCTGCCTGCTGATGATGGCGTTATGCCGAAACCGGTCCAGGGATATTCATATCTAACAGCAAGTATCGACGGTAGCTGATTCTTCGATTGCTTCTTCAACTTGCGGTAAATACAGCCTTTTTAAAAAAAGAATACTTTAAGTTTATCCATCAAGTGTTTCGATTTTTTAAAAAGTGCATAATATTATTCTTACGATGAGGTAATCTAATTAATTGTAAGGCGTGTTCAAGTAAACGCAGTCTATTGAATGTAATCTCCAGACTAGAAATTAAATTGTGTCAGGATATGTTATGAACAAGAATTTAGATAAAATCATTTCGATTCTGATCACGTAATGGAGGAGTAAATCTTAGCTTTATTTAATAACGTTCCCTTACCTCGATAACATACTGAAACTTTACCTTCCAATAAGAAATATGTTTAGAAAATAAAAGCAGGTGTAGTTAAAGTAGAGGAATGTAGAATAAGAGACAAACTAAATAATGTTTTAATTTAATATGCCTTATTTCAAATCTTACATTGTAAGGAAGTAAAGATGCAAATAAATAAAACAATCACACAAAAAAATATTTCATTTATTATAGCCTACCACTGGAATCAATTAATTAATTCTATCAGGACGGATTGAGACAGCAGAATAAACTGTCCGAGTGCTGACTTTCGCGAGTACTGACTTCAGAATCAAGTTCATACATAAAGGTAGTATTTATATTCCTCTCTTATTTTTTACCATTTCTCTTTGAGCCTTCATATGTACATACAAAATCGCAGGTAATTGCATTACCTACTCCAATAATACCTAATTATTGATTACCTAATATTGATATATTAAATAAATAAATAAACTATTTACAAGTAAATTATTTAAAATTCCATAATGGGATAAGCCTAATGGCAAAAGTTGCTATCCGTTTCATGGAGCCCCAACCACAAACAATACGACTCTAGAACTATACATATATAAATATATATAATATTATAATATATATATATATATATATATTAATATGTGTGTGAGTGTGTGTATATGAGTAAGTATATTTCAGTAGACGCCTGGATAATTAAGAAATTTTATTTTTGCCTTTTCGATGTATGATCATGGTTTTAAATTTTACACGGACACAGACTCGAGAGCGTGAGAAGTGAAACATTGCAGTAGCTCATTTATCACGAGGTTTAACCCAGGCAGCACCTGTATTCGACTCCCATCACACAACTTTCACCCAATATCCCCAACCCCTTCTTGATTTCAATTAATTACTCCCAGAGTTTAAAGTTTACTTGGTCATCAAGACAAATTCCATCACAACATAACTTGGCTAATACTGGTTCTGAAAAACTTTTTTGTGTGAATTAATTGATTTGGACGATTTTTTAAACTTATTAATTTAAAATATAGACTCCTTTTCAGGAGTTTTAAATTAGATCCTTTTGCAACTTCAAAATTTTCAATAAAGTATAATATTATTATACAATGAATAATATTATACTATTCATTATTAATTAAATTATTAATGAATTATTTACTTCACTAAGATCTCAAAGTTGTTACTAAATTCTAATGTATTAAGAAATATAACACATTACAGAAACATAATTTGTCTCTGTAATCAAGTTTACATAATTTTTCCGCCAGAGAGTTGGTTTAAGTTTTATAATGGGCACAGTAATTTATTTTTTAACAGTACAAATGGAATGGCTCCATGTAAGAAAACCCTTATTCGATCAAATGTAGACGGTTCTGCACTGATAATGACGGATCTTTTTTAAAACATTTAAAAAAATATTTTTGTTTATGCTTTAATATATATTATATATAATATATATATAATATATATATATATATATATATATATATATATATATATATATATATAATCTAAGTTGAAAATGTTGGTTGCTTATCACTCAAAGGATCCGGACTAAACTTTAAACTTTGACTAATTTTATATCGGAAAGAGTCATAAACTATGTCAGATCTTGATCCGTACAAAAATAACAATATGGAATTGGTGTTAAAATTCGTTTTCTGAGTCTTTACATCTCGGAATATACTAGATCTTGACTAAACATTTGCTTTAGACTACGCTTAGGCCTGAATTGTCACCTTGTAAGTCTTATTGGGATCCGTTTGAAAATAATATGGATTTGCGTGCTTACAGGTAATAATCAAATTGATAGATATTAACTGAACTTTAAACTTAAAATGTTCATAGTTCTGAGTGGTCACCTTTTAAGTCTCACTGGGTTCCGTACGAAAAAATATAGGTTTAGCGCTACACAAAATGCTAAGCGCTTACAGATTGGACTCAATTGATGATTTTCAATCAACTTTATACTTAAAAGACTCATGGGTTAGAATGAACATACTTTATGAGACTCGTCGACATACATTCTCAAATAACAATTGAGTGTTGTTAAAAATAAAAATTTGAGTACATATATACCAACAAACCACATACGTAAAGTCTAGCATAAAGAGTAAAAAGTCTAGCATAAAGAGTAAAAAGTCTAGCATAAAGAGTAAAAAGTTTAGCATAAAGAGTAAAAAGTCTAGCTTGTGATATGAGGTTTTGGCGTTTTCACTTTGTGACTTGGCCATTACGCAGCACACACAGAAATACATAATAAGCTTATTAAATATGCTGTATATATTATTATAGTGTATGTCTACACTCTATGTAAAATGTTTAGTACCTACCTCAAGCTGCGTAATGGCCAAGTCACAAAGTGAAACCGCCAAAATCATCATATATTTACAAGCATTATTGGGAACATACGACTTGGCTTATTCAATGATTTCACAATTTTTTACGCTAGACTTGGCTCTTTTTACACGCATATGTTTTGTTGGGATTCCCCTCCTTTTTGTAGGCTTGAACATTATTCCTTACAAAATTACGCCAAGAAAAATTATTAAATTATTAATTAGTTATAACATATTACACCACTTATTTATTACTAAACAGCTTCATTTTCTTTAATTAAACAATAGATAAATTGCGTAAAATGTTTCGTTATGCTCTGTCAAAATAAAACTCTAGATATTCTTATTTTTAAAGTGCTCTACTAAGTAGCACTAGTTGACAAAATAATTCTTAAACATAATTTGAGGTAAGGATTACCTTTCAATTTAGGTAGAAGGAACTGAAAATGTTAGATTTTGACAATTTTTTATTGATTGTCACATCAATATTTATTTATATACCAAATATCGAGTGACTACGATTGCAGGAAGTGCTTTAGAATTTAATGAGTGAGTGAGTAAGTTGAGTAAGAGTCAAAACTACCTAACTTTGAACAATTATATCTCAGCACCTGTGAATGGTTGAAGATATGAAATTTAGTAGAATGGGTCAACTCAACAAGATCTTTTAGTTAATATTAAAATAATATGTTTTATAAAAAGATAAGGAGGGGTAAAAATAGCCTCGAGATGCTTCCTGTAGAGATGGCACACAAGTGACGCTAGTCTTGGTGGGGACACTACCGTGCCCCCAGATGTTGGAATTTAATCGATTTATCTCGACTAAACTTTAAAATTAAAATGCTTATAGGGCCAAGTGGTCACCTTTTAAGTATCATCGGTATCAATTCTAAAATAAAAAGGGTCAGTTTAGAAAATTAAAATGTCCTCTTAAAATTTTGAGAGCTTACTGCTCGGAATTTAATTAATGGATTTTGACTAAACTTTATACTTAGACGACTCGTGGGCTAGAATGACTATACTTTAATACTCATTGAGATCCGTTCTCAAGCAACTATGTAGAGGTTAGTGTTAGGAAATAAAATTGAGTAATATAGCTTATAGCGTGAACTAAACTTCAAAATTAGAATGCTCTTATAAGGCTGCACGCCTTATAAGAGTTTTATTATGTTAAGGATATGAGATGGAGAATCCAAGTTCTATAACCGAATATGATGGATAAATTAGTTAGTAACAGTAGAAGTTTCATTTTTTTAATTTTATAATATTAAATGGGAAGTAAAATTATGTGTGTCAGCAATAAAATATTTGGACGAGAGATCCCAAAAAATATAAGTTTGTTAGGCCGCAAAAAACAATAAAATATAGCTCTTGGGGGCTTTTAAAACGATTTTTCATTTTTTACTCAGTTTTTCTCCCAATAAAATAGCAACAACTCTGGCTTCTATTTCTGATTGTAATAAAACATTTACAGATGAAATATCAAGAACTGGCAGGGTGAAAGAAATAACCCGAGGTTTATACCATAAAAAGGTGGTCGTTTCCCACAACGACTTGTACATCCAATGGCAATTGAGTTTCAAATGCTTTTATATACTTTTTGCTTTCGTGGTTAGAGTTGCTTTAAAGAGTTATATCTTTACAAATCTTAAAGGTAAAACTAAAGTTTAATCAATTGCAGCTACACTGACATTACAAAACAGGATACTGGTAACTCGCAACTTCGCACTCCCGTCTCTCATCCGCAGAATTTGATGGTGACCAAAACCTTAAGATCGAATTATTTTTTATTTTTACCATGCTTGGCATGCCGAAATTAAAAAGGAACCAGTAGGGCGATGGAACTTCGCACTCCTTTCTTGTTCTCTTGATTACCCAAAATATTTAGACATGAAGATCCAAGATTTCTGATTTCATGAAATTATTCTATGGGATAGATATTTCTACTTTATGAATACAGCTTTTAATCATATTTGGTAGCTTTAGTGTAACAAATTAGTTTTTTTGTAACAACGGTGGCTTATCTTTGCAATACTTCATATCTTACTTAACAATCCATTTCTTGCTGTATACATTGTTTACGCATTGCAGTCTATCCAGCAACACTTTTTAAATGAAATGCGTTAAAAACTTGATCTCAAGCATAAACTAAAGTAGTAATAGTAGTAGTAATATGGGGGGAGTGGTAGTAACTACCAGGCAAGTAGGCCACGTTGTTGGGCCCTTTTTGCCAGGTCCCTAAGATAGTGTTCTACTCCTTTTAATTTCAAGTGTAGGTATATTCCATCTAATCTAGACAGAAGAGCCGTGAATTTCTATAGTTCCTCTCATGCTTTTTCAAGCAATCATACATATTTTCACTGATTCTTATAGTCTAGTGAAAACTGGGAACAACACGTGCTCTCACTGTTAAACCAAACCTCCATACACTTTAAACTACAAGGCAGAAACAGTATAAACTAAAGTAGTACAGAAAATAGAATAGAGATACAAAGATAGAGATAATAATCTGGTTATAATCATAAAATACTTTGTCCTATAGAGATAAAAATATACGCACTTATACCTGCCTAGAAACTTAGAAGCACACTTAGTTGGCATAAAAGTGTTTGTAATTCTCAAATATCCGGAGTATTTTGACATAATAATGTCCTATACAACTTTTTATTAAAATTTAAATATGACTGGCATTTAATGTATTTATTAATTTTCAAATGCAATTACAAAATTCTATCTGATCACCATTAAATTACTTTGGGTAGCACTTCCCCTATTAATAGACAAAATGGGTATTATCATGTTGAGTGGAAGGCACGTATTTTATTGTAAGTTAATTTTCTATGCGGGTATTTAAACTTCAGGAAAACTTGACCCAATGAAATGATAAAAGTTTTTATAGTTATAACTAACCTCAACACTAAAACTGAACAAACTATTGTTTTAAAATTAATGTTTGACATATAATTCAAATAATTTAATTATCAATAACAACAACATGAAGAATAACAACAACAATATAAACCTCGGTACTTCTCCTCAAAACTTCGGACTTGCTTCGCTCGTCCTCAGAATGACATAATCATAGAGGTAGTATTACATTGGTCTCGGTATACTCGCCCTCGGAATAAAATTGTTATCCGAAGTCTATGGTGTAATAACTTCGGACTTGCTTCGCTTGTCCTAAAATATCCTACGTCAAAGTTGATGTTACTGAACTCTTGCTTCGCTTGTCCTAGAATATTATAAATATCCTACGTCTAACTTGGTGTTACGGAGATCTTGCTGAATTCAACCTCAGAATAGAGTGCTTATCCAATGTCTAGGAATTGTAATGAAAATCTCTAATCATACTTGGCATCCTAATTATTTACTACTTAGTAATAAAGAATATAGCACATTTTATCAATATATTAAATGATTTAATAATTTAAATTAGATGCGGTTAGTCGCAGTCATAACTAGCAAGGACTCACAGGCTCAATGATTCTCTTCTCACCGGCCTGAAGATGACCTTTGTGGGTTGAAAGCCGGTTTGCTTATTTAAATATATTTTGTGGAGAGACTGATGCTTTTTATTTTTATTTAGATGCGGTAAAGCTTCATTATTTTTACAGATGAAAACTAACTTTTTCCAATAGCATGTAAAATAAAAGGTAAATAGATATGAAATTCTAGTGCTGATTTATTGGGTATTTTGCTATCTTACAATACCTTGATCGTTGAAAAGCAGTAGAAAAATTATTATTTATAGGCTGTTAAAATTTTAACATGTTATAGTCAATATTTCCTAAATGGCGAATACTCGTACATCAAAATAAAATTCTGTGGATCGATTTGCCTCATATGTCAATTTAATCAACTTGATTTACTATTTTAACATTATTTAATATTTTTAATGACTCTGCAAAATAGGTTATTATAGTCTGAAAAAGTTTAGCTTACGGGCAGCACAACTAGACCTAAAGCCTGATTTTTGAACCAAGTTTTAATTCTCGAGTATAAACACAGCGAGAGTTATGCGTGACACACACAGGAAGCATAAAACAACTCTGAACGTCATGATATGATAGCTGAATCGCATAATAATGATGAAAACTTAACTTCGGTTTTTTAAGGTGAACACAATTCGTATCCATTTCTACATGGTGAAAAGTGACAAAAGTGAAAGGTGAAAGTGAAAATGAAAAGTGAAAGGTGACAAGTGAGGAAAAGAAATAATTTTTTTTTACTTTTCTTTATTTATACAAATATAGGAAAAGTATTGTGTTTGCAAAAAAATCCGAAACCGGGATTATACGTTTCAAGAGTTTTTAAGGCATCCTGAATATTTTTCTCATAGCTTTCTTTCTGTATGTATGTGTGTGTGTGTGTGTGTCTGTGTGAGTATCTGTTATCATCATAGCTCCCAGTTTACTTAAGCTACAGAGTTAAAACTTTGAAAAAAATCAATCATATTTGATTGTTATTAAACATCTGTTTGTGATTGTATAAAAATCATATTGAATATTTAATGAAGCCGGAAGTATTCATACATTTAACTGTCGCAAAACAAGACGTTTGTTGTAATTATTCATTTAAGTCAAATAGAAAAAAAGTAACAAACAGAGTACCAGTAAAAATTTTAAGTTCAAAATTAAGTTTCAGCGTAGAAAGTTACCCTTGGTCGTGTTACCATGAAATATTCAGCACAAATGGGGATTATTTCTGGATTACTGAGAGACAGAGATGTTTTTAACAATGTAAGAAGCGACAGGATTGCAGGAGAAGGCAGTGCCTTGTTGCAATATTCATGCTAATAGCAGCAAAATGCTTCTTTTACCAGCAATCCTCCACTTTGAAATCTTCACGTCTATCTTTGTCTAACGAAAATATTATATTAGTATTCGTTTTACCCCAAAAAATATTGCCTATTTAAGCAATTTTATAGTTAGACCCTGGATGCTAGAGTTTGTTTTTTAAACGTCTAGGAGGTCATTCATCACAAACCATACAACAACATATTACTCAACAAACAAAATTTATATTATAATAGATTATTATATATATATATATATATATATTATATAATATATATTATATATATAGATATTATATAAAGCTATTTAAGGATATTCGCTTATTTTTTAAGGTCAGCATATGCTAATCGTTTAAATGCTGTCTTTAAAATGTTTTAAGACATTCCTTTACAAAATTCGCCCGAGACAAATTGGACATCCGATCCATAATCTCTTAGAAGTTCCACAAAAAAGATAATACTTAAAGAGATGGTACCAATGGACTTTGATAAAGATTATAGGCAAAGTGTTTTTTACAGACGACAAAAATACCTTGCTTTGTAAAAGAAATATCGAACGGATTTAGAAATAATGCTGGGTATAGAGTAGGGTCCAAGTGAATAGATTTTCTCTAATTCTAAAAAAGAGAAAATAAATCTGTTGGAAAGATAAGTGCCATACTTTTTGTTTACATTATTTGAGCAGATAGAAGGAAAAGCACGAATGTTTAGCCCAAAGTCTGTTTGACTTGAGGAATAAATATTAATATCTAAGGTATTTTTTGGATAAGAGGTGTTTAGGCAAAGGATGTAGGTGGGAAAGGTCCCTGGATGTTATAAGAGGCATGGAAAGATTTTGAGGGTGAAAGAGAAACGAGATGGATGCCACAGGATTAAGCAACTCGAGGGGTCTCAAGGAACTCCCTTGAGAATCAAGACTTACCCAGGAGAAAAGGGAAATATACCTTCGACTCAAGTGTAAAAATTTAATATGCCAGACTGCGACAGGTAAATGTAATATTATATGTATTTACTTAAAAAGAGAAAAACGTCACAAGTGGGCTTATTCACCACAGGATTTCTTTCCTTATATTGCATAAACTTAGTATAGAAATTCCGGTATTGGAAACCAAAATACATCTTAGGAACGACATTAAGTAGAAAACTTTCACCATGTTTGCACTTATGTTTTAGCAAATTTTCTTAACCGTACCATTAACCAGGTTGCTAATAAGACATTTATCAATTTTCTTGAGTCAGCAAAATTTTTAAAAATCAGCAAAATTTACTTTTGGGGGGGAGAGTTTTAATTTTTTATTGGAAAAAACGTTTTGATTGAATTTTTGGGGCACTAAATCTAAATCTAAAATATTTTTCTCAGCGCTTAAAGCATTAGCAGTTACACAATTATAAATATGTAAAATCAAATATTTAACTTTTTTTTAGCTCTGCGGAACAGTTTTATTAGTTTTGATCGTAGAAATTGTTTGCCAGTTATAAAACTAATTCTGGCGTGGAAGTCCGTATGTTGGCATAAATTCTTTTGAAGTTGCTGGTTTTTGCTTTATAACTTGAGCAGTTGCATCACTGTTCGATTTTCAATATTTCTGGATTCTTAAAAGAAATTGCCATATTCATTCCATTGGTTACACAAAACTATTCGCGTTCTTCCAAAGCTGACAATGCAGAATATTATTTGCACTAATTTAAACCACATTCAATGCTTATGTTTTAGAGGTTTTAGAAATTTCAACATTTTTAAACTCCAGAAAAAAGTACTTGAAAATCAATTATTCTATGTAATAATTTACAATCTATTTGTATTTCTTGTTTTTTCTTCATTTTATTGTGAAAGTTTGACAATTGAGAAACTTTGTATAAAGTAACCTCAAGTATGTAAATAAATAAATAAATAAATTATTTATGCTACTGCTCCAGTTATAAAGCATAAACTGGAAACCTAAGCAAGAAATGTATTGTTAACATCATTGTTTACCATAAAAATATTTGCTGACCTGCATTGAGGTCAGCAGACCTGCATGCAGGTTACTCTACCACATCCTGATGTGAACCTATCATGTCATAATCAAGTACAAGTCAACAAATCAAGGGAATATTCTACACTACCAGATGCTGAAAAAACAAAACAGTACATCAAATTAAAACCCTAAAACTGAATAGAAGAATTCGCATTAAAATTCCTAGATAAAAACTATCAGATCCTGACACAAGCTGAAGCTAGTAAATAATAGAAGAATCTTCATATTACAGATTTGATTGTTAAAGCAATTAGTTTGTCCTCTAATTAATACCCGACGACTGAATGGAAGCATCTGCACAGTCATCTCCAAGTGTTACACGACCAGTTCCTCGTTAAAATCAAAGGCAACTTCTAAATGGAAGAATACACTTCTTGTTAGGGCCTTATCATTCTCTTGTCCAGTGTTAAAATAGTTGTACTAACTGGACGGAGAACTGATAAGGGCTTGGCATGAAGTCTTAACGTCAGAACAATTATCAATTGGACAGGAGAAAAACTAGTTCTACAGCTGCCATCCACCCAGTGTACCGAACATTGTTGTTTAACAGTTGTTGTTGTTAACTTGTTTAACAGTTTGTCCGGAAAGACAATCAGTTCACCAGTTCAGGACCTGATCGCTGTACTGCCGCCAGAACGACGAGCTGGTCGTACTCTTTATATAAGGAATACTAATCCCACCTTTCCTCTTGTTCGATTTGTTTCCTCCTGCAACTCTCCCACTAAGTGTCCTAATGATCTCTCCTTATCCAGCATCCGTTCCATTATCCCCATCATTCCAAGTGATCAGCATTAAGTTTAACCAGCTTATTTATTTATATTTAAACTGATCTATAATACGACTCACGGCTAAAATCAATTGATAGCCTGCCAAAATCTCAATGCTTTCAACCCTCTTTTTTTAATTAAAAAATCCCTTCTTTTATGTAACAAAAAAAATTCCCTACTCTGGCAACACTGAAAGTCAGGTTATGTTTTGAATTTTATTATTTGTTTTTATTTGATATCGTATTTTTTTATTTAAAAATTATTTATTTACTTTTTAAGAAGGAATATTGTTGTACCTTATAAATTTCCAACTAAGTGTTGCTTTAAATTTGTTCGGGAAGTATGAATTAAGTGGAGTTAAAGTTGTTAATTACGTAACGCAATGGATCATAATAGTTCTTCGATAAAAGTTTGACGATTTAAATAAATTGTCAGCTATAATTACTTTTTTCCAAAACAAACTGCTTTCTTTGTGTCAAGTGTATATAATTGAATGTGTATTGTTTCATATTATAAAAATAATATGACACAATATGCATTCATGACTTAAAAAAGTCAAGACTGTCATTTATTGAAGACATGGCATTTTCAAAAAAAAATGCTGTCTTTTGGTTGACAGAGCACAGAACCTGCGCTGTACTCAAATAGCAAGAAATGCTTGAAGAATACGATAATGTCCAAGCGTCAAATATAGGCACTCAGATCATATTACAACTTCGCAATAATTGGAAGAATTGAACAGATTAGAATGAAATGAAACGAAATCAAACAGATCAATGAGCACAATAAAAGCGACGCGAGGTTACAAATATTTACAACCAGTGTTGCCTTTTTATGATTTTTTTACGAAAAAAGTATTTTTTTATACCGAGGTTGGCATGAGGTGGAGGTGGAAAGAGCGGGGTCAGTCTGAACCAATAGAATTCTTTCCCCTCACAGATTTTTGGCGCGCTGTCATTGATTTTAGCCGTGTGTCGTCTATAGTCATTTTAATCTCTTTTGTTTTAAATTAAATAGTATTCATTTTACGTTCCTTTTAACTTAGGTATCATAATCTAGTCTTTAACATTTTTTTCAGCTTGTCTTTTCTTTAAATTGTTTGCTATGTTATAAAGTATCTTATCAGTTTATTTTTGTACTGATTAATTGTTGTTAGTTGCATTTTATTCTTTTATAATTATGAATGGAGTACTTCAATTTTATTTGCTCCTAGCTGTTTGGAGACTCAGATTGTATTTATATAAAATGTATTATGTATTTATATAATCAATAAAAAAATAAATTATTCGAAAGATGACTTTACTAATATAATTTATATACGAGATAAATCTATTAAAAATAAACAAGAAAACATAATCCATAAGGTAAAATCGTTTAAAATTCCACAAATTTATCTTCCTTATATAAAGATGTAAGAGGTGGGATATTGTTGAGTGTTGTGTGAAAGAAAGGTATAAGTTGTCTCTATTAACCAAGAGTATGGAAGGTAAGAGAGGAATGTCTGTGGCGGGAAGGGAGTGGGGCGGGAAGAGAGTGGGGCGGGGAATTCCCCAAGAGTTCGGAGAATGAGATACTTTTTGTTACTTGAAATTTCTGACGCCAAAACGTTACAAGATAGTGTAAGGAGAGGACAAGAGAATTGTTTTAACGCAGCGATGAGAGGAGAAACTGTGAGAAATGGGAAATCGAGAAGGCAATTTTAATTAAAAGGAAATTGGAAGAGAAGAGCTCTGAGAAAGAGCTTCAGGTAGAATGAAAAGAGCTGTTGCTATGAAAACTCTCAAGATGTCTTACCCAACCCAGCTCACCATCATAAAGCCAGTCTAGAGATCCTACAGGCCACACATATTACCTATACCTTCTCTCATATAGGTTCCAGACCCAACTTAACCTCTGTATATTTTAGACACCACATAACCCCTGTATAGACACCTTATACTGTCGTTATAGATTTCAGACGCCACATACCCCCGGCACCTTCATCTTTAATTTATTAAAGAAACTACATAACCTCTTAATCTCGCTGTTTAAGGTATTAGTCGCCTAATAACCTCTGTAAAGGTCGACATTAGTTACCACGAAACCTTTGTATAGGTAGGTATTAATTACCGCATAACCTCTGTATAGGTAGGTATTAGTTACCACGAAACCTTGTTAGGTAGGTATTAATAGCAGTAACCTCTGTGTAGGTAGGTATTGGTTACCACAAAACCTTTGTATAGGTAGGTATTAATTACCAGTAACCTCTGTGTAGGTAGGTATTAGTTACCACAAAACCTTTGTATAGGTAGGTATTAGTTTACCTCAAAACTTTTGTGTAGGTAGGTATTAATTACCACATAACCTCTGTATAGGTAGTATTAGTACAAACCTTTGTATAGTAGGTATTAGTTACCAAGAAACTTTTGTATAGGTAGGTATTAATAAGCAAATAACCTCTGTATAGGTAGGTATTAATTACCGCATAACCTCTGTAAAGGTCGGCATTAGTTACCACGAAACCTTTGTATAGGTAAGTATTAATTACCGCATAACCTCTGTATCGGTAGGTATTAGTTACCAAACTTTTGTATAGGTAGGTAATTAACCTTTGTATAGGTAGGTATTGTTACCAAAAACTTTGTATAGGAGGTATTAATTAACATAACTCTGTATAGGTAAGGTATTAATTACCACATAACCTCTGTATAGGTAGGTATTTATTACCATATAACCTCTGTATAGGTAGGTATTAATTACCACATAACCTCTGTATAGGTAGGTAGACCACATAACCTCTGTATAGGTAGGTATTTATTACTATATAACCTCTGTATAGGTAGGTATTAATTACCGCATAACCTCTGTATAGGTAGGTATCAGTTACCACAAAACCTTTGTATAGATAGGTATTAGTTACCTCAAAACTTTTGTGTAGGTAGGTATTAATTACCACATAACCTTTGTATAAGTAGGTATTAATTACCACATAACCTCTGTATAGGTAGATATTAATTACCACATAACCTCTGTAAAGGTTTTAGTCCCCACATGGACATCTGATTAAATTTTAGAGACTACAAACTCCTCTAATATGGCCCTTATAGGTAATGAATAACTTTTACCCTTTAATACCTTTCTCGCATAGACTGCGAACACCAAAAGACCTCTGAATAGGTTTTAACACCTATGTATCAAAATTACATACATTAAGTAGCATACGTACAACTTCAATAGATTTTAGACACCATATATCTTTAATAACATTACAACTTAATGTTTATAGACACTTTTATAGCTTTATTAGTTTATAGCTTGTAGTGTTTATATAATTTATTGTAAAAACCACATTAGTCTATATGGATAGTAGACACCACTTATCCTTTGTATATCCACTACCTCTAGTTCGTAGACATCATTGATTGAACGACTGAATAGTTCAGTCTGATGTTTCACCCCCCCTAGATTGAAGACAAAGTACTTTATTTATTCCTTTTTCTCCACTAATTCCGTATTGAAAGCAAATATGCTTCTTTTTATTTCTATCAGCTTATCCTCAGCAGTTATTTAATAAAATCCTGTCGAGTAGTTCTGCAAATAAACCTCGTCCAAATATTGAAGAAATATAACAAATATAATGTATTTTATTATATAGATAAAACTGGAGGTTTATAGGCATTAAAATATTTCTAATTGATCATATTAAACAAACACTTATCCACTTGTTTCAATGCGAATCGTAGAGTTTTATATTTAACGCAGTAGTTTAACGCGGAGTCAACACTCCGCTCTAAACTCGATTATGTTTTCACAGAGGCTTGAATTTGCTTAGCAGGTTAATTAAGATTATAAGATCAATGAGGATCACTTTTTCACGTAATCAACTCAATGGTAATTAGAGACAACAAACCAAACGGTGATTACCAGGGGACACAGATTACCTCAGGATATGGCTTTTTTAATAGTACCTATATTTTTAACAAGTTTACACTAATAATTTAAAATAAGACACAGAATATTAATAAATAATAGTTAAATAAATAAATGGTTGGCATGATTTTCTTGTTCCTCTTTTTGAGGTCGAGCGAAGCGAGTTTTTGGTAACAATATTAAAAAATAACAGCCTAATAACTAAGAACGCTTACTATTTAGAGAACGGGCAAAGCTAATACAAATAAATTAGTAATAAGTCCTGAGACGTCCCGTATCTCTTTGAAACTGACATGGAATAGTATCTTATAAATGACCTCACATGTCAATGTGATGTAATTTAAAATTTGACTCTCCCATCTTTTTCTAAACTTTTCGATGAAAATAGATATAAATTAAGATTTTAAATAAGATGTAAAAAGAGACATATCATTTACAAAACTAGCGACAATAAACTATGTGAAATTCTCATCTCTTTTATGACTTGTCTAATAAAGGGTTCAAAGACTCGATACAAAGGAGGATGGGATGCAAATGATTGGCTCTTAGACTGGGACCTGACCGCAGGTTGTAGGGATACTTGAAAGACAATATTCAGAAGGGCTGTCACAGAGATCCTACGAAATAGGTTTCTTTTCTTATAACCTGTCTAATACAACCGTTTTAATACTGTAGCCTAAAAAGTAATACCCTGTCCCAATTCTCTTTAACTTTTCCAAACAAATATCTGAGGAAAGAGTAGCAAAACATTAATTGAATAAAAGTGAGTTTGAATTCTAAAATGAAACTATGGCAAAATATAACAAGTATTGAATTCAATAAAGTTTTAATTTTATTAACGTAAGACATTAATTTGCTACGTAATGAAAATTTGATAAATACATGGAAAAATACCATTGAATAAATACTAATAATAAAACAACAATTATTACAAAACAATAACTGAATACCGAAGTCTCCTGTGTATTGGAGTTTACGAAGCACCGAGAGCCGAGCCCGCGAAGCAGCTACGAGCCAATTTCTTCTGTTTCGTAATACAACCTATGTTTCTGTCATTAAAATTTGATTTTTGTATCATTTTCATGTGATGAGTTAGTTCGTTGTATCATTTGCACGTGATGGGTTAGGTCGTTGTATTATTTGCATGTGATGGATTAGGTGGTTGTATCATCATTTGCACGTGATGGGTTGGATCGTTGTATCATCTGCATGTGATGGGTTTGGTCGTTATATCATTTGCATGTGATGGGTTAAGTGGTTGTATCATTTGCACGTGATGGATTAGGTCGTTATATCATTTGCATGTGATGGGTTAGGTGGTTGTATTATTTACACGTGATGGGTTAGGTCGTTATATCATTTGCACGTGATGGGTTAGGTCGTAGTATCATTTGCATGTGATGGGTTAGTTCGTTGGGCCTACATCGTGTTTAGAAGAAATGAGGACATTTGATGAGTAAAGTGTTCCCAAAGCTTTCCCTTCTGATACAGGAGATGGGAAAGCAATGAAAGCATCGTAACCTTGACTTGGCATTGTTGTAAATTTATGAATGTGTACTTATTTGCCTAACGAGGTGGCGCTCTATTATTCAGCATCCAGATTAATACTTAAACAAATTGTTTTTAATGTTTTATATCATGAAATGATGAAGAGTATTGCAGAGTTGAAATAATGCCAGTCTCACTAAAATAATTATGAGTAACTATTACACAGAACGCTTGATATGTTTGTTTTTCATTTGTAATGAGAAAAGTTTTAATTTTAATGAGCATCCTTGGAAATATGAATTAAATATAGGAGTGTGATAACAGCTGTAACGCTAAGGCAAGGTGTGTCAGGAGAGAGCAACCATCTGGCGCACTGTTACCTTCCAGATAAACAACGAAACGAAATCTAAGTCCCGATAAACACGAGAATTGTTTGGTTCGTTAGCGACACGTTTGTAACGGGTGGAAAAGGAGCTTTTCAAAAGGAAAGCCAAGACGGCACGAAATTCAACATAATTATAATCCGTAAGAATTACTTTTAAATGATATTCTCACCAACAGGCTGACTTAGAAAGATTTGAAGCCTTTAAAATGTTTCAACAAAATGAAAAGCCTAGAGATTTAGAACTTGAATACAATTTTTTTTTTTAAAAAACATATCTTAATTTTTATTAGAATTATCTTTAGGGCTCTATTATTTTGTGAATTATCATCATTATTATTTTAAATATCAGTTAAAATTATGTAAACTACTTATTTAAAAATCGGGTACGGGGTACCTCGGAACTTTTCCTCATCACATCAGATTCCTTACGTTCATCCTCCCTGCTTCGGTCTCTCTTCGCTCGTCCTCAGGACATACAATTCGCCAAATTTATACTGCAGCATATCCTCGGACTCGCTTCGCTCATCCACATATAGTAAATTCATCCGTTTCATTCTCAGTGGTCACCTATACAGCACTGACCACGCTCAATGATGATTAACTTTTCTGATCCTACAAAAATCATGGATATAGTTGTCGCAAAACGGGCCTATAAAAGTTCTGATTCAACTTTAACGTAGCATATCTTGTTCTATTTTCTACGCTCCACTAACGTTCCATTTTGCACGTTTAACCGGTTTTTATGTTTTCACTTTAACTCCATTAAAGTTAAATGCTCCATTTTTATTATTGACATAATGATGGATAAAATCACAAAAACATGCGTGTCTTTTTTGTTGCAGTGGTGTGTTTGCCGGTGGTCAGCAGCAACCTAACTGATGCTTCTCCCTGCTTCGTCTCAGGTCTCAAATACCTTCACTCTCAACAGGTATATCATATTAACATTAGTAGCTGTAAACGAATGAATGACTTCATTTATGATTAAATTACACATTTTTTCTGATGATACAATTTATTTTTAAGTCTACTCCATGGCTAGAGCCTTCTCAAGGAGAGATACTCACTCTTACGACCAAATAAAATATAATAAAAGGTGTGAATAAATCTCTCAGAGTATATTTACTAAAACTAAGCTGACTTTCAACCTAAGTGGTCATCTTAAGAGTCGGAGATAAGAGAATTATGAGGTTGTTGAGTTTTAGATAGCATGACTGAGACATTATCTAAAAACATGCTATCTAAAGACACAACAACCTCATAGTTCTCTTCTCTCCGTCTCGGAAGATGAGCGCTCAGGTCGGTAACCCAAGCTTGGTATCTTGCCAGACTTGAAACCTGCCTAATATTTCATTTAGTTTTACCAGAAGCGTCTTAACGTCAAGAGGCCACCATTTTATATACATGCAGTATTTAGTTGTTAAATTATTTCTTTCCAGCAAACATTTAGCCAGTCTAATATCTGGCTTGCAGTTGAGCTTTTAGTATACATTAAAATGTAATTTTAATTTGGTGAAGGAAGCAGATGATAGTCTATTTTCAGATGAAACAGCATAATTAGGAGTATTCACAGACAAAACATTTAATTAGCGTTATGTTCAATTCTTTCGAATTCCCGTGCTTGTGAGTAGCTATAATTAGTTATTTTGCATGAAAACTTAGACTTGCTTTAGAGCGGTCTGGCGCTGAGAAAAAGCACCCCCCCCCCTCCTCCCCACTCAGACTTTTTTTTATAATAATTCACTCAGAACAGTTCAACGTAAATGTAAAATTTTTATTTTCGACAATAAATAGTGTTTTGTTTAATTTGAACTTGGATCATCAATTTTGTTATCTTATCTCATTTCTTGTTTAAGTTTTGACTTTATTACATCACACTGCTCTACGTTTATGTAGTTATTGTCATTATGTAATCATTTTATTTGATTGCCCACTCTACGGCCACTATTGCAATTAGAATCACTGGGTTTGTATATACCATATTGAACCATATAGAATGCTTCTAGCATCGTTACATTTTTTAATATATACTAAATAGTTATTTATGCCAGTTTTACACAGATTGTTTTTTTAACACGCTACATTACAGTAATGGCGGCAATATATGAATCACTTTTACGTCTTAGGAGTTGTTTTTTACATTCATTATTGTCCTCGGAAGTGAAAAGTACTAAATAACCTCCTATAACAATAATGATTGGCTTCTCATCCTAAAAACGGTCCAATAAAGTGCTCAATTACGTACTACCTCAAAAAAAGTTATTTTCTAAACGCGATATTAAAAATCGCTAGATACATTAGTATAATTTGCCGAACATGTGCAAAAAAATTTAAGCCCCTGCGACAAGTAGGAACAGAGCAATTTAGGAAAATCCTAAAAAGGAATATGCATTACATTCTTAAGTCGGCCTACTTCGAAACCGAAATCATTTCAAAAGTTAAAGTCACTGGACAACTATTAGATAAATGGTAACCAGATAAAATGTACCCGCTGATAAAATGTCCCCAGATAAAATATACCCCGGATGAAATGTATCCGGATAAAATTTACCCGAATATAATTTACTCCAAATAAAATGTACCCTCTAAGTATGTTTTAAATGTATTTTGAACAATATCAATGTTCAAACATACAAAGAAAAAATAATTTAGGTAAAGAAAAAAAATTGGATAATTGTAAAGGTAGAATCTAGATAAATAAGCTAAATAAAAAGCAAATTAAACTGAGCGCTTACAAGAGATGAAAAATAAAATAAACTAGTAGAGTTGTTCACGAATCCACTTCAGCAGAGGAGTGAAAACTGCTGTTCCATTTCCAATCTGATGTGAGTATTTTCTTTTGAACCAAACTTGTTTAAACTCGATCCAACTTGTTTGTTTAGAAAAAGAGAAATTTGTTTTTACAAAGTAGAATATAAATGAAGGCTAAAAAGTGTTGTATTTTTTTCTCATCTGTTTAATTCTTGTATTAAGTGTAACTTTTTTTCTTATTTAGAAGCAACATTGCGGTTTTTCAGAGCAATTATCCTTTTCTCTATGCTTGTATTTAATTAGTAAGAGAAAAAATAGGGTCTTTTCATGATCCTTTCCCATGAGATGTTTAAAGTAACGAAAAAAGTGTTGAAAAAAGAATATTATTTAACCCCTTACAAAGTAAGAGAGGAAAGAGGTTGGGAAAAACGTGAAAAACCACTGATAAATTCTGTTAGGTTAAAAAGCAACTTAGACATGATACCCTCAACCTAAAATAACAAAAACAGGCAACCATCGTAACTCTTTCGAGCCATCAACTCTCAAGAAAGAAAATATATTTTTAACTACAAATATAAAAATATTAAATATAATAGGCTTAGGGTTTATCGATATTTTCCACACCTTAGAGACGATAAAAACCTTATTATGAGTTATATGTTGAAAAATAACAAAGTAACATTATATGACTTTGTTATTCTAACAGGCTGTAAAGAAACTGACTCTTCAAGCCCTTTTCAAGCCTCATACCACAAGAAACAATTGGCACATTCAGGTGAGATTACAAATATTTTAGGTATCCTAGTTACTGTCCTTATGGTAAAATAGGGGAATCCTAGGCTTTAATCGTAAGTATGGATGTAAACAGTAGGGGAACCAATCAATTCCTAGAGAGTAGCAAAAAGTATTCGGAGCTTTGTAATGGTTTAGAACTCTATATAAAGGAATCAGATATCGTCCTGTCCGGGATTCGAACTCCTGCCGGAACAGGCATTGCTGTTAAGCTAGAAAATGTAGAGCAAACGCTTTAAACGCCTCGCTCGTTCCGTTGCCCAAAAGGTTTACCTAAGATTTAAACTGTAACTATTTCGTCACTAGTTTATTCTTAGCTTATTCGTTTGAAGTTCTAGAGAACATAACTTAAAAGAAGGTGACAACCAAATAGCGATTGAAAATGTACCATAAGTTATTATTAATGTAGAAAGTAGCCTAGAAACTTGTTACCTAGTAGAAGCTCCTAAACTATTTAAGTCTAACATTGCTTGATAGTTTTACTTATATCATTCAAGATAGAGGCTTTGAATTACCTGACCATAAAACAAAAGTTGTACTGATGCAGTTATTTAAGAAATAGCGACAAGACCGCATCTTGAATCTGCCGAGTTTATGAAAGAATTTATAAAAAAACAAAATAATCACTGCAATAAATTGTTCTCGTTTGGCCAACGACAGTTATGGCGAGTAGGTGTCTTTCAGCGATCAAAATATTAAAAATGATAAATATTTTATAAATAAAAATATAACAAATATATTCTTTTTGCACACAAAAAATTAGATGCGGCACTATTGAGCTCTCTCGCACAATTATATTGTGCTAACTATTCATTTTTTGCAAAACTCAGTAATATCAAATGATATATGTTTTGCTTGCCAATCATGATGGTGGTAAGAGAGTACTGCTCATCTCTGGTAAATACTTCACATTTTGCAGGACAGAGTGAGTTCAGGCTCTGTCGGCGCCCTGATGAGTTAGACGTAACGAAACAGAGTGGGGCATGACATTATGTCAAGCCATCAATGATGACGTATGTCGAATGATGGAACAGTTACCTCATGTAGCATTGAATTTTGCTTGTTACATTTCCTAGGTGTCTCTCGCATAATTATACTGTGTCAACTATTCATGATATGCAAAACTTGGTAGTATCAAATGATATAGAGATAACTAGCTCACAATCCCAATACAATATCTTATTTACTAAAACCTAGCAACAGAAGCGGGTCAAATTTTAGATGGTGATGCTAATATAAGAGGGATATAGAGAACAATATATAGAAAATATAAACGTATAACACATATCCAGCATGTCTAATGAAATAGAGTAATAATCAATCAGAAAGCATTCAAACCAAGATTTCCAGCTGTTGGGTCAGATGTAACTCTTGAATAATTTCTCATGGATCAATGTCAGATTTGCTTCTCAGAAACAGAATTGCAATGATGGCCCTTGAATTATTCAAATCTTTCCATCTGTAATTCTCTATTACAGATAGAGAATTACAGATTATTAACAACAAACGCTTGTTGTTAATCAAGTATTGGCTCATTATTTTGATACTTGCTTAATGTTCTAACGGCATTTAAACCCCAAATAGTAAATCATTTTGAAATAGTATATAATACTGCTAGGTTTTGAATTGAGTTTTTTCATAGCTGCTGCAATTATATTTACAGTCCAGCAAAGCGAGACATTAACAACGTTTTTTCACAAACAAACTGCTTTACAGCGAGATGGTCGCCGGAATCCTAACTTTTTGTGGAAATCCCGATGCTCTAGCAAAACACCCAGCGAAATCGAGAATATTGATATGTTTCATCCATACCGCTGTCCAGGGTTACGTTTGACTTCACAGTCATGTAGCATACGCTATCTTTCAAAAGTAGGATACAATGAAAACCGAATAAATCAAAAACTTTCACTATCCTTTCAATAAAAAATAGCTAAAACAGAATTTTAAAAATAATCTTCTCCAGTGATTAGAAATAAAATGCAGTTGTGGCGCTGAATCCTAATACAAGTATCTAATATTAGATTAAAAGAAGGTTTTTCCGTATCAAGAAACGAGTACAATTTAATATTAACATCAAGTCACAAAACGTCAAAACATTTTAAACTTAGAATAATACTATATATAGAAGGAGCACAGGACCGTAAACACAATGTAATTCCACTGATAACACGAAAGCCGGTTGACTGGTGCAACTAAGTAATGCTGCCAACCTTACAACAAAACATTATTTTAAATATGTGTCATAAATATCTATTAATGAAGAAAGATCGTAAAGAACAAATATAATAACTTAAAAAACCTGCTGAATATTTAATAAAACTGGTCTTAGATGGCAAAAGGGTGGCGGAATACAAGAATCTACATTTAGTTGACGAGGACTACTTATTATATATAATTTTAATAAATACGTTAAACTACAATCTAAAATGCTTTAAATATTGTAATGCACCGATATTTATATCAGTATTTTATGAATAATCAATCATTAATTAATAATAGAACATAATAATTCAGCAACCGGAAGTATTGCCAACTTTATTTTAGAAAATTGAATATTGTTAGGGTGGCAGCATTACTTAGTTGCACCAGTCAACTGGCTTTCGTGTTATAAGTAGTGCTCCTTCTTTATAAAGTATTATTCTAAGATTTTAAATAATGATAAAATTCATAACTAGGAAAGGCGTTGCACAGTCTTCATCTTCTTGTTTTTTATGTCATTAAATTAATATGTATGGCAGGCATAACACATTTACGTATATTTAGTATTTTGCTATTTTATTAGTTATATAAAGTAATTATGATGAAGTTAATATTTTGCTTAATAACTAACTGATATAGTTTTAACTTTCTATAGCTTTATTGCAGCGCTAAAAATGGCAGGGTTTTGATTTTGCGCAATTTTTTATAACGAACTGTTCACGGATTTTCTTTATCTGCCTTGGATACAAACATTTTTTACCTCCTAAGAGATAATTTTTTCAATGCGGAGTAGGAGTAATGGAAATACTTTTTAATTCATCGTATTGTAAACAATGGGTTATATTAGGCTCATTAAAAATTACTCATTATCAGGTAAAATTACTATATTACCGTTTACCTTAAGAAAATCATTTTTTGCTAACATACAAAATGTTTCAGCTCATTTCCTCTGAAAAATCTATTCTCCGGAACCAAAATTCAAACCCAGTCCTCTGCATTTGAGCTATTTGAGTACTCGGATCGATTTCGGACTGGTTTTATTTTTCAATAGGGTTTGCGACAAATAGCGTGTTTACTAGAAATGTTCCATATTTTCGTGCTTAGGGACTACGAAGTGTCTCCAACCATGTTAGGACATTTGCTTCCCCCTCCCCAGACGTTTATTCCATTTTTTCTAAAGTAAATTGGCTAAAACAGATAATTTAGATTTTTATGGTTGGTACTGACTGGTAAAAGCCCGACATATCAGTAATAAGTGCATCACACAGGATATGTGCTTTCTATACGTATCCTATAAGCTATCCTATTCCTAAACGTCAGAGAGAATACCTCTAAGGCCGTAAGCACTCAAAACTCATATCTTTAGTTCGATTATTTATTTTTCTAATAATTATCTGGAAAATTTAGAAATAAAACGTCCGCTTGTTCATACTTGATCATTTTCAGTTAGAAACATTATTACCAAATAAATTTTATTTTAGTTCATATTTTGAGGGCACACTCAGAAAAATCACTATATTATTTTCTTTAAACGGAAAAATGTTTTTAAAATATGTCTGGTCACTGAACTGAATGACTCAGTTCAAGAGATATTTACTTTATATTTTATATTGTTTATTTATATTTTAATGCTATAAGTCTATATTTTACGGCTCGATTTTATGTTAATTTAAAAGTATCAAGGCATTCGGTATTACACCACAAGTAACAATCTGTATTATGTTAATTTCAAAAATTCCTGATAAAGAATCTCTAAAAGTGGAGCAGGGGATCTCTGCTTAAACAAGGGGACGTAACGAGGTTTTTATGCTTTTGCCATGGAATACTACCTGGGGGAATAAGTGGAAAGGAGTGGAGGGGGAATATTGGGAACGGAGGATGAGATTGATGTTGATTGATTACTTATTGGGTAAAACCAACATAAGGGAATAGCAACGTGTAACAACTTGGCCCTTTTAATCAGTCGTAAAAATTTACAGTTTAGAACTTTTTTATATATCATTTTCTTTTTACCAAAAACTTTGGACATTTTATAAAGGAAATAACTTTTTATCAGTTGTTTACCAAAAAAGTAAGTTTCTTAAAAGGAAAACTTTCGAATTTGGTACTCAACATTGTTTCTTTTGAATTAATTGAAACCTGTTTGTTCACAATGTTTATGGTGTCATCAAGAAATTTTTAAAAATGGCAGGGTTTTCTCGACATCACGTGTCTCGGCACTATACAACTTGAACACTTTTCGAGATCTCAATATACGTTTGTCTCGACACTCTTAAATGAATCATGGTGTCAACATGATACATGAATCATGTATCATACGTTGTGCCGAGACATTAATATGTCGATACTACGTAGAGCCTTGTTTAAGGTCTTGACACCAATCTCCACTCTAGTCTGTCGATGATACGTAATGTCGAGCCAATTACATGTCAAGACATCGTTAAACCATGAATATGACGTAGAGTTTGTACGTGACACTCCTTATTGTCCTGATTCTACGTAAGATCGACACCTATAATAGTGTTGAGACTTTATAGTGTACCCCATAGGGACTCCAAATTATTATTTATGATCTTTTTAATCTGGCAAGTAACTCTAAACTCTATAGTATGGTTAGCCTCTGATATTTTAAGCTCTAATGGTTAGCCTCTGATATTTTCTAAGGTATGGATAGCCTCTGATATGTAAACTCTATGGTATGGATAGCCTCTGATATTTCTAAACTATGGTTCCTATAGTATGGTTAGCCTCTGATATGTTCTAAACTCTATGGTATGGTAGCCTCTGATATGTTCTAAACTCTATGGTATGGATAGCCTCTGATATGTTCTAAACTCTATGGTATGGTTAGCCTCTGATATGTTCTAAACTCTATGGTTTCTCCTCTGATATGGGTATTGGGCCTCTGATATGTTCTAAACCTATGGTTGGGTTACCCTCTATTATAAGTTCTTTACTCCATCAGTTAGAGCAAGACAAGCAAGTATTACACTAACTTAACTGTTATAAAATTTAAGTTAAATTTAATAAAAGTAAAACAAGATTAAATACAATTCTATACAAAATAAAAGGTTATTTTGAATATGGAATAGAATGTAACAGATGTCTGGGAGCAAGAAAAAAAAGAAGAATAAAAAGCATCCATCTTTTTCAGTAGCATTTGCCGGGGTCCAGGAACTAGCTACTTAGACCACTTCCATACTACAGACTTTCCCGGCTTAACATTATGTTAATTCTCTTCCTGCCAAGAAAGGATATTATTCAACGTTGCTTCAAGAAGAAGAAAAACCTAACCCAGTTCGGAAAGTAATTTTTTACCAAAAATATCCTGTTTTCATCGCAAGAGAATATTAAAACAATCATTTACATTTTAGTCCAAGAAGATACGTAAATATTATTAAAAACACTCAATCAAGATGACAAACCTAAAGCATATCGTTTCATCAACAACTCGCACCATGTATTAAAATCAGATGGGAAGTACCTCAGTACTATCATGACTATCTAAACCTTATAAGCTCGACCTCAGGGCAAAATGAGGATTCAATAACTAGGATCTTATGACTTCAAAGTCGCAGCGCTAAAGTTATAATTGATGAATTTTTGAAATAGCATAAGTTCGGTCTCACTAACCTCGACCTCAAAATTGTAGGGTTTCCTAATTCAGAGGATATTATAACTTAAAGTTTATTGAAGCTTAGAAAAGTAATATTGCACATATGGACTTAATAAAATAATACGAGAAAGCCTATGCTAACACTTGGCAGTCTAGTCAGGACTTATAGACTTCTCTATTTTTAATCATAGAGAGTAAAACTGTATCAGAAAGAAATTAACCTAGGTTATATTTTCGTTTTTCAAATTCAAAAATATGTGAATGAAATCAACAGAATGTTTATTAAAAATTGGCAAATAGAAACACAGGATTGCTTCATATGCAGCATAGAGCTCGTACTTACGTTTTTATTGTTTCCCTAAAATTATAAACTTTTTTTTAAACAAGACAACATTTGTCACAAATATAAATATATTTTAACAATATTGGTCCTTAAAAATCTAACAGCGAACTCTTAACCACAGCTTAGGCTGATTTAATCCTATAAAATTATAAACCAATATTGTACATTTACTATATAATATGGATTAATAAATACTATATTATATTTTGCAACTTTAACTTAGCTAAATTATTTTAATAACATAGATTTTGGATTTGTATTGAAGACTTTTGTAAAAAATAAATTATACCTTTAAATTCAATATGAATTGACAATACAGTGATGGGGAAAATAGAGTTTAAAGTTTAAAACTAATAGTCAAAACTAATTTTATGAGAAGAAATAATCTTATTGGTTTCTTATCTTATTGACAATAAGATATTTTATTATTGATCTTAAGATATCTTTTATTCTTATCTTATGACTAGTTACGTTATTTCAGTAATACCATTGATAATGTGTCATCATGACCAAGCTCGTATGAACACTCGATTTCGGATCTAGAGGTCCAGTATGCGCATCCTAGGCTTGCTTTTCAGTTTTTATCAATATTTACTTAAATTTAAATTTTTAGAGTATGTACCACTATCAGTTTTTGATGGAATCAAATTATGATAGGCTGTTTTTTTTGTAAATTACCCTAATTAATTTATAAAGTCATTCATGAAGTGCCGTAAATGTCTGCTGCGCCTGCAGTGAGAAAAATCACATACAAAAGAAAATATTTTTCTTATAAAATATGAATGGAACTTCTTTGTAAAGGACTTTAAGCAAATGGATCGAGCTAACAAGGTGCTCTGAACACGGAACAAGATACAGTTTTTCTCTTTTGAGTAACAAACTATATAAATGTGTTCAAAATAAATAATGATGAAAGTGAAAAAGCTCTGACGTATGTGGAAGGAGTTACAGGATTGTTAGTTTTGTTAAAAAAACTCTTAAGAAAACAGTGATGTAGGTGTAATAGGACCAAGAAGAGAATGATGCCAATATAAGCGAGTCAGTGTCTGAATACTGTACCAACCTAGAGTGCCATGTTCTTCTCGTAACCAAGGGAAACAACACATAACACTGACAAGCCACCTGTTAAAGTGGAAATCCCACTCTAGACAAGAAATCTTAACGTTGAATCCTTTCTTACGCTTCTCTGAACTTTACCGACCTATGACTCCCTTATTTTTCGACCTTTTTATTCTCCTTAAGGTGAAAATCCCTGACTTAAGGAAAAATATGACCCTTTATAAAATAATATAAGATTTTCCCAAAAAAAATAACTTTTCAGCATATCTCAGAGTTAAAGTTGAATAACAATAGATATATGAGAAGTAAACCAAGAAGATACATGAAAATTGAAATAAATAAAAATTTTAGCTTAATGTATAATCGTTACGACTAATATTCCTTAGTTACTTTAAAAACCAGTTTATAAGTCTGGCGCTATAGGGTTTTTATAGCTCTTGCCTTATTTATTAATTTATATAAATAAATATCCTACGTACCCTTCTTATTCCACAAATTTTTGATTCTATTCTGACACCAAGAAAAACAGGTATAATCTTCTAATTGAATTAATATTTTCCCTCATATGTTGGGTAATGGTGTTCCGTTCCTGCAGTATATAGCCTATATAATCCGTAATACTAGTTGAACAAACGGAATGTCAGTTAAATAAACATGGAAAGTCAAGGAAAGCATATTAAGCATGAAGAAAGAATAAGTTAATTCTCAAGAGATCTCAGTTTTATTTTATTTTTATCTCTCGAGTTAAGTGCTATAGAATGGGTCTATTATTTGCTTTTTCTTGGGTATAAAATCCTGCAGTTCTTAGACCAACAAGTTCTTGGGTTTGCGGAAAACTCTAATTACCTTGCTGGAGTGTTTAACAGCTTGATGAGCTGAGAGGAAATGGAAACCTCCTCCTCCTCAAACCTCATAATGGCCGCATCGTTCTCATAATGACAAGAGTGTAATATCATTTTTAGACTTCTTGCTACATTTTCTTAGGATCGTTTTCCGACCGGAATCTAAAGAGTGTTTTTAGTTTTCCTAACCTATTACTGTTGTATTAAAGAAAAAGTACTGCGTTTTCCTAAAAGATCCGAAACCAAGATTATATCAGAATAATTCGGTTTAGGTCTTTTATTACGTTCCAGGTGATTTTCATGATGATGACGAGGACGATGTGTGTGTGCGTTTCAATGCGTTTAAACGTCACACATATGTCCTACTGTATTTATGCCAGGGAATTTAAATTAGCCACAAAAATCAATCATTTAAAATTTAAAAAACAAAAAGTTAGCCAATTAAGTTTAAACTTGATACAAATATACAAACAGGCAGACAGATTATTCAAAACTACTGACAGATTTGTAGAGGACAAAGAGATCTAGAAAATTTTATTTTACAAGTAGCAACCATTTTAACGTCATTACTTTTGATGTTTGAAATTTTGATTGATAACTCAAACATTTTAAAGGTATTTATTAGACACTTATGTATAGTTTTAGAAAGTATTATAGGAAGCTGAAATAGGTTATCTAAATTCTCTTAAATACATTTTGTGTTTACCCTAAATCCCCGATTTTAGAGAGCAGTTCTCTGACTTGCTGAGTTCTTTTCATCATGCTGCTGTTTACCTGTTTGAGTGTAATTAATAAAGACCAGACTGTCAAGCATGAGAACAGGCTTGTACTTGGTTAAACTATAGAAGTGTTTGCCGAACTACTTGATTAGATAGCAATTTATTGTAATATTTTCCTAACCTTTCATTAATCTTAATTAATGGAACCGGAAACCCTACAAGAGTAATTGTAGGTAAATACACTTGAAAACAGGGCCTGATGCACCGGCAGAAGCTGACTTCCAGAAACAGACATGGTCTAATATTCAGCGTCGCCGCGTCGAAATTATTGATTCGCGAAGTCATGTGATCTCCAAGAGCCAATAAGAAACATCTAGCTTGCCGCCAGTAGTGTTTATTAACAATGTTGTTAACAAGCGTAACAATTTGAATTCTAGCTTCTCAACTAAAATAACTTAATAGTTATTTATGCCATAAAGCTGAGAAGTGTGTTTTTATGTCACGGCAAATAGATTTACCGACAAGCGAAGCGAGTCGGGAAAAATTGCCAAGACATACACTATTTTTTTGAGGTAGCACTCATTAAATAAACTGCGCTATATACTTAATTAAAAAAAACAAACAAACATCCATATTATCGTCGTCATTAAATTCATCCATAGCTTCACACTTTTACTCAAAAGTGTAAAAGCTTTACAAATAAACACACAAAAATTGTCAATTAGAACACCTTTTAAAAACGAAAAAAAAAATAATCTACGAACAAAAACAGAAACAAAATGAACGTTTTTAAAGAAACCTTATGAAGGTTTTACACAGATTGTTTTTTTGAACACGCTACATTACAGTAATGGCGGCAATACATGAATTACTTTTACGTCCTAGGAGTTTTTTTTACATTCATTATTGTCCTCGGTGGTGAAAAGTACTAAATAACCTCCTATAACAATAATGATGGGCTTCTCATCCTAAAAACGGTCCAATAAAGTGCTCAATTACGTACTACCTCAAAAAATATTATTTTTATAAATTTAATAAAATACCACACAAATTTAAAACATTGGATACAAGTTACCTGGGTACTATTCCTCACATGTTCGGATTCGCTTTGCTTGTCCTCAGAATGTCACATGATTACCCAAAGTTTGAGGTGCTATTACTTTGGTCTATTCTTACTATTATTTGTTATAAGTTTTACTATAATACGACACACGGCTAAAATCAATTGACAGCGCGCCAAAATCTTAATGCATTCAAAACTCTTTTTTTAACAAAAAAAATCCCTTCTTTTAAGTAACCAAAAAAATCCCTACTCTGGCAACACTGAAAGTCAGGTTATGTTTTGAATTTTATTATTTGTTTATATTTTATATCGTATTTTTTATTTTTTTTAAATATTTATTTACTTTTTAAGTAGGAATATTGTTGTATCATATAAATTTATCAACTAAGCGTTGCTTTAAATTTGTTAGGGAAGTATGAATTAAGTGGAGTTAAAATTGTTAATTACGTAATGCAATGGATCATTATAGTTCTATGATAAAAGTTTGACGATTTAAATAAATCGTCAGCTATAATTACTTTTTTCCAAAACAAAGTGCTTTTTTGTGTCAAGTTTGTATAATTGAATGCGTATTGTTTCATATTATAAAAATAATATGACACAATATGCATTCATAACATAAAAAGTCAAGAATGTCATAACTTCAGTGAGCGCCGTGGAATGGTCTACAATATTAACAACACCAACTTCGTTTTTCCACCAATAAGCTTTAATTGAACTCTGAGCAGAGCTGGCTTTCGGCTATAATACCATATACAGTACCGGTGAGATGTTGAGTCTTTCAATTCTTGGAGTCTTTCATTCTTTGAGTCAAGAATGTCCTTTATTGAAAGACATGGCATTTTGGATGAATTGAACAGATTGGAATGAAATGAAACCAACTCAAACAGATCAATATGCACAATGAGGGAAATAAAAGCGACGCGAGGTTGCAAATATTTACAACCAGTGTTCCCTTTTTATGATTTTATTTACGAAATAAGTTTTTTTTTATACCGAGGTTGGCATGAGGTGGAGGGGGAAGAAGCGTGGTCGGTCAGAACCAATAGAATTCTTTCCTTCACAGATTTTTGGCGCGCTGTCAATTGATTTTAGCCGTGTGTCGTATTATATCTAGTGATATATCGAACGTCGAAAAGCAGTTAGAAAATTAAAATTTACTGGTCTGTACATGATTTCTTTAACAACTACTAAACTACCTTTGGATTTAATTTTGTATCAGAGTGTGGAAAAGAGAAAAGGAAAATGGTTTCGGTCTAGAAGCGAAACCGTGAAACTTATAAAGAAAAATCTAAGAGATATTTTTTCCAACAAGCAGAGCTTAAATAATTCGGTGTTTTCCGGCCGCCAGGTTTATTTTTTGCTTTCTATAACTTTGAAGGTTTTTTTATGACTATCCGAAACCACTTTCTAAATATTCTAACCCTTTTGAGTCTTCATTTTTTAGACTCGAATAAAAGTCCGAGATAATTATGGATAATATTTAGAAAAAAATATAGTTGAGAGAAACTCTGAATTAGGAATATTAATACTTAAAAAGGCCTTGAGACATTGGAGCAAGCACCAGAGAACCATTAGACCCGACTAAACTTAGACGAGAACCAAAACTTGGTTAGAGTAATGTCATTTAAACAGGGTAATCCTCGTTTATGGCATAATCAGGAAACTGGTTTTGCTTTACTAAAAGAAAATAGTTTAGGTTTGCATCAGGAAACTAGTTTTGCTTTACTAAAAGAAAATAGTTTTGGTTTGCATCAGGAAACTAGTTTTGCTTTACTAAAAGAAAATAGTTTAGGTTTGCATCAGGAAACTAGTTTTGCTTTACTAAAAGAAAATAGTTTTGGTTTGCACCAGGAAACTAGTTTTGCTTTACAAAAAGAAAAATAGGTTTTGGTTTGCATCAGGAAACTAGTTTTGCTTTACTAAAAGAAAATAGTTTTGGTTTGCATCAGGAAACTAGTTTTACTTTAATTAAGAAAACTAAAGAAAGTTGGTTTCGCTTTTCTTTAGTAAAAGTGTTTTTGCTATATTGTCTTGCATTAAAGAATACGTCTTTTCTATAGTACTTGTGATTTACACTCGTTAAACAATTCCAAGCTTGACTAAATCAAGGAAACATTTTTCCTATCTATAGTAATCTTTATCTGCTTCACATGGCTTTAGAGACACAAGATGAAATTTTCTCCTACTTTTTCCGTCTAAGAGGAAATAAGAGACTAAGGTTTAATTTGGAAATGTTAACCGTCGGAAGGATCCAATTAGCTCGAGTCCAGATTGGATCCGAATTAGATCAGGGACGAATTACTCTGAGACAGTATAGCTTAGTTTGGATTAATGAGTACCAAGGAAATTCTTCATTCTTTGAAAATAAGATTTTCCCCTTTCTCATTACTAAATACCAAGTCTTATTTATCTTCAGAAGTATTTTATCGGTTTAAAATTGCATTTCAATAGATAGTAATTAAAATAAATAATTGAAATAAAGAAGCAGAACTACAAGTTATGTGCACATGTCGGCCAAGTCCACGTAAAGCCACGTATTCAATAATAATAATAATAATAATAATAATAATAATAATTATAATAATAGAGTAATTGCTGTTAAAACTTTAACAAAAAGGCAAGGTCTTTTAGCAAACGTCAGACAAACATAAAAGAGCAAAAGCAAAAACGATTACATTCTGTAAAGAACTCAGTTAGAGAGTATAAGGCTTTTGAAAGCAAGTAGTTTTTAAGCTCAGAATTAAACTGTTTGGAGTTAAGACTTTTAACTCGGTCGCTCGGTAGGTTGTATCCTTTAACCGCCAGGATGCTTGGTGAGTTAGCAGTAGTAGACAATCAGTGGCTGGGAAGAACAAGGTTGTTGCGATGCCTGGTGTCGTACTGATGGTCATGCCGCTTAACTTGGTTATCCAAGACTTGCTTGTGGATCTCTGGAAGGATGAGGCAGACGAACAGCGAAGGAAGAGTGAGGATTCTGAACTTGATGAAAAGAGGACGGCAATGCTCTCTACTGTGGTTCAGAAACTGTCTAATATTTCTTAGTTTCTTCCTAGCATAGTTAAGTGCAAAGCAAGGAATTGTCTTGAGAAACCTAGGAGTCCCCTGCCCTAGGGAGGGTCAATTAAATCTACTAAAATGAACACTAAAGCTAGCACAGAAATAGCTAAGAAATAACCTAGGATCAACCTAGGAAAGATTATTTTAATAATTTAAGCCCGGCATAGTTACCGAGCCTAAATAACGGCAACCATGAGAGGACAGTTATTAAAAGAAGTTTGATACACGCTTTAACTTATACGGAGCTTTGCCTAACTTACACTACTCGCAGGCTTAACTTATATATGGACTTAGCTTCAAACTGAATATAAGTGGAAAAGAAGGTCAGGAAGCAGCAAACAATGACGGTTCAAATTTAGTTTTAGTATTATTATACTAAATTAAGGCTTTTTATGTTAACCTCGTAAAAACTACCTTGAAATACATTCCACATATCAACAGTGCAAAGAACGTTGCTTATTTCAACCAGTTTCAACATGTAAGGTAAACCATTGCGACCATACACTCGTATGTTGGCAGCACTGGCGAGGTATAGGTTCTTTACTAACGCTATGCAGCCTGTACTCGCACGGCTAACACCTTGCAGCCCGTACTTTCCTCACAGCTAACGCCTTGCAGCCTGTACTTACCTCACTAATTGGTTGCACCCGTACTCATTATTAATTTCAATAATAGCTTTCCAAAATGGCTCTTCTTTCTCCACTCCTGTCATGCGACTTACTTCATAAACATATGTTTTCTTTAAAGACTTAAACGGTTATACAATATTTGAAAATGATTGAAAAATTAATGTATTGTATAAATACTATAATCATTTATTTATTATTTAATTACTCCATACTTTGTGTAATAGACAAGAACGCAAGGAAGCAGCGAAAATTCGTCTGTTTTTTCATATTATTTATCACAGATCCCAAAATGGACTTGGTATTTATCCATGGATATCTCTTCCATGGATACAGTCATGTAAGGGCGAAAGAGCGCTTTCTGATGAACACGCGGCTGGACAAACGACTTCACTGAACTAGATCTCGACCTCGAACTAGATCACCGAACTCGCTTCGCTCATCCTCAGAATATGGAAATCACCAAATTTGAATTGTAGTGAAACATCCGTTTCATTCCCTACGGTCATCCATCCAGGTACAGATAATAAGGTGAAACCTGGCACATTTAATGGTCTTATATATGGCAACATGCCTGCTAAATTTTAAAACAATCGAAACCTTTCCTTGCGTTTTATAAATATTCGAAATTTTTACTGACTCATTATTGCCAAGTAATGATGTCATAGAAAAATTGTTTTCCTGATTGCACAACTAGACCCAAACATTAATTATTGTATAAAAGTTTCTCCAGCGTGAACACCTTAGAAGCTACAATTATAACAGACTCATATACGCATACATTTATTGACAGACAAATTGGTAATAACTATTTAAGAGGTCTTAAAATTACTTAAAATAGATACTCAGGGTAGATCTCTTGGTTTTGGAGTTTTAGAGCAAATACAATACTTTTCTTATAAACAGTATAAATAAGAAAAAGTAAAAAAGTTTTTCTACGCCAGGACAGGTTGTTATGGGGAAAGCCGAAAGTAAAAACGTGTACAGGTCCAGAGGCTTTACCTACTGCTCGCCGTATAAATTGAAGACAATAATTATTTTTTGGGATATCTAAAGGGGGAGGGGGAGAAGTATACCAAGCAGCCAACGAGAAATTTATTTCCTTTATAACGCCATATAGAAATATTTCATAGAAGTAATTTACTTTCCACACATTGACAATATTTTATATAAAATAAAGCCTTGTCCAATATGTGGCTGGCTGTCCCTTCTAGAGCAATATGTAATCCTACGTAAGTCTTTTATGGTTATTTCGATATGCCTTAAAAAATACAAGAAAAATATATGAAGTCAACGAAAAGAGAAAGATGTGTAAGAGTTATGTTACATTTAGATGTGGAGGGGGCCGTGTAACTCGATTGGACCCGAGCTCTCTTCGGAGCGGTATTTTTCCTCTAAGTGCTATTTGTAACCATAGAAAAGGAGGAATATTTCAACACCGACTCGACGGGGAGGGTCTACGTGCATCTCTACATCCTGAAAACAGGACACGTATTTTGCTCAATTAAACACAACAGTGTTACCAATCCTTCTATCGACACTTTTAGTCCTAATAGATCTTGAAACCGCGAAACCTCCCTTCCTTAACGTCCTTCAGGTAAATCCCTCTTACTATGGGGCTTAATAGTATTAAAAGCAATGGGTCCTGTATAATACCAACCTAACGTTATTCATGAAGCTCGAGGAAATCCTTGCCATCAATTTATACATGGTATAAATTAGGAAATCTATTCAGTAGATAAAATCTCATCCTTATAAAGGAGAAACCTCAGAGAAAAATTTAACCTTTTTCTAAGTAAAAAGGTTAAAGTTCAAGACGTTAAATCTTATGCTTGTTTCAATAGAGTAAGGACCCTTTGAGAAGACAAAACGGCCACTCAGACTAAAACCCCCTCTTTTATTAAATAACATGCCAAGTCTGGCACTAAACTTAAGAACTAGATCGACTGTAAATTAGACATTGGATAATATATCAATTTTTCCTTTTTTGTAATAATTATGCAATCCAGACAGCCGTATAAAATATTTCTTAAATAAATTAAGCAATTTAGCGAACGAATTAAGCATCTTTTTTTAAAAAGACATTTAAGTTTTAAGAATTCATCAAACGAAAGTTTCCCAATTTACTTTATTAATTATTAATATATACTATCTAGGGAGCGAAGCAAAGCCGTTTTTAAATATTTTGATGTATCCTTTTGACGTGAGATCTTGATGCAACGCGTTACTAGTTTTATTTATTTATTTACATACTTGAGGTTACTTTATTACAAAGTTTCTCAATTGTCAAAATACTAGTTATTTATTCTATACTTAAAATTATGAAAAAAATTTACTTACGTCAGTCAAAATTATGCTGTTCTATCCCAAGATGATGGAAATTTATAAGGTGGTTCAATTCGATGTAAACAAACCAAACGCAGTCGGAGGTAATAACCTGACTATTTTATGAATGGCGTGACGTCATTGCAGGAATCAATATAGGCAACTTACATTGAAAATCATGAATAATTACTAATTATAAACTAAATAAGCAAAAGATTTAGCCGAAGTTTCGGAGATTATTGACTAGCATAAGATTATATAATTAATTTACGTAGAAATAATTCATTTTTACTCAACATTTTAATGAAATTAACACATTAATATAATTAAGTAGTTGTTTACGTTACGTTAGTTTTAGAAAATAATCTGCCTACCATCTATAAGCCTTGATAGCGTTTTGGATACGTATTCGCTCCTAATACAGGAGATTACGGGTTCGAGCCTCGGGTCTTCGGATCACTTTTTATTATAAAAATTAAAATTTTGAAGTATAATTTTTACTTTTCCTCATTTATACAGTATGTGTTTTATAGTAGGTATACATGGAAAGTATTATGTCTGCACTGAACATCTGAAACCGAGATTTACCTCGGTTTCAGATGTTATCACAAAGTTGTTTGTCTGTATGTGAGTGGGCCTTTCCATCGTAGCTCTCAGAGCATTTTCGATAGAGGGTTAGAACTTGGTACAACTTTAATGTTTAGGTTTAGTTGTGCTATTCGATAAATAATGTTTTAACATCATTACACATGATACAATTTATTTTAAATTTTTTCTTCTTTAAGTAGTAGTGCTCTAATTTGTTAGTATGATAATGTAAGTTGTCTATACTGATTTCTGCAATGACGTCACCGCCGGACTATAACCTAACGTGTCAAAAAAAATTGTTTTCATTCATAAAAACCCTCCAATTGAATCACCTTAAAAACTTTATCAGCTTGGTTTACCCCAAGCTAATAGAATTTTTAAGGTGCTTCAATTTGAGGTTTTTTATGAATGAAATCGATTTTTTTGACATGTTAGGTTATAGTCCGAAATTGACGTCATAGCTGGAATAAATAGTAAATATTCAACGCTGACCGCCAAGATGATAGAAATTTATAAGGTGATTCAATTCGATGTAAACAAAATAAACGCATTCGGAGGTTATAACCTGACTTTTTATTAATGACGTGTGACGTCATTGCAGGAATCAGTATACGCCGTCAACATTGAACATTTACTATTTATTCCTGCAATGACGTCAATACCGGACTATAACCTAGCAGGTTAAAACAATTTATTTCATTCATAAAACCTCTCCAATTGAATCACCTTAATAAATTCTATCAGCTTGTCTCACCGCCTGTACCAATCCGTGCAATGACATGACGTCACACGTAAATTATAAAAAAAAGTCAGGTTATAACCTTCGAATACTCTTGGATTGTTTACATCGAATTGAACCAACTGATCAATTTATAAATCTTGGTTTTGCCAAAATAATATTAACTCAACATTATGATAAATAAAATAAATTGCTACTATTCATTCGAAGGATTGAAATAGGTAAAATGCTGAGCCAAGTACGACCATTTGGCATTTTTAAGGGTTTTGAGAATATAACATAATATAAATATAACATAAATATAAACATAGGTATTTTATTACATGATTGAATAAGCTGTCTATTAACATAAAGTTATAACACTCTCGTTTAGTTAAGAGATAATTCTGAGGTCCGAACGAAGCGAGACAGAAGTAATACAGCTTAAGCTATTAAACTATGCATAATAATGACATTCTGAGAACCAAGTTGTACCAATGACTTACTTCCTTCCAAATTTTTTATTCTTATGTATCGAGAAATATTATTTTATGTGCATTACTACTATAATCAACGTACCTATTTTACGTACGTACGTACGTATTTTATCTCAAAATAGTTTTCTCATCTTGCTTCTATGCTTAATGTGCCGTGCTTGGCAGAGTGTGTATATGTAACATATATATGTTTGTTTAGATCGAGAGGGATGACCCGTGCGAATTCTGCCTGTGCCTTGACGGTGACGTGTTCTGTTGGTGGCAGCAGCAATGTGCCGGCCCCTTGCAGCACAATTTCACGCAGCCATCAAATCAGCCACCCCCAACACACAACTATACTTCAGGTAACTCTATCCTTTCAGTAACCAGCTTCATCAAGATCACACTGTACTCGGGTAGCGTCGACACGAGTACCTATGAAGTAAAAGTGCAGATGGCTACTGGTAGCGTCATTAGGGTATATAAATATATGTATATATATATATATATATATAATATATATATATATATATTATTATATTATATATATATATTTATATATTAATTTATTTATTATATTTTATATATACATATAAACTTTTTCGGACCTAGATTATCGGTATCAGGAAGCCAATCTAGATCTTCCCCCCTCAACTTCCGTTATCCGAACAAACTCATAAGCGTCGTTTATTTTCATGATGAAAATTCGCTAAAAATTAGACATTTTAACTCAAAATTGAGTATCGGCATTAGAAAAATGCCTTATTGTTGCCCCTCTATAATCTAAATAGTTTATCAATATTTATTAGATTTCAAGGTTAAAAGTATAGCAAAGATTAAATATTTTCAGCAGGCTAAGAAAAATATTAAACAATACTAAATACAAAGTTAGAGCTAAACAACACATGGATCAGTACTTATAACTTAATGCGTTCCAAGTTTTTATTGCTCTGAAAAGAGAAATGTTCAAAACAATTTTAGTACAAATGTTCACTTTTTCCGGTTCTAACTTATTCAGATAATTATCCCTTTTAACTTAGTTTAAAGTTTTTGTTGTTTCAATCCAACAAAAGGTCAAATTTAGCTCTAAGCTTCTTTATCAAAACTTATATAAAAAACTTAAATTTAAACTTTTTGAGAAATTTTTTTATCTGATAATCACGCTCATGATGTTATCGGATACCAAGTGAAGGAAAAAAGAGGATGGAATCGATTCAAATTGGCTTCCTGATTCCAAAAAGTATATTATAACAAATATATATAATATAAAAATATATTAATATATATATATATATATATATATATATATATATATATATATATATATATATATAATATATATTATATATATATATATATATATTTATATATATATATATATATATATATATATATATATATATATATATATATATATATATATATTATATATATATATATATATATATATATATATATATGTGTGTGGTGTGTGTGTGTGTGTGTGTGTGATGTAGTCGTGCTTTATGGAAAAGAATGTTTTATGACGTCATTAACCGCAATAATGACTCTGCAAAATTATCTAAAATTATGAAACGCAAAAATATTGCGTTCGTATTAAGATTTAGCATGCTTGTGCTAAATCTAACTAAAATTAGTTAGATTTAACTAAGGAAATTAGTTATTAAATATAACTAACTAACTAAAATTATAGTATAACTTGTGTACATTTTTTTTAAAATGTAAAAATCAGAAAATTATATAATCGGAAAAGTTCCGAGGTACCCCGTACCCGATTTTTTTACCTTTAAAATAATTTGACAAAAATTAAAACTCTATTTATTTCAAACTTTTTTTTTAAACTTTTCAGACCGTTTAAAAGATGATAAACTGCAGGAAAAACTCACCAGTAAAGAAATTTGCCTTCACTTACTTAAAATTAAAAGAACTTTTGAATATCTTCCTCGATTTTTTTTTAGGCTCTTATATTTTTTTGTAACAAGTTACCAACCATTAGTATCAAAAAAGTTTTTTGAGGTTTATGTTTTAGTAAGGGTTTGTCGGAAAGATAAACTTTAACTTATATTTTTTAATCTAAGAGTTTTTTTTTACGCGAGGGGGTTATGCGGAAGAAGATTCTCTCATCAAAATTGTTATTTTTTTCTCTCTCCCCATTTCAAACAATTCATCTTTCTTTAAAAAAGAATTCTTTTTTTTCACCTTCAAACCCCCATTATTTTTCATTTTTGTGTATCCGTCTTTATTTGGTCTAAAAGAGAGAGCTAAAGGGTGAAATAAAAGTAGTTATTAATTTATGGGAGTTTTAAATTCTGAGCCCAGATTTGATAAATGTATATTTTGTTGCTTAGTGATTTGTAAATGGTTGAGTTTCATATATGTCTCAGGTCTAGATTTATCTATTATAATACGACACACGGCTAAAATCAATTGACAGCCCGCCAAAATCTCAATGCTTTCAACCTTCTTTTTTTAATTAAAAAATCCCTTCTTTTAAGAAACAAAAAAAATCCCTACTTTGGCAACACTGAAAGTCAGGTTATGTTTTGAATTTTATTATTTGTTTTTATTTGATATCGTATTTTTTTATTTTTAAAAATTATTTGTTTACTTTTTAAGTAGAAATATTGTTGTATCTTATAATTTTACAAACTAAGTGTTGCTTTAAATTTGTTCGGGAAGTATGAATTAAGTGGAGTTAAAGTTGGTAATTACGTAATGCAATGGATCATAATAGTTCTATGATAAAAGTTTAACGATTTAAATAAATCTTCAGCTATAATTACTTTTTTCCCAAACAAACTGCTTTTTTTGTGTCAAGTTTGTATAGTTGAATGCGTATTGTTTCATATTATAAAAATAATATGACACAATATGCTTTCACGACTTAAAAAAGTTAAGACTGTCATCTATTGAAATACATGGCATTTTCCCACAGACCCTGCGCTGTACTCAAATAGGAAGAAATGCTTGAAGAATACATCAATGTCCATGCGTCAAATATAGGCACTCAGATCATATTACGACTCTGCAATAATTGGATGAATTGAACAGATTGGAATGAAACGAAACGAACTTAAACAGATCAATATGCACAATGAGGAAAATAAAAGCGACGCGAGGTTACAAATATTTACAACCAGTGTTGCCTTTTTATGATTTTATTTGCGAAAAAGGTATTTTTTTATACCAAGGTTGGCATAAGGTGGAGGGGGAATAAGCGCGGTCGGTCTGAACCAATAGAATTCTTTCCCTCACAGATTTTTGGCGCGCTGTCAATTGATTTTAGATGGTGTCGTATTATAGTCATAAGTTGCATAAAACAAACTTAACTCTAATTCGTATCTTGCATAAAGTTAGACTTGACTTAATCAACATAAGTTGCATAGGAGCTTGTTTGGTCTTAAACCAAACGATTTCCTATTCCACCATAATTTTCTTAAGAGCCGATTCAGCTTTAAACGTTACATTTTGAAGCCGCGTCAAAACACAAATCTTTTTTTTTTTCTTAAAAATATTGAACCAGGTTAAATCAATAATAATAGATGGTAGGAAAGATAGAAAATCCTACGAAATAGAGTTTTTGCAGAAAAGAGTAATAATATTGCGTGCTTAGTTTTCACGAAGGTCTTCATGGCACGAGGTCTTCGCGGCACGAGGTCTATCTAAAACTACAGCTTGTGCTTTGTCTTCTTCCTAACTACCTATTCAATAAAAGTTTTTAGAAATTCTATCTTATAATATAATTCCTATAAGCGAATTTCCTGTGGAAAATTTCGCTAATGATAGCTAATGGTGACAGGAATCGAACTTTAGAGTATTGTCTAAATCCGTTTTAGAGGATGGAGGATGCAATCCTCTATAAATTGCATTTTATATATATATATATATATATATATATATATATATATATATATATATATATATATATATATATATATATATATATATATATATATTATATTATATTGTGATGTGTGTGTATTTCTAAACAAAGCTATGATATCGAGCTACCTTTTGAACGGATAAATATGTTTTAATTAAACTTGGCACCAGAACGATAGGTAATCAATACAATAAGGAAGTTAATGTAATGTTATTAACACGTTAGCTACACTTTTTAAAAATCGGTAGTATTAAAGGCCAACATTTTTGCCTGAAAAAAGGTCTGTAAGTAAAAACAACCAAAAAGTCGAAAAACTGTATTAAATAGCCAGGAAAAGTAAAATTTGGTAGGCAAACAACGAATTTAGAGTTGAGTGTCGTTTTCATGATTTTTTGGGGCTGTGAGTACAATGAAACTGTATCGGAGTTATTACGAGTATTCAAAGTACTCAATCCATGAACCAACCTAGTCTATTCCGTAGACTAAGGCCCGTATTCAAAGACATTTTCCTTACCTAAACCTAGCATTTTCCTTAAGGAGCCCTTAAGGAAAATGTTAGGTTTAGGTAAGAAAAATGTCTTTGAATACGGGCCTAAGTTGTAATGCTTGAGCTCGGATTCGAATTGATTCCGGTGTTAATTTTTAAATAATTCTGGGGCTGGGGTCCGCAAGGCAGGTGAATGTCCTTTGGAATGATTGCTATGTGCTTGACATTTTGAAGATTAGCATCACCTGAGCTTCGTATGACTGCTAAAGAACTTACGCAAAATAAATAAAAAAAACAAGGGCGGGCATAGTTGTGAGCAGCCTAAAGTTCAAATCCCCAGGTAAATTGACACAAGTGCAAGTATTACTGTTCTGACTACGAAACATTAAAATAAAACCTAAGCAAGAACCGGATGGTGGGCAAGAAAGCAAGCATTCCGGGCAGGAAATTCGCTCGGTTTGCCCACTCCCGCGTTAGAATTATTTCTAAAGAAGTAATCTAGATTTTAATACAAAATGCATGTTTAATGACTCATTGTGACAAACTGTTATCTTGTTTTAGTTGCATGTGGCAGTACCTCGCTAAGCCAATACTTCGTTTTATAAATTTAAGCACTCCTTATAGATCTTTAAATATTAGAACTTGGTTCGAAAAATCAAGTATAAAGAAGGCAGCGTTTTTGCTGTTGTTGATCCTCATAAAGATAACTTGTGTTCGTGGTTTTCTTAAATTACAAGAAACATTATGTAAGATTGATTGTGAAGCGAATTTATGTCTGCAGTATTTACAAAACTGCTGTTTTACTTGTTCAGATGTTTCAATTTATTTATAAAAACACCTCCAAAACAGTTGCAGAAAAATATTAGTATTACAAAGATGTAACTAAACTTCAAATTTATGATTGTAATTGCATTAGAAATAATGACACACCAAGCTGTCACTGTGCCACTGTCACTATAAACTTAGTAACATACCAAATGTTACTGCTGACCAAACATTGACTTGAAAGAAACATATACTAAACATTAGAAATAAAATTAGAAAGTTCATACATTATTTTAAAACACTTATAAGAGGCTCTTCAGTAACGAAAAGCTAAATAAAACAGTATACTACGCTTTTGTAAGATGTATGCTTAGTTACGGAACTATTGGGTGGGATTCAGCAAACCCAACACACTTGCAAACGATAGATGCAGCACAAAAAGCTGTTATCAAAACGATTCTTGAGAAGGCACGACTATATTCTACTGAGCAATTATTTGAAGACTTAACTGTACTCACAGTCAAACAGTTATTTACAAAAAAAAGTACTATTAAAATACTTTAATCAAACCAAAGCTTATATTAATCATAATGTCATCACTAGGAACAAAACAAACAGAAAAGTTAAAACTGTAAAATGTAGAACGTCAATGATGCAGCGGCATGCTGCTGCCAGAGGTCCAATATTATTCAATATGCTGCCAGATGAGATCAAAACTAACCTTTATTTTAACGATTTTAAAAAGAAATAATTGTATGGTTAAAACCACCTCCGGTTTAAACTCTATACTTTATTAAAATAGGTATATTTATTTATTTTTTATTTATTAGATTTTTTTTTTCTAAATAATTTTTTAGTAATTATATATTACTTCATAAATTAATTTAATAAAACAACTCATAATAATGAAATTGGATAAAAACAATAATAAATAAAATATAATAAAGCATTAAATAATACTAAACTATTTACAAAAATAAATAAAAATAAAATAAAAAAGTAAAAAAGGAGACTGAAGCCGCGCACAAGCTCAAGCTTTTGCGGCTTAAAAAAACTTTATTTTCACTCCAATAAAAAGTTATATAGTTGCTTCAATAATAAAACTATTGTAAATATAACTTAAATACTTTTTTATTTTAATTTGCATGTTTTTTGTTTGTATTTCATAAATAAACTGATTATCATTGTTATTGACCTGAAAGTTCTTTAGTAAAACCATTTTGTTAAAATTAATGAGAAATATCACTAAAAAGAGAGGTAATCCTTTAGTTTTTTTTTTATAAATAGGAAACAAATAATTTATGAATAGCTGTATTACAGTTTGCGCCAAAGCGTGTAAGACGGATAGTAACTGACTATTTTAGACCGTTCGGATTTTTCACCATGGTTTTTGTTTCCTCTCTCATTTTTATTTATAGTAGACCATATTATATCCTGTCCTTTCAATAAATAACTTGATTTTTTGTAAACTGATTTGCAGTTGAGGACGAGGATTGGGACGGAAGTCCGTGGGACTCCAGTGTAGACAAGAATAGCACGGAGTCTCTAGGACCCCCGACATCGCAAGCCAGTCCTACATCATGCACAGTCATGGGTAAGTACCTACTTCTTGATCTATCAGTAGTAATAGCTTTAACCGTCTAACGATCAACAAATTAGTCTGTCACAATGGTCCTAACATTAAGTATAACATGACAACTAGTAGATGGCCCCCCTCCCACCTTCAAAACTCACCCAACTTCGATAAAGAAACTACACAAAAGATTTATTACTTTTCATCATTTATACCATAGGGATATAGGAAAAGCATTGTGTTTGCGAAAAATCCGAAACCGGGATGAAACCGGAATTATTCGTTTCAGATGTTTTGAAGCCTCCTGAGTGGTTTTTTCAAAGTTGTCTGTCTGTATGTGTTTTTTTAATCTTCCTTTTAGTAGTAACCCTACTAAAGACCGTATCCGTATATAGTACGGATACTATATACGGATATAGTATCCGTATATTATCATATACGGATACTACATGCATTTAAGAACAATAAATTTGTACATTAATTCGTTCTTTTTGAGAAATGTTTTTTGCTGTTCTTTACATCCTACAGTAAAATTTTGAATCTCCTAAACAATAATTTTCTTCTAAATTTAATGTCTTGTGTTTTTCCAGAGTTCGAAATTTTTGAATCTTATTAAAAATATCAATATGTGTATGTGTGTGTGTGTCTGTTATCATTGTAGCCCCTAATGTATTCATGCTAGAGAGTTGAAACTTTGTACAAAAATCAATCTGCTGCTGTAGTTGTGCTATTTGGAAAATAATTTTTTATAACGTTGTAGCCCCGCAAAAATGACAGCGAAAATTTCGAAAAATTATAAAGCGCGAAAAAATCATTTGATTTGCTTGAAATTTGGCACGCATGTAGACTAAAATATGTGCTAAGTTTCATCATACACATATGTATGATGAAATACATATGTATTTCATGTATGATAATACATTATCAGTATTAGTTCAATTTTTATGGAATGAATTGTGTACATTTTTTTAAAAAAATTTTTAAGAAATTGTAAAAAAATCAGAAAATAATTTAAATAATAAATAATTACACTAAGTTTCGTTTTAATACGTCACGTATATCTACAATTTTTGTTGGATCATAAAAGTTAAATAGCATTGAGCGTGGTCAGTGCTGTACGGGTGTCTGCTGAAAATGAATTGATGCTTTTACTATATGAGGATGAGCGAAGCGAGTCCGAAGGTATGTTGCAGTATAAATTTGGCGAACTGTACTTCTGAGGACGAGCGAAGCGAGTCCGAAGCAGGTTGGATGAGCGTAGCGAATCCGATGTGATGAGGAAAAGTTCCGAGGTACCCCGTACCCGATTGTTTTCTGTTAAGTAACTTTTTGATAACCTCTAAAAATGTATAATTCAGACAAAACAAACCAAAATAGTCGATACTCTGACAATAGAATTATAAAACAACACATCCTCGGTAAATTGACTTTGTGAAATAAAATTATCCTTTCCCTCCGTCTTTTAATAGATTTAGATTTGAATGTAAAAGCCTGTCTGGTTGTGTCTACGTGTTTCATGTAAATGTTCGTAAGGCTGATTGAAATGGAGGAGAAAATATGAATATTTGAACAGATATTAGTTAATTACGGTTGAGAGCGTTTTGAATCTGATGGAATCCTGAAATTAAACGGATTATATCATTTCTCGTCAGTTTTTGCTCTATTTTCGAAATATTTTCGTCCTTGAAAACTTTGTACTTTTCCTCGCCTACAATTGTGAATATTTGTGAAAACAAATGTGATCACACAACAAAATAATAATTGATCACACGCTGAATAATTTGTTTCAGGTATTTGAGTTGTTTAAACTTAGAATAATACTATATATAGAACGAGCACTACTGATAGAACAAAAGGCGATTCACTGATGCACTTAAGTAATGCTGCCTCCCTAACAATATACAATATTCTAAAAAAAAGTTGGCAATACTTCCGGTTGCTGAATTATTATGTTCTATTATTAATTAATGATTGATTATTGATAAATACTAATACAAATATCGGTTTATTGCAATATTTTAAGCATTTTAAATTGTAGTTTAACGTATTTATTAAAATTATATATAAAAAGTAGTCCTCGTCAACTAAATGTATATTCTTGTATTCCGCCACCCTTTTGCCATCTAAGACCGGTTTTATTAAATACTCAGCAGGTGTTTATATAAGTTATTATGTTTGTTCTTTAAGATATTTCTTCATTAATAGATATTTATGACAAATATTTAAAATAATGTTTTGTTGTCACGTTGGCAGCATTACTTAGGTGCACCAGTCAACCGGCTTTCGTGTTATCGGTCCTGTGCTCCTTCTATATATAGTATTATTCTAAGTGTTTAAACGAAGATGTTTGTGTACGCTTATCTGTTATTATCATAGATCCTATTGTGTTTATGCTGAAGAGTTGATGTTTGGCACAGGAATCAACCTTATGGTCTAATTGCACTTTCTGAATTTTTTATAACATCATTAACTATCCCAAATGACTCATCAAAAAATTAATAAAACACGGAAAACCTCCGTTTGAGTGTAATGAATCATTATTTGTTTGGCAAATTTTTCATGCTACTTAATCGTATCCTTGTTAATTTTTGTAGCATTTATTACATTAATTGATGCGGTATTAAAATAATAATGATAATGCCCGTTTTTGATCCTTTCGCCTTTCAGGGTATTCGCCCTGCGGGAACCACCTCGGGTGGGTCACATCTACTATGCTCAAAGTAAAGCTAAAGTTGGCGAAATCTTTTTACAACAAATTTTATTAACAAAAACAGAGCATAGCCCGGGCTATGAACCGCGGACCTCCGGTGCCGAAGTCCAGAACTATAAGACCACAGCTACGGAGGCAGATTGATGTAGTATTAATCGATAGAAACTGTTGAGATAATAATTATTCTCTGCTATGCATTTATGAGATATATTCCGTCATTGTGTGTCCCTTTAAAGCCCAGTAGAAATATTCATTAAGACTTGATGTAGAATATCATTAAATATTAACTGCCATCAAAGAGTTCAGGTAATAGAGAAGGACAAGATAATGGCAACGTCTTTAGTGACCAGGATTACCAACCGAGCCCTTAATTTATCCCAGTGTTGAAACAAAAACTCTTGGACCCTTTTCATTGAGTCACGTTTAGTAATCCATTATAACAATAACAACATCAACAAGAAATAGATAACAATCAATTTCTTTCTTACGTTTCCGGTTTATGCTTTATAACTTGAGAAAATTCACATATTTATCCAATTGTTAACACAAAAAATATGCCTCCAAAACCGGGAGTGCACAGCAATTTTTGCACTATTCAACCCTGTCAGTGATTTTCTGTAAAGGGTTTCCCGCATTTCCTTTGAAAGAAAAAAAAATGAAATACGAGTAGTGCTTTATATTTAAGTAACTGTTTAAGTTATAAAGCATAAACGGGAAACGTAAGCAAGATATAGATGTTAAACACGGATACACGCATTCCAAAGGAAATTCACCTGGCATGTTGACCACTGTGCCAGGATTATTATGTGAAAAATTATAAAATGTGATTAAAGCGATAAAACTAATCATTCTTACCAGGATTAGAACCAAGGTACCGTAGCTTTGAGTACTTCTCTAGTACTCAAACCTAGCGCTAGACCTTAATCATTCAGCTTAGAGCCCCATGCTTACCGGTTGTCTGTTGGGCTTAACGTAATTTACCACCGTTTTTTCAATATTTTGGTCATATTAGGGGGTCGGATCGACTTCGGACCGTCTTTATTTGATTCAGCACCCCAAAAATCATCGAAAGCAATACTCTAATTAAAATGTTTATTTATAATCTTTAATTTTGGTTTTCGATTATTATTTAGAATATTTTATTCCTTTTTTTTTACTTGACTGATTTTTTAAAAATTTTAAAAAATCAACAACCAGGTTAATGTTGTCACAACAACTGGGTTAATGTCACAACTATTGGATTAATGTAGTCACAACAACTGGATTCATGTTATCACAACAACTGGGTTAATGTTTCTCATGCAACAACCGGGTTAATGTTGTCACAACAACCGGGTCAATGTTGTCACAACAACTGGGTTAATGTTGTCACAACAACTGGTTTAATGTTTCACAACAACCGGGTTAATGTTGTCACAACAAACGAGTTAATTTCGTCACAATAACCTGATTTTCAATAGTGTGACTCCAATCCCGATGTGACTCCTATCCTGATGTGACTCCTATCCCGATGTGACTCCTATCCCGATGTGACTCCTATCCCGATGTGACTCCTATCCCAATGTGATGTGACTCCTATCCCGATGAGACTCCTATCCCGATGTGACTCCTATCCCATTAACGATTTTTTTATGCGAATTCACAAAAAGGGATACAAACGCATTGGAATGGAACCTTACATAGGAATATCTCATTGACTACATGTGCGAATGTTTTTATAGATTTATCTAAATTGTTTGTAATATCAAAAGATTCACTCCGTTATATAAGAAGTCTCCATCCTTTTATACAGGATCTTAGAATGTACATTCCTAATAATTAAAATATATTCCAATGTAATTCCAACATTCATCGCTTTCTTTTTCCTTATACGTTAATCTAACTCAGATCTAAGAAATTTAACAACTTAATTTGAATGTATAATTAAGTAGGTATAGAATTGTTTAATTAGACTAGTTATAATTAAGGCGAAGCTAAGCAGTATAAACAATACTTTGGTAGTTTGTACGAATTGATTAGCACAGACTATTCAAGAACTTTGGTTAGCGTTAGAGAAATATTGAGTCTGGCAATTTGATAATCTCTAATGAACTGTTTTAGTCTAAATACTGACCTCTCTAAATTATAATTAATAATCAATATTTCAAACTTTAACAATAGGTCAAGTTTTGTCTCTTTAATTACATATTAATGATAATTATTTCTACCAGATATACAATTTTATATAAATAAATATTGCAGCAGGTAGTTTCGACAATCGTGTTAACAAATAATATACTAAGTTATTTTATGTACAGGATTTAATTATTATGTATTATATAATAATATATATATATATATATATATATTATATATATATATATATTTATGTATTATTATTTGGAAAAAGCTCCAGAAATCACTATGTTTTTAGCGAATAATAATCCGAAAACAATGTTTTTTTATGAGTTGATATTGACAATTTAAACCATCAAGCGAACAGTTTACCGGCCCCAATTATCTGCAGCGGTCTATTTTTAAATCACGTATACAAATTATTATGAGATCACGTAAACAAACTTATTCATAAGAAGATTAGACTCATTTAAAGTAAACATTATTATATAATTAGTATTCGTCACCATTGTATATAATTTTTAATTTATTTAAAGACACTGGATGGGACTGTTAAATAACAACTTCTTACTTCTTTAAATGACTATATTTCGCCTGACCCTTGGCATACTCATGTCTACAAACCTACAATACAAATGATATTATTAATTCATGGACGACTTATAATATAACATCACAATTTAAATAATTATAAGACGCTAAAATAAATAAATAAGGTACTTACAGAATAAATAATTTAAAATAACGTTAGGATAATCTAACTTAGTCTAAAAATCCTACTTCTACACATAAATCTCTAACCTAAAAAGAAATAAAAATGAACAAAAACACAGTGCTAGCAACTTATTGTAGCAACTTAAATCACGAATTTAATTTAGAGGATACTAAAATTATGGACAGTGAAAACACAAAAAAATATTAATTTTAGAGGCAATACATTTTGCTAATGAACCAAATAGTATCAACTTCAAGAGAGACTCTAGAGATATTAATAAGTTACATGGAGCAATACTTTAAAAATTGTAAAATTAAACCAATTGGCTATTTTTATAATTAACTCCTAGATTTAAGTTTTGACAACTTCAACTATTTAGTCTGGAAGATAATTATTGTTACAATATTTTCTGTTAACTTAATATGTAAGAATTTCTGCGCCCTATCATAGTTAAGATACTAAAAACCCGCATTACTTATATGTATTAACGTTTTAGCATGATGATACTTTTTGCCCCTTCACTTGATCCACTTTCACACCTAGGTATTAATTATTAACATAATGTATACTCTACCAGGTTATAATTATTTTTAAGTAAGGTTTTGCTTTCCAAGTAGTTAGCTTGCTTTTTTTATGGTTTTTATTAGTTGTTTTAATTAATCCGGTTGGAAATTAATTGTGTACTATATTCTTATATTGTTTATTATGCACTGGGATTATTACCATTACAGTAAGTTAAATTTCATTTTATTTGTAAATTGTCATACTGAGATTCTGAGATTGGGTATAATTTAGATTCACTGAGAATTTTTATTTCTTATTAGGTTTGAGATTTATGTGTAGAAGTGGATTTTTAGACTAAGTTAGATTATCCTAACGTTATTTTAAATTATTTATTCTGTAAGTACCTTATTTATTTATTTTAGCGTCTTATAATTATTTAAATTGTGATGTTATATTATAAGTCGTCCATGAATTAATAATATCATTTGTATTGTAGGTTTGTAGACATGAGTATGCCTGGGGTCAGGCGAAATATAGTCATTTAAAGAAGTAAGAAGTTGTTATTTCAGTCCCATCCAGTGTCTTTATATAAATTAAAAATTAAACATTATAATTCATACAAAATGCATGGTTTCCTAAAAACCAGCGATCGTTTGTTCAAAAACAATTTCTCTTGTTACTTCAACCAAGATGAAGATAAACGCTCTATTCTGTGAAAACGACAATTAGATATCGGTAGGTAATACACCCACCCAGGGGCGGACTGGCCACTGAGGGTAAGGGGCGGTAGCTCTTACCCTCACTGGCAAAAATTTAGCCCCTAAGCCAAAAGTTAACATTAAAAAACAACGAAATTAAACAAACAATATTAACGGATTAAATATTTTTACTTTTCCTCATTTATACAGTAGGTATAAATATTTATAGGATAACACAATACTTTATAGGAAAAGTATTGTGTTTGCAAAAAATCCGAATCCGGTATGAAAACGGAATTATCCTTTTCAGGCGTTTTTAAGCCCTCCTGAGTAGTTTTTGCAAAGTTGTCTGTCTATGTGTGTGTGTGTGTTTTTTTTTTTTTTTTCCTTCTAGTAGTAACCCTACTAAAAGGCCGTTTATTATCAGCATGTCCCATATAAATACTACATGCTTTTGAAAACAATAGATTTTTGTACTTTACTGTGTGTGTGTGTGTGTGTGTGTGTGTGTGTGTGTGTGTGTGAGTGTGTGAGTGTATGTGTGATTGTTATCATCGTAGCGCCCAGTGTATTTATGCTAGAGAGTTGAAATTTTGTGCAAAAATCTGTCTACTAGTGTAGTTGTGCTATTCGGGAAATATTTTTTATGACGTCATTAACCCGCAATAATGACTTAGCAAAAATTTCGAAAAATCATAAAACGCGGAAAAATGATGCGATCAGATGGAGATTTGGCACGCATGTAACTATGTATAAGTGACGCATGTGACTATTTAGTAAAAATTACATTAAAAATTTGCATTAGTTGACACTAAAACTAGTTAAATAATTTTTTATTTTTTATTAATAAAATTTTAAAGACACTTATAGTCTATTTTCACATCATGTTTTTTGTGGATTCTGTCTACAAAATATGCCCAGGAAAAACAAAACTGTGCAGTGTACAAGTTGTTACACGCTTTTCCATGTGTCAGTGAATTGTTAAAAATATTAAAGAAGAGGATTTTTCATCAGCCCAAAAGCAAACTGAGCAAACATTTAATGTGCAGTCATTGTGTCTCTAATAATAGCTCTATAAACTTTGATGTTTTCACTAGACCTAATCAAGCAGTAAGTAACAACCCTGCTTAATTAAATCCGATCAAAATGCGGATATGAAAAAAGGTCTTGAGTCAAAATTTAAAGAAGTGATCCAGTCTCTTCATACTTCTAAGTTTTCCTTAGGTAGCTGTATAACAAAAATGAAAATGTTCCTAAGTCAGATTAATACAAAAATAAAAAATTCTGGCGCGGTGGTCCGCATGTCGGGCGAATTTCCTTTGGATGCGTGTTTTCGTGCTTTTTACATTATATAAGTTTACAACTACTAAATAAATAATTCTGGCGCGGTGGTCCGCTATCGGGCGAATTTTATTTATATATATATATATATAATATATATATATATATATATATATATATATATATATAAAAGTCTCGCAAAACGTATTTTTCGTCATTAGGGACCTCTGAAACGGATTTGTGTCGTGGTCCGAGGTTCGAATTCCGACATGACGCCTATCCCATTAGCCGAATTTCCAAAGGAAATTCGCTAAAACAATGAAATGAAATAAAAAAAATGAAATAAAAAATCAAAACAAGAGGTTTCTTTTTGGAAGCAAACATGTTTTCTAAAGGACAAACGTAATAATGATGATGGAATGATGGAGCAGAGGAGCAGGGAGTATAGTATTGAAATAAATGCAATACGTGAAGGTGAAAAAATAAAGGTAATGCTCACTGAATTAGTCAAAGAACTTCTAATCAATTTTGATCCTAGTGAAATAGACAAAGCACACAGAGTTCCAGCGTTTGATAAAACAAGAACAAAGTCATTTATCGTCAGATTTAAATTTTTTGATGATAAAGTCAAATGGATAAATGCCTTTGAAACTGTTAAGCATTAGCTAAATGCTCACCATATACAGACTTTCCACAACAACAATTGATCTATATAAATCATCATCTATCTCCATATAGAAAAATTATGTTTGATGCCCGAACGTATGCTCAAAAATATAATTTCAATTTTGTTTGGTGCTCAGGAAACAAGATTTTTTTGCGTAAGAAAGAAGGTTGAGATGCTATCGCTTATGATAGCTTGCTCAAATTATAACATATGAAATTAATGCCCAGCTCAGTCTGGCCGCTGGGGGTGGGGGTAATAATCGAAGTAGATACTAGACCGAAATTAGGTCCAAGAACTTACCAAATACTTAACTAATGAGCGCCAGGTTCTTTTAACCCACAAAGGGGGGGGGGATAAGAACCAACCCTCCAGAACTATTAAAAATGGATCTATATATGGCTTAAAATACGACATGGATAACTTAATCTAAGTACTCAATAAAATAGAGTTTGAGATTTGATGTTTATAATTAAACCAAATTTAATAAAAAAATACTCAATTCTTCTTACAATTAACAAGTCTAGTTTTAATACATACTTAATACATATCCTTTTTATAGATATAAACCATTAGATATGAGTTATTAAAATTAAGGTCCTACCTACTAACTTATGGTAAATGCATACATGATTATTATAGGAAACAGTTAAATAGTAAAATTAGGTTATAATGTTATTGGTGGGTGAAGTTGACGAGATAGTTGATAAAGGTGTTCATTCAAATTACATATCTAATCACACATTGCTTATCCTCATCCAGACTTGTCTTACTTAACTTAAGCGTCGAACCAACGTACATCCGTGTCATCAGCCTAAGACTAGAACCCTATGTGACACAAAAACCAATTCAATTAGAGACATCGTAAATGAAACCATCTTACAAGACTAGGAAAGTTAGAATTAGGGACAATAAAATTTGCAATAGAAAAAATATTTTAAGAAATCCTATGTATGAAATTTCAGTACACCTACCTTCAAAATTAACAATGTATCTTGTACTAATTAACTCTTTATGGTCCCCTCAGTGCAGAACTAAAACAAAAATTCAAAGAGTACAAAATGCCTGTTCTAGATTTGCTTACTCTTTTAACTTCAGAGAACACATATCACCTAAATTAATAGAAATTCGAATATGGAGAATAGACGTTGCTTCACAATAGTTGTTTGTTATATAAAGTTATAAATACTGGCACACCTGATTATTTATATAATTTGTTAAGTAAGAGATCAGACCATCACAGCTTACATCTCAGAAATACTCATCAACTTTACAATACTCAACAACATAGTACTAAAAAATTTGAATCTTCTTTCTCCGCCTTTTCTTCTAAATTATTAAATTCAATTCCACCTCATTTATTTAAACTCAAAGAGTCTTCTTTCAAAAGTAAGTTAAGAGACCACCTCTTCAACATTCAAAAAAATGTAGATCACCTTATACCAAACTTAAATTAGTCAGACATTCTTTTCACTTCATATATTAATTATATTTTACACAATCTAATTGTAATGTTATATTTTTTATTTATTTATTTTTTTTTTTCCTTTTGATCATTTTTTTTGCTATTTAAATAAATGCAACCAAGTCAATTATTTTTTTATTTAATTTTATTTAGCATTTTAACTTTGTTTAGACAATTTTGTTTTTCTTTGTTTTAAATAAATACATCCAAGCCTTTTATTTATTTTTATTTTACTTTTTTAATTTGTTTGATCAATTATGGTCTTTCTTTTAAATAAATACAGCCATATAACTGTATTTATTGTTCCAATAAGAATTTTATAGTGCAAATAGTACTACATTATGACGCTTGTTACCTGAGCTCTTTTTAAGTATTATATTATAAGTTACATTTAATTTTGTTATCCAAGAGACTGATACCAAGTCATAAGTTTATTGATATCATATTTATTTAATTATTTATTTTTTTTTTCTCTCTTTTTTAGCATCCCATATTTATCTGACTTCTTTTTTTATGCTCTCTTTTCATTTAGTTTTTTTCCTTCTTTTGTTAAAACCGCATTGATGTACAAATCTTCAAATTATACAATTTTGATTATTTGTTAATTTTGTTTGTCAATTTATTATTAGTTTATTTTATTTTGAGGATAGACAAGTATAAATATGTTAAAAAAATAAAAAAATGTTTTTAATGTTATACTGTGCACAATGTGCTCTGTCTTATTCTTATGTTCAGTGCAATTAAAAAAATGTGTTATTTTATTGTTATAAATATTTGTTACTTGGTCCATATTTGTACATGATTTATGTTTCTCTGTACAAAGTATCAAAAACATAAAAAAGTATTAAAAACATTTCGGTTATAATTAGTTATTTAGTGTTTAAGAAATCTAGGGGAAGTGGAAGAACAGTAATACTACTGAACTTCCTCCTTTTATTTTTCAAGATATTTTATATTTTAAAACTATATTGTATTGTAAAAAAGAAAAAATAAATAAACCTTTTTTATTTATTTATTTATTTATTTAAAAGAAGGGCGTCCAAAGCACTTGTACAACAATCAACCAATTCGAAATGAAACGGATACTCGCTAAAATCAAGACTAACTTGAACAGAACGTTGATAAAAAAAAAACTAAAAAAGGAACTTTTAAATTAATAAATTAAAATTAATTTACGGCCCTACGGCCGAAGCCGTCCCCACCGGGGCCTCGTGGAAAAAAACCAAGAAAAGTCGGAAAAACCTTCTTCCACCTCATCAAAGACAGTGTTACCAACTAGATAAGCCTATAAAATAAATCAAATAATAAATACCTTCGAAATCGAGATTAAGTATTTAAAGAAAATTTCAAATTTATCTAAACTAAATTCTAATTAAAATTTTCTACCCAAAATAATCGTTACAAAATCTCACTTGCTCGATCAACTGGATCTCTCCTCCAAAGACTCTACGAAGATCAGTTAGGAAGACAACTATCTACCGCGAAATACTTATTATAATATTTTTTAATCTGTCTTTCTGAAACCACTTATAATAGGAATAAACAACGTCAAACTAAAAGACATATAAGTATGTTGGATCTTGGAAGATCCAACATATCTGTTGGAAGACATAAGTATGTTGGATCTAGAACTTTTGAAAAACAACCTGGCATGTACTAATTGGGATCAAGTTATTACCTGTGATGATGTTGGTTTAGCTGCTCTTATGTTTAAAGAAATATTTGATAGCAATATTAAACTGTTAAAAATTACATATACTTTAAAAAATATAGAAATAAACTAAATGAATTAATTCGTGACACAAAAAATGTATATTACTCTAGTATATAGCGAACATTTTTGAAAAGGAAATTAAGGCCAACTTTTGAAATATCCCGAGACCAATAAATTGTTATCAGTAAAACAGTTGGGATTTCGTGAGGGTCTTGGGACAAAGTACGCCATTGCTAGACTCACAGACTAAGCTTGGTTTAAAAAAATCAAGCCTTGTCTTGGTTCTCTTCTTATCTTACAAATAGACAACAACAAGTCAAAATACACCTTAAGTGAAGCCCAAATTTTTAAGTTTGGAGTGCCTCAGGGCACAGTAATTGGCCCATTATTATTGTTAATTTATGAAAATAAATTGCTGGATTACAAAGGCTGTCATTGAACACTCAATTGAAATTTTAACAGAATGTACCAACACTTCACAACACAAGCAAATATAATACTTTTCACACAATATAATTGTGCGAGAGACACCTAGGAAATGTAGCAAGCAATATGCAATGCTACATTTGGGAACTGTTCCATCATTCTTTATTGATGGCTCGACAGCAATAATATTGTCATTATTTCATGACAGACATTATGTCTAGCCATCAATGATGACGAATGTCGAATGATGGAACAGTTCCCAGATGTAGCATTGCATTTTGCTTGTTACATTTCTTAGGTGTCTCTCCCACAATTATATTGTGTCAACTGTTCATGTTTAGCAAAGGTTGTATCAAATGATATATAATACTTTTCCTTTATCTATATTTGAGTAGAACAGGGCATGTAAACAAGCTGCCAGTAGTGAAATAATGTGTTCTTATCGATAAGTTTGAAAGTAAAATCTAATTAATCGATTATGTCTATTTTACATATTTTCCTTCTGATTACAGGTGTAGAGTACAAAGTTGGAGAGGTTCTCCCTAGAGAAACAGGAACGTGTCTTCAATGCGAATGTGCACCGGGAGCGAGAGTAACGTGTGCACCTAAAGACTGCACATCTCCAGACGCACAGGGATTCCATTCGTTAGATCAACAATCCCTCGATATGTTCGATGTGGATCTCTTCTGAACCACGGAATACAACGACAGACTGACTGACACTGAAGGACTCAATACATGTTGACCACACGGCTTTGTGCCGATACCTTGTTAAGTTATTAAGTATTAAGTTAATGCCGCTACAAATAGAATGTACATAATCATTAAGTCGAACAATAGAAGAAAATAGATTGCGATGTAGTTCTGAGTCTAAACTTATTAGTTAATGTGAGCATCTTAAGTATTATCCGTCTAAACAAAAACTTCAAAGAGGAACTGTAACTGTCGATGTTTCGTCCTCTTGAAACAGATTGTACGTTTTCTAGCTTAAAACCATTCATTTCAATTCGTAAATACTAATCACAACCGTGGTAGAAACTGGGTCTTGACTTCCTAGAGTTAAACTGCTGACGGAGGTCAGGGTTTACAAGGTGACGAGCGTTTTGAAAGTAAGATCTTTTCCAAGGTTCCACGATGATATTTACCTCTCGACAACAACTGTTGATGGACTTATTTTAATAAAACAAACATTTTTTAGATTCCTATAGACCTAGTAGAAACAAGCATCGTATCAGTCATTTCTCAAGTTAGCTCTTTCGCATAAGCAGTTACTTGAAGAGGAAGGTTTTCATATCCCGGTCCTTATAATAAAAGATGCGTTGTGTCCTCTCTTTAATTTTGCTAGTTTGTTAAATGCTGATGCTTGGCCAATTTTTTAGCTACATCCTATGAGTATAGAAACCATGTCAAAACATTTATAAGAATTGACAGTCGTACCTCACTTTGAGCTTATTTCAAGAACAGCCTTCGATACGCAGACTATTTTAGATTACGCAATGTGCAATTTATAATTTGAGATAAACCAACGCTAGGTTCCATCCAGAGAACATCATGTGGAAAACGTATCGAGTTTGCAATATTCTAGGTTCGACCCTAATCATTTTAAGCATGAAAACATTACAATCATTAGTTAAGGAACTCACACATAGCGTTTTTATTAGCAGTACCTCTGTAATTTTTTTTTATCTTAAAGTGAGCTCAGAAACACTTAGCGGTTGCTCTTGGGCTTGAAATACCAGCATTTACTTACATGTGTAAGTAAAAGGGTGAGAATATGTTGTAAAGTTATACTATTTTGCGTTATAGGACATGCTTAAAACTGCTAAGAAAATAATAATCATTTGACAAAGCTAAGGGTTTTTCAATGGACTTATTCTTCTTGTATTCACCTAAGGTCACTAGGTTGGAGTGAACTTGGCATTTCATTGATTGGATGATAGAAGGGAAGTTTGTCACACAAAAGAAGTTGATAGTCAAAATCACCATTAGGCAGATAAGTAACAACAAAAAAACATTTAAAATCCCGCCAATATGGTAGCCCTCCTCCTGAACGAGTTAAGTCCAGAAGCAGCCAACAAATTGAATAATACCTGTGGTGAGTTCACCGAATGAAGCAAATTATAATTGTAACTTATAATTGAATAATAAATTAAACCGTTTGACTCGATGACATAACTTACCAAAATTTGATTAATTGTAAAATATCGTTACGTTTTCTAGTTAAAGTTTTTTAATATTTAATATTAAGGTATTTATCTAGCTTTTTATAAGTTTTACCTCCAGCAAGATCTCAATTTATGAAATTACACGCAACCTGAGACAGAAAAGACTATTGGTTTCCATAACTTGTACCTACTGATTAGAAAAAAATCAGTTTAAAAATTATGGTATAAAAATGTGTTGCTAAGGTATGCAGCAGTCGAGTCGGCATTCGAGCTTGGAAATGTCTGAGATCCGTTGGCATTCGAGCTTGGGAATGTCTGAGAAACGTTGGCATTCGAGCTTGGGAATGTCCGAGATCCGTCGGCATTCGAGCTTGGGAATGTCTGAGATCCGTTGGCATTCGAGCTTGGGAATGTCTGAGATCCGTTGGCATTCGAGCTTGGAAATGTATGAGATCCGTAGGCATTCGAGCTTGGGAATGACCGAGATCTGTAGGCATTCGAGCTTGGAAATGTCTGAGATCCGTTGGCATTCGAGCCTGGGAGTGTCCGAGATCCGTTGGCCTGGGAGAGTCCAAGATCTATCACAGATATGCCTAATTATAAAAAAATAATCGTATTAACTAACAATATATAAATAACTAGAGTCAGACCATCATGCATGAAGCGACGCCTTAGTTCTTCTAAAAGGCATAGATCTGAAAGTTCATGAATGAGCAAGAGTGCAAGAAATCCAAAGTTAGACTAACTTGCGGACCAAGTCTATCTTACTTCCTATGTAGGTCATACCTCGCTCATCAACTCGATAGCTACCGCAAATCTTAAATCTTTATATTTTCGTGAAAAATGTTTCCATACATTTATTTACATCATTTAGTGAAGCATAGTTTAACTGTTCACGGTGTCTAAATTGATTCAATCTCATTTATTTTTAATAACTTTTTTAAAAATGGGTTGCGCTTCGACCGTTATTAGATTTTTAGAGAATTGAACATATCCCCGTTCTAGGTTCCTCTATAATTAATTAATTTTTAAATATTTATTTATGGCGGCCTAATCGCAGCTTCTTTGTTACATCCTTGCCTATTTATATGTTATGTATTTATTAAATAATTTTATAATCGTTTAATTTTTTACCTCATCTTAATTTTATTAGAGCTAAAATTTTTATTTACGCACCTGGGGAGGACACACAGTCATTATGCCCAAATGCCCAGGCATTTTGTTGGTTTAAAAAAATCCTTGAGGGGTTTAGTGGGTTGGTTCCTGAGGCGTAGCCGAGGCCTCAGGCAAATTAATTTTAAGGCGGTAACTATTAAGAGGTGTAATGACAGTTTTCTCCCGAAGTACGTATTCAAGAGATAATTCTCTAGAAGGTATGACATTAAAACAAATCAATTTATGTTAATGTGTTGATTTTATTTTGTAATTTCATTTAAACTATTTTTTTCAATATTTTAGTATATTTAGTATATAATCAAAATTGATCAGTATTTAATTATATCATTTATAAACTGTAAACTTTCTTGTTATTACTACGATATAATTTTATTTAATTCATTTTAAGTAATCAATTTAAGATTAATTGTTGAGTTTCAGTTAATGTGGAATTAGAGAATAAGTTGTCTGTTACACGTATCCATCATTATGTATAGAGCTGTCCTCCTTTACATTCCAAAATGCCCAAACCGCTACATCTCTATGTGTCTGAGAGACTTTTATTCTTGCACACGTGCTCAACAATGCTGATGAGTCTAGTCTCACCAGTGATCCATATCATGCTTAGTAACTCACAATCACATTCACACATACATACACACACAGACAGTCAAATTTTTCAAACCCCTTCAGGAAGTCTGATATTATCTAAAACGAATAATTTAAGTGAAATCCCTGTTTCGGATTGTAAGAGCTAACACAGTATTTTATCTGTGAACCTGCAGTGTAAATGAGGAAAGTAAGGACATTTGAAACCTTCTTGGTCCTCAAGTTTATCAGATACTTCGTAGCTGACGACTTTTAGTCGCTTAGATACATGCGTAACTGACGACTTTAGTCTCAAGCTACCAGATACAAACTGACGACTTTTAGTCCTCAGCTTACCAGATACATGCGTAACTGACGACTTTTAGTCCTCAAGCTTACCAGATACATGCGTAATGACGACTTTTAGTCTCAACCAGATAGCTGACTCCTCAAGCTTACCAGATACATGCGTAACTGACAACTTACTTACCAGATACATGCGTATTTTAGTCCTCAAGCTTACCAGATTGCGTAGCTGACAACTTATTCTAATACTTGGTGTGAATTTTAATTATTCATTTATTTATTTTTGTATTTAAAGTTAATAATTAGGGTAGCAGTATTATTTTAATACTTTGTGAAAATGAATTCAATCTTACAGATGATTTTTTAAAATTAAATTGATGTAAATTTATAAAAAATAAAATAATACTTACAACAATATCGATAGTGACAAAATAATTTTAAAAGTGGTTAAATATTAAAGAAATCAGGTGATTAATCTTTGTGGAACAAATATTATTTTTTTTATTTTACGTAATAAAAGCATTTAAATAGAAATAAAAACCTTGCAAAATTGAAGAAGGAATGACTGGTGCAAGGTTCACTTTTTCCGAAATACCAGGTATAGGTTACACCTATTATTATTGAATCTACCGGATATGAGTATAGGTTGATGAGTATATAGATTCAATACCTGGTATTGAATCTATATCCGTTACTCATATTAGAAACTTTTGCTTTATTTAAAAGTAAGAATTTTTCTAATTTAAATATCAGTATTTTTTAAAATGTACCTAAAATGTAGATACATTTAAGACTTTGGTATCAAAATGGTATCTTAAGTAGAGAATGGACAACACATACATTTTGGTAAGTACGTGTTGAAAAATATTGAAGTTTATCATAGAAAATATTTCCTACAAATCAAGCAAAAGTTTTTTTTTATATTCAGAGTACATTTTCTTCGTAAACTCGATTAACAACTTTCAGTATGCATTGCACAATGCGAAGGTTATAACCATGTTATACCCGGGCTTGAAATGAGCAAAATAGTTATTTTAAAATTTAGATCAAATTTTCCACTTCTGATTTTTCACATAAAACAGATTATATTTTCACTTTCACTTAAACAAGTTCACTTCAAATAAATTTTACCCCCACTCCCACATACAGCAGAAGAACTTTAAATTCATTTTACCCCTACTCCAACATACAGCGGGAGAACTTCAAATACATTTACCCCCACTCCCACATACAGCAGGAGAACTTCTAATACATTTTACCCCCACTTCAACAAACAGCGGGAGAAATTTCAAATACATTTTACCCCCACTACCACATACAGCGGGAGAACTTCAAATAGATTTTACCCCCACTCCCACATACAGCAGGAGAACTTCAAATACATTTTACCCCTACTCCCACATACAGCAGGAGAACTTCTAATACATTATACCCCTACTCCCAAACACAGCGGAAGAACTTCAAATACATTTACCCCCCCCCTCCCACATACAACAGGAAAACGTCAAATACATTTTACCCCTACTCCCACATACAGCAGGAAAACTTCAAATACATTTACCCCCCCCCCCCCCTCCCACATACAGCGGGAAAACTTCAAATAGATTTTACCCCTACTCCCACATACAGCGGGAAAACTTCAAATACATTTTACCCCCACTCCCACATACAGCGGGAGAACTTCAAATACATTTCATCCCCACTCCCACATACAGCAGGAGAACTTCAAATACATTTCATCCCCACTCCCAGATATAGCGGGAGAACTTCAAATACATTTTACCCCCCCCCACATACAGCCGGAGAACTTCAAATACATTCCCCCCCCTCCCACATACATCGGGAGAACTTCAAATACATTTACCCCCACTCTCACATACAGCAGGATAACTTCAAATACATTTTACCCCTACTCCCACATACAGCGGGAGAACTTCATATATATTTACCCCCACTCTCACATACAGCGGGTGAACCTTTCTCTTAATACACCTAGTATAATTGGTTTCTTCTTATAATTCAACAAAAACCAAAAAAAAATGCTGATCTTCTCAATATTGTAAATAACATCACATAAATAACATATTTCAAAGAAAACTAAACTAATATGTAGGAAATAGAATTACATTTTCCATATTCTGTTAATAACTGTGTGTAAGCAAATAAAATCATTGTAAATTATTTATTTAATTTTAAATTGTCGGTATGAATAAATTAATAAATAAATTATAAAGTATTTTTTACGTCTTCCAATTTATGTATTGGTAAGGCAGTCAGAAACAATAATTATAAATATATAAAGTTAATAATGGATAAAAATTTTTAAAGAAAATTAATTTATTACGTGTTTCTTCTAAGGTAACTGTAAACCAGGATTAATGTTTAGATGATAGAGACAATATTGTAGTATTTTATCTGTAAAATATAATATTTTCAAATTTCATTGTATTATTATGTTTTTGTCTAAATTATTGAAAAGAATCAAATAAAGCGATTTATGTTATGTGGTATTTGTGTAATCCCGATCTATAATTTTCATAGAGATATATACTAGAAGGGGCATAGCCTATTTAAATACATTGAGATGCCTGAAACATCTTTTTGGGGCTCTCAGGGGCTCTGTGTAACCTCATTGAAATCTCCTTCAAGAGTGAGTTAAGGTTATAATTAATAAATTTTTTCGGTTTCCCGCACATTGTTCGTGTTATTATTTGTATTTTAGCGCTGTTCTATATAAGTTACTGTAATTTTGTACTGATTATTTGATTATATTTATAAGCGAAGGTGGTCAAGTTACTTTTTCGATGTTTCAAAATTTAACCAGTAGGACACCTCTAGTAATAATATCTCTATGATAATTTTTATAAGCATGACTCCGATACGACGTATTGGCGAATTCTTGCTTGTTTTATTTTTTACTTTACACATGTAAAACCAATGTGAAAAGGTTATAACAAAACACGCTTAAATTATCACTCACTAAAGTGGCAAAGTATGGTCCACATGTATTTATTGTGTTCCACACCTTCAAAGGTGTGGTACACAAGGATCTTCAATAAAGGGGATGACGCACTAAGTCGATTTGCCATACAAAAAGTGACCTTATCGAAAACCAAAAACACGAAGACCACGTCAAAAAAACTGCACTTGCTTGGTTCAAACTGCGCATGCTTACAATTCTTATAACAGCGCAGGTCTTAAATTTTAAACTTACCTCTCAATGGTTTCCCATTGATTATTGCTTAAGAAGGTTACAACAAAAAACGCTTAAATTATCACTCACTGAAGTAGCAAAGTATTGTCCAAAATTTAAAATTGAATAAGCAAAAATTACTGAACAAGCACCAAAAATGTAACAATCACGAGAAGCACAGAAGAAAGTTGAGAAGCAAACTCGACAACCTTGCTACATAACCTGCGTTTGGCGCCTGTTTTCGTTATAACCATGGGGAAGGTAAGTTTGCTCCTATTTCTCTATCACATACAACTTCCATGGGGTCAGAAATGTTCCTTAATGCGTCCATCCCCTTTATTTAAGATCCTTGGTGTTTCATAACATACCAAGCAAGATTTATTTTTAAGAAGTTGTCATTATTTATTATATTTGCAGCTTAACTATTTAGTGCTGCCGAACAAAGAAAAGAAACCTTTTTAGAAAATTCAATATTTCAAAATGGTTAAATCTCATCGAATCAATCGAATTAAGAATAAATGTTACAAATTATTAAAGAAATCTAGTTTCTCTTTAGTCTTGGTGCAATTCTTTTTCATGATAGTCTAAAAAGTTTAACATAAAATAAAATGCTTTTATCTACTTACAGCTGAAAAATTGCTCATTCACAGCAAAATTTTTTTAAGCTGCAAAATGTCATTTTGCCTACACTGTCAACAAAATATTTACTAGTAATGCGTTGCATCAAGAACTCACGTCAAAGAATACATAAAAAAATATTTCTTTAAAGCAAGCGAAATGAGTTTATTAAAACATTCGGATGCTATACTATTTTAAGTATAAACTCAAAAAGGCTCCGCTTCGCTTGCTAGTTTAGGTATCTTAAACATTTTACATAGTAAAAAGGCTCGCTTTGCTCGCTAGATTGGCTTATATTTATATAATACAAAAGATAAAAAAAGGGCTCGCTTCGCTCGCTAGATTGCTTATATTTATAATAAAATATATAGTAAAAAGGCTCGCTTCGCTCGCTTTTTGCGTATATTTAAATAATAAATAGTAAAGAAGCTCGCTTCGCTCGCTAGATTGCGTAATTTATATAATACAAAGAAAAGAAAGCTAGCTTCGCTCGCTAGATTGCTTATATTTAATATTAATGCATTGCAAAAAAGGCTCGCTTCGCTCGCTAGATAGCTTATATTTATAATAATACAAGTAAAAATAGGCTCGCTTCGCTCGCTAGATTGCTAATATTTATAATAAAATATATTGTAAAAAAGGCTCGCTTCGCTCGCTTTTTTCGTGTATTTATAATAATAAATAATAAAGAAGGCTCGCTTCGCTCGCTAGATTGCGTAGATTTATATTCATGCATAGTAAAAGAAGGCTCGCTTCGATCGCTAGTTGCTTATATTATAATAATAAATAGTAAAAAAGGGCTCGCTCGCTCGCTAGAATGCTTATATTTAAAATAATACATAGTAAAAAAGGCTCGCTTCGCTCGCTAGAATGCTTATATTATAATAATAACAAGTAAAAAAGGCTCGCTTCGCTCGCTAGATTGCTTATATTTATAAAACATAGTAAAAAGGCTCGCTTCGCTCGCTAGATTGCGTATATTTATAATAATATAGTAAAAAAGGCTCGCTGCCGCTTGATTGCGTAGATTTATATTAATGCATAGCAAAAAAGGCTCGCTTCGCTCGCTAGAGTGTACATGTTTATAATAGTGCATAGTAAAAAAGGCTCGCTTGGCTCGCTAGAGTGCTATATTTACAATAATACATATAATGGAAAGGCTCGCTTCGCTCGCTAGATTGCGTATATTTATCATATTACAACGATATATTTTCTTTTTCTACTCTTTAAGAGCAACACGATTTCGTCGCTCAAAATTTTTTTTTATCCGGTCCGCAATAATGGCCGCCATTTTGAAAATATTTTTCGGAATATTACCAAAAACTATACAGCTCTGACATATAGTTAGTTTTACCTGTATACAAAATTTTATCAAAATCGGTCAATTTTTACGGCAGTTATCGCGACACGTACAAACAAACACACAAACATACAAACAAACATACGCTCCGTCCCAATCTTCTGTAATGTAAGAACTCACTTACGTTCGTTCAAAAAACAGTACGGGAAAATGGCTGGGTAATATAAACCCTCTTAGAGAATTATGGTACATTTAAATATAATGGTAAGAAAATCAAAACTCCCAATGAGAAATGAAATATTTGAGGTTATTATTTGTGGTTCGGTGCGTTCCCTAGCAATGAGGAAAAACTATCGCAAACCAAGGCGGGTGTTACTTTATAGAGGACTGTATACACGGAAAATAAACTAATAAAAAGATAGAAATGTCATAAAATAAGATAATTAAAGCCTGAATAATGTGGAAGTTTGTACCTGATTCCTGTAGTGATGATGGAGAGAGCACCGGTGCCTCGGTGACGTCCTGGCTGCATAAAAGGTAGAACTAGGTTTTCGGGTGTCTTTGAATCGATATCACCAAAAATAACAAAAGTCGGCGGTAGGCGGTTGAATCCGGTTTCACGTTCAAAAACCGGGTTAGGTTTAAGTAGCGGATTAGTTAGTGGTTGCGTTAGCACAAAACATAGCGGCGAGACGGAAGCGGATAGGCAACTAACTAAAACTATAAGTATAATTGCGCACTAGGCGGCGCTAGTAGTAACCTGAAGGCGGGAAACATTTTTAAGATTATATCAGGCAAAAATATAGAAATAAATAACAATCGTATAAAGATAATTAATAAAAATAAACAAAATCATACATAAAATCCTCCAATCATGTTCCAGTTAATTAATTAAATTTTAGTGTTTTTCACTGTGTCAGCAATGATTCTTTGAGCTTGTTTTTTTATTTATTTTTTTAATAATATCACAATATATTACGGTATATTTATTATTATTTATACAAGTATTAATTTTTTTACAAAAATCATTATAATATAATTTTAAAAATAAAGTTGGCAACCCTGATATCTACGGCTTGTTTTAATTTTTTACCATGAGTTGTCAAATTTGTGTCATGGTTTTTTTTATTTTTTGTTCATTTACTTTGTTTAAATAAAGGCAGTAGGTGATATAAACGATAACTTTTATAAACAAACGAAAAGTTGCAAATAATCATAATGAATCAGATAAATAGGTAATAAGAAGAATGAACATAGAAACATTGTTGACATTGATGAATTATTGGACCACACGCCACCTGATATTTTAGTATTGCATCAACTTTAAAGCAGTCTTTACTGCCAGCAAAATTTCGCAGTAAGTATTTAAAAACTTATAGTATAATTCAAAGATAGGTGTCAGTCAATTGAATTTTTTCACAAAGATTAAAGGTTATCAGGTTAAGGTTCGGGGATGAAGAATAATTAACTTTTGTATATTTTTTTCTGCCGTAAGTAGATACAATAATATATTTTGCTGCCTAGTAGCATAATATACTATTATATGGTGCATTGCTACAATAAGGGACTACAATAGGAGGGACTAACTAGAAAATTATCATAAGTGCCACGAAGAGTCAGATAATCGGATTATAAAGGTAAATATATTTTTATAATCAATCAAGTGGTAGTTTGAAATCAATTCGATCACATTAGCCGAACCTACTCGGAAATAACACACTCTTAATTTCCTCAGAACTTCAGCCAAGCAATCCAAACAAATTTCGAGCCAAACCTGTAATGACAAAATCTGACATAAAATATAACTCTTAATTCCCTCTTGATCCTTTCGCTGCTAATGACGGCATAAGCCGTCATTAGAAAAACTTTCGCGTGTTGTATATGACAACATATGCCGACAATTTTTTTATGATGACGTGGTTAGTGCTATGAGTATTATTTCGAACTTGTAGCGACGGGATAGAAATGTTCCTTAATGCGTTATCCCCTTTATTCAAGACCATTGAGTTCTTAAAGGGGATGAAGAGAATTCAACACAAAGACCACGTCAAAAAACTGCACATGCTTCGTACAAACTGCGCATGCTTACAATTCTTATAACAGCGCAGGTCTTAAATTTTAGAGGCAAACTTACCTCTCAATGGTTTCCAAGGATCTTGAATAAAGGGGATGACGCATTAAGGAACTTTTCTGACCCCATGGAAGTTGTATGAGATAGAGAATTAGGAGCAAACTTACCCCTTCCCCTTGATTATAATGAAAAAAGCGCCTAACGCAGGTTATGTAGCAAGGTTGTCGAGTTTGCTTCTCATCTTTCTTCTGTGCTTCTCGTGATTGTTGCATTTGTGGTGCTTGTTAAGTCATTTGTGCTTATATAATTTTAAATTTTTGAATATACTTTGCCTCTTCAGTGAGAGATAATTTAAGCGTGTTTTGTTATAACCTTCTTAAGCAATAAACAATGGAAACCATTGTGACGTAAGTTTGCCTCTAAATTTTAAGACCTGTGCTGTTTTAAGAATTGTAAGCATGCGCAGTTTGTACCAAGCATGTGCAGTTGGTTTTTGACGTGCGTTTCGTGTTGAATTCTCTTTATTTTCTGGTTTTCGATGGGGTCACTTGTTTGTATGGCAAATCGACTTAGTGCGTCATCCCCTTTATTCAAGATCCTTGATGGTCTCCCGTTGTTTATTGCTTGAGAAGGTTATAACAAAACACGCTTAAATTATTACTCACTGATGTGGCAAAGTATAGTCCAAAATTTAAAATAAAATAAGCAACAATGACTGAACAAGCTCCACAAATTTAACAATCACGAGAAGAACAGAAGAAAGTTTAGAAGCAAACTTGACAACCTGGCTACTTAATCTGCGTTTGGCGCCTGTTTTCGTTATAACCATGGGGAAGGTAAGTTTGCTCCTATTTCTCTATCACATACAACTTCCATGGGGTCAGAAATTTTCCTTAATGCGTCATCCCCTTTATTCAAGATCTTTGGTTCTGTCCAGAGATAATAAAACCTACGGGTTCTGTCAAACTGATACATCCATACATAGAGATATACACTAGAGCGGGCATAGCCTATCTAAATACATTGAAAAGTTTGAGACATCTTTTTAGGGCTGTCAGGGGCTCTGTGTAACCTAATTGAATCCTCCTTCAATAGCGAGTTAAGGTTATAATTAAATTTATTTCGGTTTCCCGCACATTATCTGTGTTTTTATTTATATTTTTAACGTTTAAGTAGATAAATTATTGTAATTTTGTACTGATTATTTGAATATATTTATAGAGAAGGTGGTCAGGTTACTTTTTCCATGTTTCAAAATTTAACCTATAGGGCCCCTCTAGTAATAATATCTCTATGAGATTAAAGAAAAACACACATCACCGTTACCTGATAAGAGATTTAAGATAAAAAACTAAAAAAATGTATTGTTAATGTATCATTATTATTAATGCATTATCATTTGAAAGAGTTAAGTTTATTTTGAAGAATTTTTTACAGTTGAAAGTTTATCGTTATCTCTTATCTATTATCTTACGTGTTATGTAGTGATTTTTTTATTAAATGCATTCATATCATGCTATATGTTAAAATAGGAAGTGGGAAAGGGTTTAGTGGTTTGTAGCTATTGTTCTTAATTGTTTTGATAACGCGTCGCTTCAACATTAATGCTTTGTTACCATGTCCAGTGAATTGGTGTCCAATGAAATTTTAGTTTGTGAACCTATTAGAGACTTGAAATCGATTTTACAATGGATTCCTCCAGAAAACAGTTGGGCTAAATTTGTTGTTGAAAAGACTAAAAGAACTTCCTTCTCATACTTAGGACCTTCGACAGAATGTATTACTTCAGGTGATAGACTTCCAGAGTGCCCGAAAACATTGGTTTGCCATGATATGAAAGGTGGATATTTGGAAGATAGGTAAGTTGCATTTTCTATTTATTACTTTTTGGTCATGTTGACTGTCATTCAATGAGGTTCTTTTATGTGACATATTTTACGCCTTGTTTCCTCTCCCAGCTTGTCTGTAGATTTAACTGTTAGTACTTTTACACAGATTTCTAAATCCACGGATCATATTATAGAACGATATATAAATACATACCCTGTAAGAATTATGTGCAGGGAATCCAGTCAGATACTAGAATCAGATACCAATCGGAATTTAGATCGATCCCCCGATATGCTGTATGTACCTTCAGAGGCGATTTTGATTAAAGGATTACATCTTGTCAAACTATTATTTCACGATATAATTGTGCGAGAGACACCTAGGTAATGTAACAAGCAAAATGCAATGCTACATCTGGGAACTGTTCCATCATTCGACATAATATCATGTCTCACTCTGTTTTGTTACGTCTAACTCATCAGGGCACTGACATAGCCTGAACTCACTCTGACCTTCAATTCATTTACCAGAGACAAGCAGTGCTCTCTTACCACTATCATGCATGGCAAGCAAAACATATATCATTTGATACTACCTACTATTTGATATGTAAAGATGTAGCATTGCATTTTGCTTGTTACATTTCCTAGGTGTCTCTCACACAATTATATTGTGTCAACTATTCATGTTTTGCAAAACACGGTAGTATCAAATGGTAAATTATTATTTCACTTAAATATTACTGTTTTACATAAAAAAAATTTTTAGTGAAACTTTATTATTATGCAAAGAAATCACAATTTAATTAAATGTATTTTTTTGTTTTAAACTTCCTTATAACCATAAAAGACGCGATGTTTTGGCGAGATCAGTTATCACGTAATCTCACTCGATCGACTAAACAAATACGGTGCAAGAACTGTATCGTATTAAATGCTTATGGAATATGATCACCTGTTCACTACGCTGTGTGTATGTAGTATGTGAATCTACTGGTTGGTCCACTTGGTTGAACTTAAGTAGGTGGGTCTGTGACTAGTAAAATGGGAGATGGAAGGAAAAAAGGCTAGTTCCGCTTAAAGGTGGGGCTTTTATTGTGTTACAACAGAAGGTTTCAGTACTGTTGCCACCAATGAGCAAGCACAATGGAGAGGTGAGTGTTATCAGAGAAGTCCCTTAGTTTCCACTAATTTTGTAGGAGAGGAGTCTCCCCGAATTAAGTCCCAGAAATTACTCCTCTAAAATCTACTGAGGAATTAGAAAACAGACATGAAATCCATGTCGTGATGTAATCCTGTTCACTAATGAACTTGATATAAACTATATGGAGGGTCCAGGACAGAGAATTCCAGCTTTGATCCGTAGCAGCACTGGTCTCTAAAGGTAGCAAAGAGAATGAGAGAATGGTAAGCTTGTCGGATGTTATCGGAGAGACTCATGTATTTCCAGTGAGCCTGAAAAACTTGAGTAGTCTCCATGACAAATTTTGTATTTTATAAGCATTTGTGCAAATTTTCTTTGTTTTTTGTTTCGATGATGCCTTATGTCTTTTTCCTGAAATTTGCTTACTATTACTATTATTATTACTTACTATTAAAAGACACACTACATCAACTATGCACAAGTACTTGCTTTTAGTATTTGTGGTTTACAGTTGTTAGCCAATTTTATTTGAAAATTTTTGTCTCTTTACATTTATTTTTCGGTGCAACAAAATCTTACAACTCCCACTCATTTTTATGAATGACATATTTATTTTGTTTGATATTGAAATGAAAATATAAAAAGGTTTTTTATATAATACCTCTTTTGTCTCCAATATAACAATTCAAAACAGCCAACATTCACATTTGTTTACTTAGCAAATAATGTGATTAAATTGTAATCATCCTTACAAATATTTTAAGGGTAATAATATCTGACATCTTTACAAGTTTTATTAGGGTTTCGAAGATAATCTTCGAAACCCTTATTTATTGATTCTATTGCTGTATAGTTGATGATTATTTACAGATTTGTGTACGGCAGTGATAAACACAACGGCTACAGATTCATCCACTGGTCATCGGTTGATGTCTTTGTTTACTTCAGTCACAACTTGCTCACCATACCTCCCCTTGGTTGGATTAATGCTGGTCACAAGCATGGAGTTCCAGTTTTAGGTATTGCATTTAATTAAACCTTGTAGTTGGTACTGTTTACCACTTGAGTGGTATCTATTGTCACGAGGAAATGGAAATGAATAAATAACCATTTATTACTACATTTTTATTTTGTGTTGCATAAATTTTGTTTTTACACTTTGTAGCTAACTTTGTACTTTCACTCACTGAATGAATTTTACTTTTACCTAAATGAATGAAATATTTATTTTATGTTTTTTCACATGTGTCATGTTTTATTTTCTACTCTTCAGGATTTTATGACTTATAAATATATATAACTTTAATATTTGTTTTACACAAAATGCATTTTCAAATGATCCACCATTTATTAAACAATTTTTGAATTTTATACCAAAACTATATCAAAACTGTTAAATTTTTATGGGACTTATAATGAGACATATAAACAAACAATCAAATATTGTGGCATTTAGCCATCTAATGAAAAGTTACTGATGTCCAATAATTGTTTCTCTGCCCTGTTAGTTGTCCTCAATTACAGCATCTTAAATGTTGTTATTTTGATAATTATGTTTCATGCTATTTTTAACTGGCTTTTAAAATACACCTCTAGGTTTAAACATTATGGTTCTCTCGGCTTACCCCTCAGGAACCAACACAAATACCAAGGCATGTTGACTGTTTCCTTCCTTGATACGCAATTAACTCTTAATGCTAAAAAATGTTATTATTATTATTATTATTATTATTATTATTTCAGTAAGTACTATTTTTATTTGGGGTATTTTTTAATCGGCAGCCCTTTCAAACCAGCAAGGAAAGGAATTCTATTGGTTCATTTGAACCTACCCCTTGGAGTTATCAACATAGACCAATAGAACTCATTCCTTGCTTGTTTCTTTTGGCATGCTACCAATTGGTTAGATCCTAAACTTTTGCTTTAGTTTATTTATTTATTTTTTGTTAATATAGGTACTCTTATTTCTGAATGGAAAGATGGAGAAGCCATTTGGAATGAAGTCCTGGAAGACCCAGCAAAAATATTAGAATTATGTCAAAAGCTGAGTGAAATAGCTGAGTACTACGGGTTTGATGGCTACTTGATTAATGTTGAAAACAAGATCAAACCTGAACATATATTCTCACTGGTGGATTTTGTTAAAATATTAAAAAGTCTTTTGTTGTCACATAATCCCGATTCTCTAGTTTACTGGTATGACTCGGTGATTATACCTTCTGGAGATATTAAATATCAAAATAAACTAAACGGATACAATGTGTAAGTTGTTTTTATTTATTTATTCACTTATTCCTTAAATAAATATATATTTTATTTCCTAATAAGTATGCATAAATACACTGTCACTTGAAGTCAAATACATTCCAATCAAATTTGTTTTATGTATTAAAAATTAATAACTCTGCTAAATTATCATCATAGTAGGTTTCTTCATACTATGTTTTGAAGCATCATATATAAATGTGTACAGGGTATGTGAAGTTTGGTATCGAGTTTGATATCTGCTGGGCAATGCCTGGACTTTTAATGACAGAGTCTCTGGGCTAAATCAATACATTTATTTTGATTTTGTATTACCTAAGAATGTATTAATAGGGTGGGGAGGCAAATAGACTGTGTAGTTGGGCCCTTCTTACTGGCGTAAAAAATTTATACATTGCTAATTATTTAATGATTTGTACTTAAGTTTATTGTATAGCTTCACTTATTAAAAACAATTATCGGCACACCCTAGTTTCATCATCTACTGTTTATTTGTAGTGGCTTCTTTGATGTTTGTGATGGAATATTTTTAAACTACAACTGGTCGGCAGCAGATTTAGTATTATCAGCTAAGAACAGTCGCAATAGATTACACGATGTATTTGTTGGTGTTGATGTTTTTGGCAGAGGCTGCTACGGAGGCGGAGGATTCAATACCAGGCTGGTAGTAATTTTCATTTATTTTTTGATGACAACTAAATAGTTGACACTTTACAGCCATGAAATTTATATTTACCACATTTATGCGTGTACTTCAAATTTTCTTAAATTTGGTTAATCAACACCTGTTCAGGCTGTTCACACAATTTCTTTTAAATCTACTTTAACTTCAAAACCATTCTTATTCTTGTAAATCATTATTTAAAATAAATTAAATAAGTCACTTATTAATAGTTAAATATAAGTTTCAATTTTAATTCATCATTTTTTTTAAATCAGTATAATAATTAATGAAAAAATATAGAGATTTATTAAGTAAACAAACTATTGTTTTCGTTTGATTAAAAACTGTACAAAGTGACAACAGCACTCTTGTATCATTTTTTGACTTCTTGGTGAGGCTCTATATTATTCTGACATCAGTATGGTTGGATGTCATGTAATTTGTTTATAATAATTATTAAAATACAACATGATTTTTATCAATGTAAACCTTATAGAATGACTGCAGTTTTTCTTCTATTGGTATCATGGTGGTTTTTCATATCATTTTTATTCCCTGATTCATTTTCTCTTTGTTGAGGTTTTTAACGTTTGTGGTTTGTTTATTTCCTCTTTGTAATTTAACTTTATCATGACAATGCATGTTTGAATCAGGAGGAAGTGCCAGTGGAGTGAATAGATAGAGTTGACTATGTTATCTCATGAAGGTTCATGTACCTTTTGTTTTTCTATAACTGGGCACTGATGATGGTCGCAAGGCTGAAAGAAATTATGTATTTGTTGTACTCAGTATAATGTTACTAAGTACAGAGAGGCTTTTGTTTTGTTTCTTTTTAGCTATTTTTGTGAATATTCAAAGTAAAATGAGCAAATAAGGTTAGTCATGGGGAGGGAAAGGGTTGCAGGGTTTTCTAAAGGAGGATGCATGGACCAGAATAATATATACTTATATAATATATATTATAATATATATATATATTATATTATAGTATGTATGTATGTATATATATTATTGTTGTTGTTAGTAATTTGTCTCCATTATAATTGATAAATATTAAATTTATGACACAGGATGGGACGTAATAATTTTTTTTAATTTTGCATTATAACTATTCCGCCTTCCTTAGCAATACAAGAACATATTCATGTTAAATAAAGATACTTGTTTTGGTCAGGTACTTCATTAATTTAGATGGTTTTATTTTAATTTTTTCTAGTAATTCTATAATTCTTTAGTACTTATGCTAGTCATCTTCTTTTCATATTACTATCACTTTGATTTCTGTTACTGGTAGAAATATTCCAATCATTATAATCTTTGTAGAAATTTCCATAGAAACTGACTCAGTTATTTTTAACGATGTATGTTATTAACATGAATATGCTTTGTATTGCTAGGAAGCGAAATATAGTTGTAATGCAAAATTAAGAAAATTGATTACATCCCATCCTGTGTCATAAAATTAATATTATTATATATATATATATATATATATAATATATTATATATATATATATATATATATATATATATATATATATATATATATATTATATATATATATATAAATATATATATATATATATATATATATATATATATATATAATATATTATATATATATATATATATATATTATATATATATATATATATATATCGGCTATCAACACTTGTGTGTTCTAGGAAATAACCTAGAGGGATTTGTAACTAGGATTATGACAGTAAGGAAGTTAGAGGACAGATGATCTGAAGAAATATTGTCAATGACTAAACATTAGTCTCTTTCTACCAACACCAGGGCCCCTGTGTTCCTATCTGTTGCAAGAAACATGAATTTTGGCTTTTATGAAGAAGTAAAAACCAGCAGCATTTCTAAACTATCTGTTCCCATATAGACTTGAATTTAGTCAAGTGTCTAACTCGTGTTTACATGACACTCAACCAGTGGATCGCACTGACCCATTTGGTCCTCTAATTACCTACACTTTAATCCTTGGTTAATGCTTAATGAGTAATTTGATTATTTTAGCTTGAAGCTACTTTTTCTGCTTCACTATAGTATTGAAATGGTTCTTATCTTACCTGCTTTGACTTTCTAATCTTTATTTACTTTGTTACAGGCGGTAGAACTTATCAGTCAACATGGTCTATCTGTAGCGCTATTCGCTCCAGGCTGGGTTCACGAAACCCTTAAAGAAAACGATTCTTTCATTCATAGAGATTATTTATTCTGGTCGTCTATTAAACCTCTTCTTTATACCAAGGGACCCGCTAGTCTACCTTTTCAAACTTCATTTTGTCAAGGATATGGAGAAAAACTATATCAAAGAGGCATTGTAAGTGTTCATCAGTAAATCTTTATTTTTACAATAAAAAAATGTATATGTTTCAAGATCTTGAGCAAGTGCTAAATGAAATCTGCATCAGGGCCTGTAACAAAACTGGACATTAAGTTTAATGCTATTGAAATATTTACAATTCTTGTATTGAATGACAATACTTGTTATTCAATAAAATTTGAACTAATTCAGATATGGAAATAATACTTAGCTCATGTGCTGGTCATATGTAGGACTCCATCCATATCATGTTTCTGCTGATCATATATAGGACTCTTCCATATCGTGTTCTGCTGATCATATGTAGGAACTCCATCCATATCCATGTTTTCTGCTGATCATATGTAGGACTCCATCCATATCATGTTTCTGCTGATCATATGTAGGACTCCATCCATATCATGTTTCTGCTGATCATATGTAGGACTCCATCCATATCATGTTCTGCTGATCATATATAGGACTCCTTCCATATCGGTTCTGCTGATCATCCATCCATATCATGTTCTGCTGATCATATGTAGGTACTCCATCCATATCGTTTCTGCTGATCATATGTAGGACTCCTTCCATATCGTGTTTCTGCTGATCATCATCCCATCCATATCAATGTTTCTGGCTGATCATATGTAGACTCCATCCATATCATGTTTTCTGCTGTTCATATGTAGGACTCCATCCATATATGTTTCTGCTGATCATCATCCATATCATGTTTCTGCTGTTCATATGTAGCCATCCATATCATGTTTCTGCTGATCAATGTAGGACTCCATCCATATCATGTTTCTGCTGATCCTCATAATGTATCATATGTAGTCTCTGCTGATCATATGTAGGACTCCATCCATATCATGTTTCTGCTGATCATATGTAGGACTCCATCCATATCATGTTTCTGCTGATCATATGTAGGAACTCAATAAATATCATATGTATTTTATCCATATCAATCACCATTTCATGTTCTGCTGGTCAACTACATTTCTGCTCTTATTTGTATACTTTGTATTTTTATTTATTTATTTTTCTTTCTAAGTAGGGTTTTAATTATTTTTTTTTGTCTTATTTGTTTAATTGGCACTGAAGATGACCTCTTATTAGGTCGAAAGCGCTCTGCTTTATTGTAAATAAATATCATAAACTGTGGAGAGACTTTCTATTTTTTTTGTTCTTTACGATGGACTCCATTTATGCTCATTTTAAAACATCATTATTGACAGTTAATGACACATAGAATAGTATTTATGCAAGGGATGAAAGTAATTTTTACAGCTTAAGTTAAAGTTTCGTTCCAAGGCAGCGCCGAAGGAGGAGACTTCATTACCACGAGGCCCGGTAGGGCGGGGAGATAAAACTATTGGCTCCCGAGGCTTGCCGAGAAGTTAACTAACATTTTGGCTCCCGAGGCTTGACGATGGAGATAATACGGGAGCTGAAAACTTTCATCCCTTGTTGCATATTAAATTTTATCTACAACTAGAACTAATACTACAACTATTATATATTCTTAGCTCCTTAATTGTTATTGTGTTAGTTTAGTTTATTCTTACCATGTCAACTACTCTGATGAAGAGAGAATAAAGCCACTATCCTCGCATTATTTTATTGTAAGCTGTCAATAGAATAATCTGTAATACTATATTTGTAATTTAAACATTAGCGTGTGTATATTGTATATTCTACCCGTAGTACCAACATAACACTGAAAAAAAATCCTAAAAATTTTACTAAAAAATGCTGTCAAGTTGGCAACACTTTCACAATTTCACAGTACCAACATAACACTGAAAACCTAAAATTTTACTAAAAAATGCTGTCAAGTTGGCAAACACTTCACTTTTCTCCTAGGGAGGAAAAGTCCATTTACAATGTGAGATAACCAGACTGTATGTAGAACTTACAATACAAGGAGTAGATACAAATTATTTTCTGGATCTAAAGAAAGGTTTTGCTAAGTTTTAACTCTCTAAGTGGATACACTGGGAGCTATCATGATGACATAGACACATATTGACAAACTTGGTACAAACTAGTCAGGAGGTTTTAAAAACACCTGTAACAGATGATTCAGGAGAAATCCAGGTTTTGGGTTTTTAGTGCCAACACTTGGTATAAATTTTGTAGGCCCCAACAAATCACATCAGTCCCCAAATCTTAATGGAATAAGGTGCTTTAATAAATTACTAGCTCAATAGTTGAACTTCCACCCCAAAAATTTTTAAAAAAGCATTAAAACATTGTTGCTGAGAAAGCCTACTATAATGTTAAACGAATTTTTAGCTGATAATTTAGTATTCCCACCTTAAATGTTTAGTGTTTCTCAGTAATGTTATGCTTTTTTTTTTTTTTTTTAATCAAGTTGTTATTCAAGTTATGCTGCCTATGTTTATGCATCTATTTAATAATTAATAATCTATTTGTTTTCTTGTTTTGTTTTTTTCAATTTAATTGTAAAATTTTGACAATTGAGAAACTTTGTAATAAAGTAACCTCAAGTATGTAAATAAATAAATAAATAAATGAAGGACAGTATAATATAGTGAAACTGAAAATCTGTATTAGAATTTTTCATTATACTGAAATTGCCAAATGCAACTAGAAGTCATTTAATATAGAATAGAATAGAATATTTTTTTATTGCTTAAGAAATATAAATCTTTTTACAATTTCTCATACATATTGTTAGGTACTTACATAAGTTATAAAACATAATTTCCTCGCGGGGGCTACATGATATGTACACTCACTGAATTTTTATAATTAGACCATTTCTCTAAAATATCTCTTATATTAGAATCGCTTATTTCATTATTAGTGTTAATTGTTTCACCAACACTGGAAAGTAAGATTTTGAAGTTTGGAGATCCAACTTGTTTGTTGAATTCTTTTTAAATCAATCATAGCCAATAAACATTGTTTAGGAATGCTGGACTTATCCATTTGGATTAACATATTCCACCACAACAGTGATCTTTGGATCACTAGATTACTGAGATGTTCAACGCCCAACTCATTTCTAATGTTTTTGTAATAATTGCATTGAACGAATTCTAATTTGTCTAAGTAGTCTAGTGACCAGATCTCACTGCTGTACAGCAACACTGAATTTACCAATGCTAGTAAAAGTTTTTCTTTTGAGTTCCTATTATTTGATATAGCTCTTAATAATAGTTCTCGGACCATTGCTGATGCCAGGTTAAGTAATTTAATTATCGTTTCTCTTTCTTGTTTGAGTAAAATTAGTTGGACGTAATCCATTGTCAGTACTATTTACAATTAACGACGTTTCGGGAGCAGGTACTTCTCCCATCATCAGGTTCGTCTTGAGAAAGATGGTGTGTGAGTCAAGTGTTGGGTGTTAGGACTTTAACCTAACTTCGTAGGCAGGTTTCAACGACTTTGTTACGCACTTTGAAACCTTGTCTACAATGGGGCCTTCCCCGGTCTATATAGGGATTAGGGCTCCTTATATACCTCCTAGCTACCTGCGAATACGTATTATCGAGATCTTTCAAGTTCTAATTCTGCCCTTTTTTTTAGCTCCTTCTGAAGCATTGGGATACATATCGGATCGATATTGATGTTTGTTTGGCTTATGGGTGAGTTCTCGGACGTCGCCATATAGGCTGCTTCTTTAATTGAAAACTTGCTCCTTTCTAGAACTTGAAAGATCTCGATAATACGTATCGCAGGTAGAAGCTGCGGTAATAAGGAACCCAATCCCTATATAGACGGGGAAGGCCCATCGTACAAAGGTTACAAAGTCGTTGATACCTGCCTACGAGTTAGGTTAAAGTCCTAACACCCAACACTTGACACACACACTGTCTTTCTCAAGACGAACCTGATGATGGAAGAAGTACCTGCTCCCGAAACGTCGTTAATTGTAAATAGTACTGACAATGGATTACGTCCAACTAATTTTACTCATAATTCCACCATTTGTCACAAAATTTCACGTCTCTTCTTGTTTATAACCCAGGTATTTGTGTTCCAATAATGTCTTGGAATTACAAGTCTGAAATCAATATTGCAACCTAATTAAGTTCAGGTATTTTAAAACCTCCTGCATTTAATTTATGTGATGAATGTTGTTACTTGTTGTAGTTCTCTGTGTTTTCATGCTAGATGTGACTAAAAACAGTAATCAATAATTAAATCTAGTTTTGCTTTTTGGAAAGTAATAGTTTATGATGTATTGTCATTAATGACTCGGCAAATTATACTCAAAACATTCTCTTCGCCTACTTCCTCTCACCTTGTTAAGACTCCGACTGGACCTCAGATTCCGCTCACCACTTGTCAGATCTCTAGCACTAACTTTTGTCCTTAGAATATGAAAGTCGCCTAGCACAGTCACTCTTTCCCATCTTCCCCCTAGCTTCTCAACCTAGCATAAATACTATAAATATAAGAAGGAGACAAGGAACCGTAAACACAATTGTAATTCCCACCTGATAACACGAAAGCCCGGTTGCCCTGGTGGACATTAAGTAGGGGTACCACCCTAAACACAAAACATCATTTTAAATATGTGCCATAAATATCTAATTAAGAAGAAAAGATCGTAAAGAACAAATAGATATACTTTAAAGCACCTGCTGAGAATTTAATAAACCCAATCTTAGATGGCATAAAGGGTGCGGAATACAAGAATCTACATTTAGTTTGATGAGGACTACTTAAATTAATATATTTAATTAAAAAACGCGTTTTAAATACAAATAAATAATGTCTTAAAAATATTTGCAATAAACCGACTATTTTTTATTAGTATTTTATGATATACAATTATTAATTATAATAGAACATAATAAATTCAGTCAACCAGAAGTATTCAAACTTTTAGGGTGCAGCATTACTGTAGTGGCACCAGTGAACCGCCTTTCGTGTTATCAGTAGTGCTTCCTTCTATATAAGTATTATTCTAATTCTCAACACTAGTGCTCAATGCTGCTTAGCTAAGTGTTAAGCTGCATGGAAGGGCAGATCAGAGAAAGCTTTCCCTGCTGGTGATGGAAAGACAGAGTTAAGTATTTAAGTGGTGAGGACAGTTCTGAGTAGCAGACATCCTTGTATTCTCCATATTGAAATGCTTTCTGTGTTCGTATTGAATTATAACCAATAACATCAAAATATGCTTAATTAAATATTAAAATCATGCATTATTAATTATTATAATCATTTAGAAAAAAAAAAAACTACACTTCAGTAAAACTCAATTCAACATTATTCATAAGAGAATGCAGTGCTGTAATTGTAAACCAACTGTATAATAATACATTTTAACAATTTTCCTATTCATGCTTTTTTTTTATTTTTTCTTTTCGTTTGTACAAATCATTTTATTTTACAATTGAATCAGTGGTTTAAAAACTGTCCTTTCTAGGTCTCCGCCAATAAATAATATACTTGGCAAACCCAAAAATAAATACAATAAATAATACTTGGTCCACCTGTCACAAAATATTTAATACTGTAAACAGCACTTACAAATTCAATACAGAAGATTGCTTTGGTATCTCTAACAACCTACTGAAGCAGATAATTTATATCAAATCTTACGCCTTTGCATAGTCTTGTTAACCGAGTCTTATTGGGGGGAATGACGTTCTGGAAGTTCTGACACTTACTAAAGTGAAACTATATAAAAAGAAAATATTGACCGACCCTTCAAGTTATCGACCGTGTCGTTGACACCCTGTCTTCGTCTAAACTGCTTGAGACTATTGTAAAAGAACAAATGGTTAATTATTGGAATGTACTAAGTTTTCTCGAGTGAAACAAATTGGGGGCATACAGAAGACCAGCAGTATGGTCCACGAACTCTAGCTGTTATGAATAGGTAGTGATAGGCGATTGAGGGCTAGAGAGGGGAGAGTAATGTTGAACGCCATGCAACTAGATCTTAAAAAAGCACTTTGAAACCCATGCCTTGCTCTATATTTATTATAAGCTTGCATTTTTTTTGGTTCAAGGTATGCCAAAACATTACATTATGCTTTCTATGTAAAGGTATCAATTGGTGTCCACAAACGAGAAGAATCTCTAGTAAGCAAGAGATAGAAGGCGGAGCAGGAAGGTTCTGTTTTGGCTGCTTGGGCTTTCCATAATAGCAATCAGATATCTATAATAATTAAAATCTTTAAACCAGTGCAAACCTCCTGGCTTTGATGAGGATTTAAGTCTCTTCTCTGAGGACTCAACATCTGATCCACACGAATAAAAAGATTAAATGCCCTAAGGACAATCGCCCGCAGACAGAGACTAAAAAAGTGGTGGAACCAATACTTTTGAATAAACCATTGAAAAACACACGAGTTTACCTTGATCTTAGGAATACAAAACTGAAAAAACTCCAGTAATAACTTCTAGGATCATCTGGACTCCCAAGTTTACTTGGATACCACAATATAAATAGGTTCACAAAACGTGTCTCATACATTTATGTTTTAAGAAAAGCTGTTGGCAACACAATACCCTAGAGACATACTCTCGTTTTGGTTTATTCTAGCCCATGGTGCAGAGCCGCTGGCTATGCAATCACATTATGGGGTCATGCAACATTTCAAGCTTATTGTTGCTACAGAAAAAATGCAGTCAGCGATCATTACGCAAATTAAGCATGATTGTTTTAAAAAGCAAGGCCAAGTGACAATTTATAACATAATTATAATATAATATAATTATATAATATATAATATATATATATAATATATAATTTAAATATAAATATTTTAATAATATATATATATAATGTACTACGTAATATAAAATTATGTAAATACACATCATGGGTACCAACACTAATAAAAAATATAATTAAGAGATCCTCTTATCGCTTAAGAAAACGGAAGTAGAACTAAAAATTCTTGGAATTAAATTATTCAATTTCCTTCCACTCCTAATATAAAATATATGAAGCTTTAATCTTTTTAAAAAAAAGGAATAAAATCTTGTTTTGGAAAACCCATTTTACACACTAACGAGTGGTTGATTTTGTAACAACCATACATACGAGTAATTTATTTTCTTTTTATTGATTTTTAATATTTTTCTGACTTTTTTCTATTTGTGCAATTTTTATCTTAATGAAACAATAAGTTCTTGTTTCTTAAGCATACACTGCTGAAAAATAAACAAATACTGATCCATGTAATACTGCGTATGTACACAATTTTTTGTTCTGCAAATTTTTTTTTTTGTGGCTTAACCCCCCACCTCTATTTTACATAAAAATGTAAGAAAAATTCTAATCATCATGTGGTAGTTTTCAGGTTATTTCAGATTCTCCGTGGTATGATCTGAGTAATACAGGATATACTAACCATCTGATTTATTGGAAGCAATAATGAAATCCACCTGTAATCAACTTATGCTCGCAATTGCTTTAATGGTGGTACGTTGTATTCTTGTGAATAAATCACGAATACACAGACAAAGAACAACCTAAGATCATCTATGTATTATTTAATTACTTCCAAATACTACCAGTATAGCCTGCAGTTCTTGACAACCAGTTCCATATAAGTCATGAAATGGCAGCAGTGTGGAAATTATAAGAGGAACAATCAAAGCCTGAGATATCTCAACATCACCTAAAACTAATGTCACATAGCTACAGAGACTACAGTCTCTCTAACCTCACATAGTTTATAGATCAGCCAGACAGCCTCGGAAACCACACATAGCTCTTATAGCTCAGCCGAACAGCCTCTGTAACCACACAGAACTCTTATAATAGCTCAGCCAGAACCAGCCTCTGTAACCACACACTAGCTCTTATAGCTCAGCCAGAACAGCCTCTGTACACCCACACATAGCTCTTAAGATCAGCCAGACAGCCTCTGTAATACACATAGCTCTATAGCCTCAAGCCAGACAGCCTTTCGTAACCTTACATAAACTCTTATGCTCAGCCAGACAGCCTTTTCTAACCGTACATCAGCTCTTATAGCTCAGCCAGACCTCTTTGTAACCGCACATAGCTCTTACATAGCTAGCCAGCAGCCTCTAATAGCTTGGACCACCCTAGTGACTAGTTGAAAGCTTCGTGGTGACAATGCAAAATTTTTTAAGAATCTTTATATTACTATTTTTTTTATTTTCTAGCCTATGCTGTGTTATGAATTGAACTAATTAATTCCTGTAAAGTTAAAATAATAACTGTCTTAATTATTCTTTAGCCTTTAATAAATATTAATTAAGTATTTGTTTACTTCAAGTATTACATAAATACATACACCACATAATTATTTAATATAGATGCATTGTAATACTTTTTCCTTTCAACTATTCTAATTTTAGTGAATAATAAATAATATTTTAAATGCTATTATATGCAATCTAAACTAATTATCCAAGTTCTAGCAAAAAGGAAGTGGGTCGGATTAAGCTAATTCAAGTTTATGCACCTACAAGTGAAGGCGAGTGATGAAGAAAAGATAAACTTTTATTCTAATGTCACAACCAAGCTATTAGAGGAAAGATCACTGTCCCAATATACCAGCTATCATTAGTGTTGGAATGCTAAGGTTGGGAATCAGGAAGCGAATCAATGTGTTGGAAAGTTGGTCTTCCGGAAAACGAAATGAAAGAGGTAAGGGATGAATTGATTAATAGATGGCTTTAACAATGTTTAATTATGAAACCTTTAATATAGACCCATAAATGATAGATGGACCTGGACAGCCCCAGAATGCGAAACAAAAATCAAATTGCTATTAATATAATAAGAAGCAATTTAATTATAGATGTTGCCAGAGACGCCTATAAACATTTGGAAGTCGACCAACCGCTCTCTAACTGCAGTTTAGAAGTAAAAAGAAATACAGAAAACAAAAAGAAAAAATAAACTTATGAGTTCCAAGAAGAACTAAAAAATAAATCAATATGAAGAAAAAATAACAGGAACTTGAAGGTGTATAAACGCAACAAAAATTATAATGAATTAAACAACAAATAACTAAAATTCTGATTGATGCAGCTGATAACACGAACAACAGAAAGAAGATAAAAATAAATTCCCTAGAAATATAAAAAACTAGGAGAAAAGAGAAGGTTAAAGCAAAACGGAAATCAAAGACAGAATAGAATTTTTGCAGAAATATCAAAGTAATAAGAAAGAGAAATAGAAAACTGGAAAACAAACATAGAAAAACCAAAAAAAAGCAAGTTATAATACTAGTACTAGTCGAAAGAGATAAATATGGGAAAACACAATTAGGAAATAATAAATAAAGCCATGAAAAGACTTCAAGGGCATGTTAGAAGAGGTGGCTGATGCGATTCTCAATGTGATTTGCTATTTACAAAACTAATATACAAATGTTGACAACGCAAATAAACAAATCTAAAGAATATAAAAAACCAGATGAAATTCTAAGCGGCGGAAGAAGAACAAGGAATAAGTCAATGAGCATCTAAAGCTGGAGTAAGCATGTTTCTACTAAAACTCTGCAAATTATACAAGAGTGTTTAAACCAAAATAAGAATCTGAATATGGGTTCGGAATCTAAGTTAATGCTCTTATTTAAAAAAAGGAAATAAAATGTAATAAAAGAATACAGGCCCATTAATTTGCTGTCTGTAATCTATAAAGTCTTTATGGCTAATAATCACAAAAAGACTGATAAAGCTGACGGGATGAGAGCAATTCCTGAAGAACAAATAGGGTTTTAAAAGAAAACTTTTTCTACCAGCAGATGGAATATCTCACTGGCAACAGCCAAATCATTGCAGATCAAATAATATCAAATGAAAGCGTCTTCTATTTCATAGACTTTGAAAAGCATTGATTCTATCTTCAACCAGATTCTATTTATCTATATCATTGATACTACCGAAGTTTGCAAACATGAATAGTTGACACAAATATTATCATCCTCTAAAAGAATTAAATGTTACGACCCACGATAATGAATATTTAATATATATATATATATATATATAATTATATATATAATATATAATATATATATATTAATAAATATTATATTATATTAATAATAACATATAATATATTAATTAATATAACTAATATAATATATTTAATTATATAATAATATATATATATATTATATATATATATAATATAATATATATTACATATAATATATATATATTATATATATTATATATATATATTATATTAATAAATATATATATATACAACCAACCACACACACACACACACACACTACACACACACACACACACACACACACCACACAACAACCAAAAATAAAAATTAACTTTGAAGGAAAAAAGTAAACTAATAAGATATAAACAGAAGGGCTGAGACAGGGTGAATGTGCCCTCCGCAAATCTTATAACTTTAGTGCTGGGACCGAGCTTTTAAAGAACTAAATTGGGAGCTTAAGGGCTTAAGGTTAATGGAATATTTTTCAATAGCATAATTTGCGATCGACCATTGTTTTTTAATCAGTATTCAGTAAGAACTCCAGGAAATGTGGAAGAGTTAATAGCAGTAGCTGAAGAAATAGGCTAAAAATAAACTCTGAAAAAACAAAAGTGACTTTATTACAAATATTGTATAAAATTAAGACATATTGAACAAGTTAAGGAATTACATATCTGGAGGTAGAAGTACCTAACTCATAGCATGATAATGAAGATCGTAGGGAAATAACAAGAAGCATTAAATAATGTCCATGCGAAGAGGTAACAACTACCAACAAGGTAATACCGAAGCACACTGTTCAGATCAAGATGTTCGAGATCCAATGAAAGAAGAAATTGGTAGGAAGCCACTGTTCGTCTACCCCAGTAATTGACTTACAGAGCAGAGACTTGGCGACCCCTAACTAAAGAAAGAATTAAGAGAGTAAGAATTCAGTAAGGTCCATGATGAAGAAGTATGCTAAAGTTAAGAAAGAAAGAGACAAGACATCAAGGAGTGGCTTCGTAAGCAAACCATTTAAAGGAACATCAGGTGAATAAATCACACAGAAAATGGCAATAGGGCTGGACATATTATCCAGAACACAAGACCAAAGATGGACAAGGAAATAACTTCGAGTGGTGTTCCTAGAAGAAATTCAACAGGAAAAAGGGAAAACCCAAATATGAAATGGGAAAGATATTTCAAAGAGTATGGTGAAGACAAGGTGACATGGTATGCCGAATTGCCCAGCAGAGAGCAGCAGTGGAAAAGCGATGTCTCCGTTTTATATTCAACGTCTATCTACTACCCTCCTACCAATTAAAAAACAAATAATATACTTATAAGAGATGATTTTAATCTCTTTATATATCTAGTTTCTAAGTTAATTGAATAATTAATTTTCTACCCCCTTTATCTTTTGACCTGGATTAACCCTAGAATCTTGCAATTGGCTAGCGACAGATCATCTTGGAACAATAATTACTTAGAAATTACAATCTCTTTATCTATTATAGAAAACGAACCCATGGTTTGAAAATGACTAATTTTTCGACCTGCTGACTGACTACCTCACTCACATCATCATAATTCTAAGGCACTTCTAATACCCTTAGAAACTGAAATTGAAAACTGAGGGTCAGGATTGTTTGATAAGCAAGGAACAAATGGTCAAATAGCATATTTATTAGATCTCTTCAAATATTGGTTTTACATAAAAGCTTGCATTGAGTGTCAATAACTTATATATGTGAAAAAATAGTTAAGTAGTGCAGGTATCAACACATATAATGAATAGACATTTACAAATCCATCTAGATTTTATATATATGGTACATAAAAAATGACCAAAAAAGAACAGAAAAAGGCTTCTTCCAAACGTCCCCCATCCTTACGGTTTAGAAGCAAAAGTTAATCGCAAATTAACTTACAAAAAGAAGTGAAAGATCCAACAAAAACACTCTGGGAAAAAGGCAGCCAAGTCTTGCATAAAAAGTTTTGATATCATAGCTTACACGCCAAGTCCTATTCAATTCCTTGTTTCATAAATCTTGAGAGGTATAGATGGTTTATTAAATACTCCCAATGCATCCGCATCAACAAGCCTACAAAATTAACAGGTAAAGAAAATTTCTGAGATGCAAGAACGCAGAGGTAAAATTAAATAATCATGAATTTCTTCTTCCCAAATTATATATGATGTTTTTTTTTAAATATATAAAATAGGTCTTACCTTCTATTATTCATTTCTAATTTCGTTATTTAGCGTTCCTTGCAAGTCCAGAAATTTCTTTTACGTAAATTTTCTAAAATTAAATTCTAAAAGGAAAGAATAGAACTTGGCGTATAAACTATGATATCAATAACTTTACTCAGACTGCAGTCAATTTTTAACCCGGAAAGTGTTTTTGTTGGCATTTATTTATTTGGTTTATATGGTTTATTGGTACTATATAATAATATATATATATATATATACTTATATATATATTATATATATATATAATATATATATAATAATATATATATAATATATATATACTTTGGCAGAGCATTTTTTTACGGAGTGTTTTGTCTGGATTATTCTATTTGGTTTATCATGG
>JACMZG010001908.1:44925786-44967467 GCA_018340805.1 Microvelia longipes | reverse complement strand
TATATTTTATATACTATATGTAGTATATAGTATATATATATATATATAATATAGTATATATATATATAGTCATATATATATATGATATAATTATATATATATATATATATATAATAGTATACTTAATATATATTATATATTTAGTCTATATATAATATACTATATATATACTATATATATATATATATATAATTTTATGTTTCAGGTTTGTTCTTAATGTGAATTTTAAATTTTTCTTTTTGACTGTTGGTGAGATTGAGTGTGACAAGTTCATCCACGGGAACACTCAGTAGAGCCGGATGTTCTCTGGTCCCGTCTTTGGAAAATTTGAATGGGCCTCTAACAAGGTAAATATAAATTTCTTACATGTCTTTTATTACAGACTTGTTTCAAAAATCTCAGGCTGGATTATACATGTCTAATAAATTAATATTAAAATGTGTAGTTTAGCCCGAATAACAGTTTTAAATTATATTAAATGTGAATAGTTTTAACATGGCAATGGTTAAGCTTGTTATTAAAGTTTGTTATGAGTTTGAACTCAGCGATGATTTGAAAGATGAGATCATCCTGAGTTGGGACAAAACAATGCTCAAGGTCAAGATAACATCCACAGATATTTTAAATAAACCATGTTCTTTAGGCCTAGAAGACCTGTAAATGAATGAGTAGTTATTATGTCATGTAATAAGTGTGAAATCGAAACGCCGTGATTTGACATCTCTAATTAGACTATGCTTTTCAATGAGATAACATTCCCAGATATTTTTAATAAACATGTTCTTTTTAGCCTTGTAAAGAGCCTGTAAATGAATGAGTAGTTATGTCAGTGTGAATGAGTGTGAGTGGAAACCCGTGAATTTAACATCTCTAATTAGACTATCTTTTAATGAGATAACATTCACAGAATATTTGTTTAAATAAACATGTCTTTAGCCTTGAAGCCTGTAAATGAATGATATGTATGTCAGTGCTGAATGAGTGTGAATGAAACCCGTGAATTTTGCACCATCTCTATAATTAGAACTATGCTTAATGAGATAAGACATTCACAGATATTTTTTAATAAAACATGTCTTTTAAGGCCTTGAAAAGCCTATAAATGAATGAGTAGTTATTGTCAGTGTGAATGAGTTGTTGAGTTGTAACCCGTGAATTTGACATCTCTAATTTAGACCTATGCTTTAATGCAGATAACATTCCCGATATTTTAATCAACCAATGTTCTTTAGCCTTGAAAGCCTGTAAATGAATGAGTAGTTATGTCAATGTGCAGTGAAACCGTGAATTGAACAAATCTCCTATATTAGATATGCTTTAATGAGATACATTCACCAAGATATTTTTTATAAACATGCTTCTTTTAGCCCTTGAAAGCCTGTAAATGAATTGAGTAGTTAATGTCATGTGGAATGAGTAGTGAGTGAAAACCCGTGTATTTAACACTGTCCTAATTAGACTATGCTTATAATGAGCGCACGTTCCGATAGGATTGGTCTTCTGGTAGGGGTTACCACCCTTGGCTATTTAAGCTAGCTCTTGAGTCAAATCTAAGAGAGTCATAATGAATAATGAAGTAGTAATGAAGTAGTAATGATTCAGTAATAAAAGAGTCATAAAGTAGTAATTAAGTAGTAATGATTTAGTAATCAATCAGTAAAGTGTTAGTTTGAGATTTGTATAAAAGTTAGATGCTCCTCACTATTATCGTCGAGCGACCTGTAAGTAATTCTTTGTCCTATATAGAGTTTACCGTTTGTATGTGCATAGTAGTATTGAGTAACTAAGGAAACTGACTGATCTTACCTAGACCTGTTAAGCATACCTACTATTATACTAATTATTTTAATACAACGTATAAATATATATGTCAACTTAGTTTTATCAATAAACGTATAAACTCTGAATGCTACTTATGTTTTCTGATTAACACCCTGATATCTTTCAGACTTAATTAGGCCAGGATTCCTAGTCAAAGGAATCCCCTTTTTCTGTGGGGTTCCGGACTGGCCATCCGGTGTGAGTTCACCCAAAGCCCCACGGTTAAAATAGTTTAGCCCGATACAGTTTTAAATCATCCCATTTGTTTGTAGTTCTTAAAAGCATCATGTATTGATTTTTTATTTTAATATTAATGTATGTAATCAAAATCCAATTAATGTAAGCAATTAATAATAATGTACTGTGTTATACATTATTTTATTTTACATATTTCAATAAGTTTAAATCAACTCATAGTTGTGGACAAGCTTCACTTCTACATGAAGGCCTTACTTAATTACAGGCTTGCTAAGTGCCAAGTTTATTGATGCTTGCTTGAGAAGCTACTAGTATTTGTGTATCATTGTGTGCTAAGCATACATCTGGAGTAAGGCTACTGAAAAGTGTTAAAGCTATGTAGCATAACACAGGTCAGAATAACTCCATATACTCCAAAGAGACTAATACTATTAGAGGGAGGATACAACTGCTCTTATCATTCCTTGGGTAGCTAGGTGCCGTAACTGTACATTAGTGACGTCATTTTTTTTATTTTTCCTAATAATTACAATTTCACGTAAATATTACATTATTTTTCAACTATTTTGTTTTAAATCAAGTAAAATGAATTTAAAATAAGTTTTAATTATTATCTATTGCATGTATTGCATCATTAATTGTTAGTGTTGAATAGAGTTGTTTAATGTGGCATCACTGAAAAATGTCTGCTGTTAGTAGAGTGCATGCTACAGTAGAAGTTGTAGAGGGGTGGAGGAGTATCAAGTCTCTTTCTGGGGAGACTATAGTAGGGGTAATTACAGTTACGGCACCTATGGAAACTGTCTCACTTCCAGACCCCCTTATCACTGTGGTTATCGGGTTGTGTACTCCCTCTAATAGTATTAGTCTCTTTGATATACTCACTATAGAAATGAGGAAGTGGTGTAGTGAGGCATATGAGGTAACAGTCTGCAGGCAGCAAAGCCGTCCTCACTCTAGAAATTGGATACCGATACATCTGCTCTCTAGTGGAGAAAAAGGGAGATATTGTAAGAACGGTCTTCAGGAATTAGGACTTTGAGATAGATATCGTCTTTTTCTCTTACAAGATGTTTTAGATTTTAAACTGAGCAGTGAGAAGTCATTTATTATGATTATGATCTTTATTTGATTTTAGAAAAATTCTTTGCTCAAATCAAGAAATGGAAAGGTGGCCTGAAATCTCAGATTTTATTTTACCTAAACGTTATACTGATTATTTTGAGAACAGGAACACAGCATGGGAACAGAGGTTAGACTCTTCAACTAAATTCAATATTTACATAAAAATCGAGCTTATGGGCAGTAATGTTATGTCATTTTATAATTTATTATACAGGTTGTCCCTGGTTCAAGATAGCTATGGATTATTATTATTAATTAATAATATTATTATTATTAGTTATTAATTCATTAAGATCAAATATCAGCACAACCTAAAAGATCTTTGCTCCGATCTTGTGATAATTGGGACAACCTGTGTTCGTTTTAGTTAAATACTAACAGATTAGTGGAGATAATTAAGAGAGAGTTTCAGAGTTTTAACAAACTTAAGGACAATATTTGGATGAAGTTTGGTTGTGTCTGTAGATAATGTAATTGCTTTAGAACATTAGTCTCTGATAGGCTGGAGCTTCACACTTATGCAGTATATGTTCACTGGCCTCTCTACAGAACTGATAGATTACTCTCAAATACATCCATATTTAAAAGGTGACCTGTAAAGAAGCCAGATATAATTCTAAGATCTTTCTTATTAAGTGATAGCAGTAATTTGGGTCTTGTATTACTGGGCCAGACAAACAGCTTTGCTTGCCTGGGTTGTCCAGGAGTGTCCATCCAGTAACAATTCAATAGTTTCTCCTCTCATTTCTTAACCATATTAATAATACAGTTGCTGGAGACACACAGAAAGGTTCTGGACCGTCTGGTCTGGGAGGCTGTCAGCAGCGTCATAACCACTCTACACATTGTTGTCCTGGCACCCACATAAGAGACACATTGATGTCCTGGCACCCACATGAGAGACACATGATGTTCCCTGGCACCACATGAGAGACACATTGATGTCCTGGCACCCACATAAGAGACACATTGTTGTCCTGGCACCCACATGAGAGACACATTGTTAGTTTCATCACAGACGTCCTTCTTAGAGCCATCCGTGTACCATTTTATAGTCAAGTCAAAATACTTTATTTCAAATTATTTTTTTGTGAAACTTAATAAATTGGTTTTTATATTTTCAGGGATTTTGAATTCACTCTTTCTAATACTGCAATTGTTGGAATTGGTTGTGCATTAGGTGAAAACAGCCCACCTGTACTTTTGGGTCACATGAGCATAGACACTGTTCAACAGGGCTTTCAAAATGAAATCGTTTCATCCTAAAAGTTAACATTATTTATACATCAAAAATTTATGACGTCATGTTTTTTATATTTTTTTTTATTTAAAGCTTTTATTTCACATTTTTTATACAATCTTTATACATTAAGAATTGGTACAATTTAGTTTCAATCGTATTGCAATCATTAGTTACAGTTTATCAACTTATTTGCACATTATTTAAAAGTTAATAATAAAATATAACACGTGAAATCCCACAAGGAAGTCCTGAGTGTGGGAGACATTTTCAGTTATAAATGTAAGAGGTTAAATTTGGCGTGTAAGCTTATGAGGAAAACATAATTATAAGTTATGGAAAATTGTTTTTACAAATTTTTAAAAATTAAGAACAAGATTACAAGTTAAGAAAAAAATAAAAATATATATAAATAAACTTAGTTAATTAAAAGAAAAAATATAATTTTTAATTAAATTAAACCATTTTAAATTAATTTAAAATGGTGTTAGCATGACAAATTTTTGAGGCTGGTTTCGTTTCAATTGGAGCAGCCCGCAATAGGCTCTGTAACCTCTCCAACATATCGCAATGTGTCATACACACACACAGATCAGCCACCCCCAACACACAACTATACTTCAGGTAACTCTATCCTTTCAGTAACCAGCTTCATCAAGATCACACTGTACTCGGGTAGCGTCGACACGAGTACCTATGAAGTAAAAGTGCAGATGGCTACTGGTAGCGTCATTAGGGTATAAAATTATATATATATAATATATATATATATATATATATATATATATATATATAATATATATATATATATATATATATATATATATATATATATATATATATATATATATATATATATATAAATATACTTTTGGTACCAGGAAGTCCTCCACTTCTGTTACCTCTTAAGCTTCATTTTCATAATAAAAATTGAATTATAATTAAAATTCTCTAAAATTAAAAATTTATCAAAAAAAGTATTTGCAATGGAAATATCAAAACTTAGAGCAACAGTTTACCCTGCACCCGTCCTGCAGCCTCAGGTAAAAGAGATATAAGAAAATACAGACTTCCAAATCCTCTAGTAGAACCCCCCTCCCCCCGTCCATAAATGCTCCTCTTTGTAGTCCTGTGCAACCTTTGAGGAGAAAGTGGCCTCGAGACCAGTCGTCTTTGTTTACTAATTTATTTATCTAAATTTTTTCTCTAAATCACTTTCTCTTATTTCTGTTGCTACTTCCCTTTCAGTTTCTGAAGAGCCTTCAGTTCCTCCAGTAGGCTAAACCTTCAGTAATATCTTGTAGCAAATAATTCCTCTATTTTTCATCCAATTTCTTTTAAAAGTGGTACCCATATTATTGAGACTACTCTGGGTTTATCTGTAACTTATTAATTTATCTCAGTTGTTTGTAAACAAAGGATTTTAGTGATTCCACCAAACATTGGAAGTGCTGGAACTTTAGAATAATACTATATATAGAAGGAGCACTACTGATAACTTTGAAAGCATGGAGATATATTACTAGAGGAGCCCTATTGGTTGAATTTTGAAACATCGAAAAAGTAACCTAACCACATTCGATTATCATTTTCAACAAATAAACAAAACAAAAAAAACAGTAAATTATTTAGTAGAATGTTTAAAATACAAATCACAATACAAACAATCTGCGGGAAGCCGAAAACAATTGATTAATTAAAACCTTAACTCCCTCTTGGAGGAGGTTTCAATGAGGTTACACAGAGCCCCAATAAAAATGTTTCAGGCCTCTCAATGCATAAAGATAGGCTATGCCTCCTCTAGTATATATCTCTATGTTTGAAAGGTGGTTCACTGGTGCACTTAAGTAATACTGCCACACTAACAATATACAATTTTCTAAAAAAAAGTTGGCAATACTTCCGATTGCTGAATTATTATGCTCTATTATTAATTAATGATTGATTATTCATGAAATACTAATATAAATATCGGTTTATTGCAATATTTTAAGCATTTTAAACTGTATTTTAACGTTTTTAATTAAAATTATAATTAAAGTAGTCCTCATCAACTAAATGTAGATTCTTGTATTCCGCCACCCTTTTGCCATCTAAGATCGGGTTTATTAAATACTCAGCAGGTGTTTTAAATTATTATATTTGTTCTTTACGATATTTCTTCATTAATAGATATTTATGACACATATTTAAAATAATGTTTTGTTGTCAGGTTGGCAGCATTACTTAAGTGCACCAGTCAACCGGCTTTCGTGTGTTTACGGTCCTGTGCTCCTTCTATATATAGTATTATTGTAAGGCTGGAACACTTTATAACTGTGTAAATAATGTATATTTATAATTTAAAGTAAAGTAATGATCAGGTAAAGCTGTTTTTACACAATAAAACCTATTAAAATTGCTATGCGAGAGAGACTTGTAGTAGGTAGTAAGCTAGATATAGATTACCCCCACCCCTGGTCAATATTTCTCTGTCCAATGTATAAGCCTTGGACCTTAAGCTGGATAGGCCAACTGTTATTTGATTTCTTGATTTTTTTTTGCAGAATGACTTTAAATTCATGTATTTTTTAATTAATAATTGGTTGTGACCAGTATCCTGGATTCTGTTGAACCAGGAAGTCATAATAGGAACTATTAAATATGTTTTTAAGTTTTTAGTTTACTTATTACAATTGCTCCTACTTAACTGTAACCTATGAACAAATATAATGTAATGAAGGGCCGTACTGTTTTATTTGTTATGATGTTCAATTTATTTCTTAAATTGTTACAAAAATATATACATACAACAGACTTATACAAATTGCATCTTAGGGTCAAATAGTTTTTTACAAAAGTAAGAAAAAAAAAATAATGTTACATTTCTCTGTGAACTCGTTAATTGATTAAAATGCTTCTTCAAGCAAATACATTTTGATGTATTGAAGGGCCATACTGTTTTATTTGTTATGATTTATTGAAGGGCTGTACTGTTTTATTTGTTAATCTTATTTTGTAAATGACTGAATTTTGTTATGATGAGTATTATTACTTTGTACATAAATTGTTTATTATTGTTTTTAAATATACTTTGTGTATTTTAATGTTACTTGGTTGTATTTTTTTATTATTCTTATCTGAGAGGGTAAGTAAATTATTTTGGCTGAATGATTATTAATAAAGAAGACTGTTTGAGCATGAAAATTTTAAATAAAAGCAGTTAAATGTAAAACTGGAAAAATCAATATTTTTAGAAGGAATTAAAAAGTGAGAAAACATGTGATGAGAAAAGAGAGCATCCTAATGCACTACTTTGTCTTATTTGGTTTAAAGAAAGTAAAGAGTCCTTGCAGAGTCACTACTAGGGGAGCCTTCAGAACCCTAAAGTTCGGGTTCCTCTATTAGTCTCAGGTTGAGCTTTGCGAGACGCAAGTAATGCTTCGGGTAAACATGACAAATAGAGTATATCTGAGGACAAGCATAACTGCTCCTGTGTTTATGTTTTATATATTTCTGTCACAGGGGTCCACAAACAGGGCTAATGTCCTCTGCAATGCTTTCTTGCCCACTTGTTGCTCAGGTTTTTGGTTTCATATTGGCAACAGTAACACTTCTACTTGTTTGTCAGTTGTCCTGCAATTGCACTGGTTTATTCTTAACTAACTCCCTCTGCACAACATTGTGTTCTCATATGAACCCTTTTACACAACTCAGTTAATGTTAATCTTCAAAATTAAATCCAGCCTGCCGCCTCATCTGCACCTACATCGTGTTGCCAGTATGAAAGAGGGTAAAGTCCTCAAGCATAAATAGTAAAAACTAACATTGAACTTAAAAAGATAAAATATATTTATTATCCAATACATTTTTAGTAAATAAATTGACTAGAAAAAGTTTCTAAATTAGAATTAACATAATTAAATTATGTACAAAACAAAATTTTAAAGAACTAGTATAAATTTATTTTACAGTAAAAATAAATTGTTCAGACAATTTTATATACAGAACTATAGTCTAAGTAAAGGTAATAAAATAAATTAAGAAAATAAATGGTAACAAAAATTTTGCACTAAAGTTAAATTATACATCAAAGTTGGGAATACTGTCAATTAAAAGATTAAAATCTCGATTAATGTTCATGGCCTGTACAGCGTGTTTACAACCTGACCTCTTACTAAATATTTTAAACATGCCTTACACATAATAAGGCCAACATATGTGTTAAAGTTTCATCTCATTATCAGCATTAGTTCAATTTGTACAAATTTTCTTTAAATTGTAAAATAATGCAATTGAGTTGAGATTTGTTACAACTAAATCCATTTATGTAATAAATAAGTAAACCAACTTTCATTTCAATGCGGCAAGTATATCTACAATTTTTGTAGGATCATAAATGCTATTTGTGTCACAACATAATATCTGTCACATTTGTGTCAAAACATAAATATCTGTCACATTTGTGTCAAAACATAAATATCTGTCACATTTGTGTAAAAACATAAATATCTGTCACATTTGTGTCAAAACATAAATATCTATTACATTTGTGTCAAAACGTAAATATCTATCACATTTATGTCAAAACGTAAATATCTATCACATTTGTGTCAAAATGTAAATATCTATCACATTTGTGTCAAAATGTAAATATCTATCACATTTGTGTCAAAACATAATGAAACAAGTAAAAAACCTTCACTACTGCAATAATAACTCACAGGTGCAATAACCTTATAAATATATAGTTTTTGTCTTTTCTCAATTGTGGAAAGACAAGCTCTATTCATTTATAACTTTCACTACCTAAAATAATAGTAAAATAGTCAAATAAGCTATATTTCTGCTACCTAGGTGTTCATAAGGGCATCAGGGAGAAAGGGTTGCTCCTAAGGACATTTGTTTTAGTCTGTTTGGACATAGCCTAATGCTTTTGTGAAGAAAATACCTCTAAAGGATGATGTGATTTTAGATAAGATGATGTACTTGTAAAAGATACTACTTAGGCAAAGTCAGGACCCTCATACAAAATATATTTTATATTAGTTATAGGGAAAAATATCCCTCTCTTACAGTTGCAACAGCAGGAGATCTGTCTTGCAATGGAGCACTTGTTGTTTCTTGGTAAAGCTACGTCTCCTTTGTAAATTAGATACAAAATGCTTGCACTTGGACTCATGAGGCACACTATATCTTATATATATCATTTTGATACTACCGAGTTTTGCAAAACATGAATAGTTGACACAATATAATTGTGCGAGAGACACCAAGGCTTTGTCGGCGCCCTGATGAGTTAGACGTAACGAAACAGAGTGGGACATGACATTATGTCGAGCCATCAAGTATGACGAATGTCGAATGATGGAACAGTTCCCAGATGTAGCATTGCATTTTGCTTGTTACATTTCCTTGGTGTCTCTCGCACAATTATATTGTATATCTTATATCTAAATAAGAAGGTACGTGACCTACTAGCTGGTGATCTGTAACCTCTCTCTAATTACTATAACTATAAAACGACACACGGCTAATATCAATTGACAGCGCGCCAAAAATCTGTGAGGGAAAGAATTCTATTGGTTTAGACCTACTGCGCCCCTTACCCCTCCATTTCATGCCAACATCGGTATAAAAAATACCTTTCTTGTAAATAAAATCATAAAAGGCAACAATGGTTGTAAATATTTTGTCGCTTTTATTTCACCCATTGTGCATATTGATATGTTTGAGTTCGTTTTGTTCCATTCCAATCTGTTTAATTCATCCAATTATTGCAGAGTTGTAATATGATCTGAGTGCCTATATTTGACGCATGGACATAGATGTATTTTTCAAGCATTTCTTGCTATTTGAGTACAGCGCAGGGTCAGTGGTCTGTCAACTAAAAGACAGCATTTTTTTGGAAAATGCCATGTCTTTCAATAGATGACAGTCTTGACTTTTTTAAGTCATGAATGCATATTGTGTCATTTATTTTTATAATTATAACAATACACATTCAATTTTACACTTGACACAAAGAAAGCAGTTTGTTTTGGAAAAAAGTAATTATAGTTGACAATTTATTTAAATCCTCAAACTTTTATCATAGAACTATTATGATCCATTGCATTAGGTAATTAACAACTTTAACTCCACTTAATTCATACTTCCCAAACAAATTTAAAGCAACACTTAGTTGATAAATTCATAAGATACAACAATATTCCTACTTAAAAAGTAAATAAATAATTTTTTAAAAATAATAAATACGATATCAAATAAAAAACAAGAATAAAATTCAAAACATAACCTGAATTACAGTGTTGCCAGAGTAGAGATTTTTTTTGTTACTTAAAAGAAGGGATTTTTTGTTAAAAAAAGAGGGTTGAAAGCATTGAGATTTTGGCGGGCTGTCAATTGACTTTAGCCGTGTGTTATAACACTGAGGCAGTAGTGAGGATACTATGATAGCTATTATGATTTGCTGGAGCCTGGAGGAAGAGGCACATCAAATATGATGGGAACGTTAACTGGTGAGTAGTTTATGTTACACGTTGCAGCGTTGATATAGATAACACTGCCGTCTGAAGTGATCCCGTAACCTGAAACAACAGTAATAAAATATTGTTTCAATATTGTGTTCTTAATTATCAGAATATAAAGTTGAGTATGACTTGAAGCTGATTATTCAGTATCTGTCATACAGGCTGGTATCACTATGAGACAAGGTAGAATAAGGGAAAGGAACAAACCTTCATGTATATGTCCAAATATATGATATTTAGGTTTGATCCTCTGCTGTACTGAGGTGAGTAGCTCGACACAACCAGCCCTCACACCTGTTGCACACAGATCCCCATGTCCTATAGGAGGCCCGTGAGTCAGCAGTATATCTGTATCGCTGGGTATTTCATCCCATTTAGATAAACAATCAGCTCCTCTATCACAGTTAAAGGCCCAGTTGCAAAATCTTGGTTGCCTATAAAACAAACTTATATTTTATTAATTCAAAGCAATAGCAATTAGGAAAAATTATAATTACTTTATAATTAGTAGTATATTGTGTAAAACAAACACAATAAACTAATGAATGAAGAATTATTCCACTGTTAAAACAATATAAATTGTAACCGGCTATATTACAAATCAGAGCATCCAACTTAAGGAAGTTAGTACACTAGTGTATTAAATGATAGGAATAAAGAATCTTTCTTTGTCGCTTATGGGAAACAAAAAATGAGTAATGTATTTTCAATTTTCCACACAGAAAATTACATTTTGACAATGCCTTTTATTTTCCCCAATTTACATACACAAGCCAACACAGGCAACCGAATCGCTGTTGCAACTAATACTTACCACGGGGAGCCATATATGTTAATTCCATAAAGTGTAACTGGTTCATCTTCTAAATATATACAATTAGTGAGTTGAAGTTTAATATCAGGATTTGAGCAAGCGAGATCAATCTCGGATCTCTCGAATCCAAGTGTTGGAATGGACCTGCTGGCTCGATGCGATGGTTCATGAAACGCTTTATCAAAGCTTAATTCATGGTTTCCAGCAATGACTATCTTATGTTTATGAGGTAGATGACCTGAAATCATAAATATAAAATTATAAGTTCTTGATGCTTGGGGTGGCTAAATGAATTTGACAAGAGGGTGTATCAACAGGATATAATTAAAACTGTTGAATATTTACTACAGTCGAGATGATAAATCTAAACAAATTAATGAGAGGATTAAGAACTCAACAAAACTGATATAGATTAAAACTATCTGTACAAGAGAACTTAGAAAGCTCTCAAACTGCTTTGAACTTATTAAAAAACCACAAGGGCCGAGAGGTACTCAGCCACAAACACCGAGTGGTCATTAATGTGTAATTATTATTGTTCACCACAGAAAAAGGTCCTCATATTTTGTTTTTTTCGGGCACTGAATCAAATGAAACCAGTCCAAAGACAATAAGACCACTCAAAGTGACCAAAAGGTTGAAAAGTCAATTTCAGGTTAACAACATATTTCAAGTGGGGAGTTGTTGTGGACGTTTTCTGGGCCTTCCCAAAAACATCCGGAGCCAATATGATTACTCACAGTCACCCTGGCTGTGAGTGCCCAGGTACCCTATACATTCGAATACCCAGGTACCCTACCTGGGTATTCGAATCCTGGTAAGAAGATACATTTTTATAATTTTATTTACATTATTCAAGTTCATAATTACAAAATATTTCTGGTGCGGTGGTTCGCTTGCCAGGCAAATTTCCTTTGGAATACGTGTCCGTGCATTTAAGGTTCCAATTTATGCTTTATAACTTGAGCAGTTACTCAATTATCAAGCACTACTCGTAACTCATTTCTTCCGTATTTTCAAAGAAAATGCACTAAAACCTTTAATGAAATCAAACATGAAACCAACTGAGCATTAAACTAGTGCCAATAATGGTGAGCACTGCCAACTTTAGAGTCAATAGATTAGTATAACAAACAGGATAATTATGCGCATTTCCTTTATGAAAAATACAGAAATAGTGCTTGATATTTGAGTAACTGCTCAAGTTATAAAGCATATATCGGAACCTTAAGAAAGAAATGGATAGTTAGGAACGGAAACACGCATACAAAGAGAATTGGCCCAACATGCGGACCACAACGCCACAATAAATATCATATAATATCATATAATATAAAATACTTTGTGGTAAAATATAAGTACATAAGAAAATTATTTAACCAAAATTGCATCTGAATTATCTGTTTCAGGTGTTGTCAAGACATCCTGAGTGGTTCTTACAAAATTGTCTGTTTGTATATATGTGTGTTTGTTATCGTAGTAGCTCCCAGTTGTTTATTGTTTATCCCCCCAGCTCCCAGTTGTTTATTGTTTATGCTAGGGATATAAAACTTGGTACGAAAACTGGCCTACAAGTGCTATATCTGGAAAATAGTTTGTTGTCATTGGTTGTCAATGACTCAAAATTAGGGAAATATTTGTATCAATGTGATATTTACACACATGGACTCCTATGTAAGACTAACAAATGTAATGAGTTCCAACATATTACCTTTAGATCCATTTTCATCAAATGACATGTATTGTCATTTGACAATACATGTCCATACAGAGAAACCGTGACGATGCACGGTTTCTCTGTCTTATTTTAGTTGTTTGTTTGCTTTAGTAGTTGGCTACAGTGGTGGCTTCTCGGCTTGTTCGAGTGGCGACCGTGTAAGCTTCGTGAGGCCTCTCCCCTCTCTTGGGGATCGAGTCAGTTCTCACCTGGGTTTACGTAGGCAAGGTTCTTCACGTAAGCCCAGCGGACAACTCACTTTTATTCTGATGTTGGTCTAGTTTTATTATTAATATTTTGTAGTTTGATTATAACTGTGTCATCGCCCCATTAACACCCTTTATTCCAGTAAGTGCCTTTGTCTTAATTTCAGTAAAATTATGTGAAGTGTTTTTAAATAAATTCAGTTTTGGCTAAAGTGCTAACCTCCTGTTTTATTCTTGGTGTGTAACTCACCTTTTATTTTTAGTAATTTATTAAATATAACGGCTAGGGCCCCGTTATGGTATGAAAATACATACATACATGTTATGTATACATTTTTTTTGTATAGGTGTCTATGACAAAAAATAATAAAATTAAAAAATCGTCTAATGAAGTTAAATATGATATAAGTGTAATCCTTTAAATAATGAAAACAATGTTTACTGTAGAAGAAAATTAAGAAGTAAAGACTCGTGGTTCAAACAGGCACAGTTGAAACGTGGAGCCAATATACCAGTGTTGCCTCTAGGTCCTGACAACATTACTTGAACTGTCCATAATATTAAAAATAAAGAAAAAAATAATCCACCCACTTTAAAACTAAAATTTAACAAAAACTTGCTGAAAATCAATGAAACGGCAATATTTCACAGTAAAAAGTAAAACCTACCCAACCAGTTATTAAATTCAATGACTTCTTCCTCGGCACCACACTTGGTAAAATCTCCAGCATGCAGAAAAACATCTCCATCAGGAATTTTAAATTTGATATGAGAAGTTAAAGAATGAGTATCACTCATACAAACAAACCTGACCTGTAATGAAACAGATTAGGATTTAAACAAAGGATTTACTACAAACCTACTACAAGCCCGTCTCAAAAGTGAATTGGCACTCATTAAACTTATGTGTTCTCCTCATTAAACTCCTGCTTAATGAGGAGAGCACCTCATTAAACAGTGAGGATAGGAGATGTAGAAAAAATGTTTTTAGGCATATGATAACTCTGTTCCCAAAATTTAACTATATTAAGAGTAGGTAAAACCCAGCCCATCTCCACATATTGCTGTATACCACACATAAGAAAGTCTTATGTGTGGTGGGAAACGGCAGAGGGAGGACACTGGCAAATCAGAGATTGGAATCATAGTCAGCTCGGTATTTGCTTCAGCATCAAATGAAGTATAAATAGTGCTCTACAACCATAGGGAAGTAAGTAAGTAATTAGTGGAAATAGGGTGGGAACAAATGATTTGCTCTGCTATCTATGAAATTATTTTCTTTTTGCATTAAACATTTAACAGTGAGGACAGAAGACTCCTATTAAAAGTGAGGACAGAGCAACCTATACACAGTAACAGTGAGGACAGGAGAGCACTTCATTAAACAGTGAGGACAGAGGCACCTGCCAGGATTCACACAGTGAGAAGGGACAAGCATGAGAATCAGATAAAGCACTGCAGGAAACAGTGAGAGAGGAAGACCAATTAAACATTAAACGGAGTGGAGAGGAGAGCTTCATTAAACATTAAACATGAGGCGATTAGGAGAGCCTCAATTCAACAGTGAGTGAGGACGAGGATTTAAACAGTTCATTAACAGTGGGGGAAGCACCTCATTAAACAGTGAGTCATTAAGGGAGACAGTCATTAAACAGCGAGGAAGGAGAGCACTCTATAAATAAGTGAGGACGGAGATTTCTACTTGTAAACGGAGTGAGGACAGGAGGCAGAGAGTCACGGCACTCATAAAACAGTGAGGATAGGAGAGCACTCTTCATAAACAGGAGAGTGAGGACAGGAGAGCACCGTCAATTAATAGCACTCATTACAGTGCAGGAGCAGGACAGGAGAGCACTCACTTAAACAGTGTCACAGTTAACACAGTAGACAGTAAAAGTGAGGAAGGAGAAGCCATCTCATGCAGGAATCAATTAACAGTGAGGATAAGCAGGAGCACTTTCATTAAAACAGTGAGGAACAGTAGAGAAGAGCACCTCATTAAACAGTGAGGACAAGGAGAGCACTTCATTAAACATGAGTAGACAGCACCTGAGAGCACTCATGAGGACAGGGAGGAGTACCATGTGACTTCTAAACAGGTAAAGGACAAGGGAGAGCACCTCATTAAACAGTGAGGATAGGAGAGCACCTCATTAAACAGTGAGACAGGAGAGCACCTCATTAAACAGGAGGACGGGAGAGCACCACATTAAACAGTGAGGACAGGAGAGCACTCCTATTAAAAAGTGAGGACAGGAAAGCTCTCCAATTAAACAGTGAGGACAGGAGAGCACCTCATTAAACAGTGAGGATAGGAGAGCACCTTATACAACAGTGAGGACAGGGAGCACTTCATTAAACAGTGATAGGAGAGCACCTCATAAACAGTGAGGATAGGAGAGCACTCATTAAACAGCAGAGCACCTCATCATGAGACGGAGAGCACCTCATAAAACAGTGAGGACAGGAGACGGTGAGGGAGAGCACTCATTAAACAGTGAGGGCCTCCTAATTTAAACAGTGAGACAGGAAACCCTTCTTATTAAACGGAGTTGAGGTGAGAGAGGCACCTTATACAGCACCAGTGGGAAGGAGAGCACTCTTTAGACAGGGTGGAGGACAGGAGAGCACTTCATTAAACAGTGAGGATAGGAGAGCACCTCATACAGACAGTGAGGTACAGGAGAGCACCGTTATAGAGAGCAAGCAGTGTAAAGGACAGTGAGGGAGCCACACCCCCTTTATCACAGGCGATTCTGCCTCATCTCTAGATAATTATTCTTGTAATCAGAGCAGAATCAGATGACACAGTAGCGCAGTAATGGAAAGTAAAATCAATAAACTCACCTTATCAGAAGGTATGGCACCATGATTTACAGGGACATTTTTAATTTTAAATACTTTTTGTGTCTTCTTCAATTCCTCCCAAGCAGCTGTGGGATTCTGTGTCAATGGATGAACTTCTATCTTCATAGTAAAGTCCAGATTCAAGCTAAATCCTTTCTGACCAGCAGAACCTTAATAGCAGGATGATATATTCTCTAATATTAGTATTATTTTATTGTAATTCATACTCAAAAATAGATTATACAATTTGTGCATTGTTTAATTCAACACTCACTTCCCTGTATATCAATCTTGCTAACTTCCCTAAAAACAAGAATACCTTTGTATAAAAATGTGCAACAATTACAATTTAATTTAATTATGTATTACTGTTACTCCAGAGCCCAAGTTGAGAAATAAGGGAAAACCTTGTACAACTATTCTGGGTTCCGTACAGCAGTTACAGGTTTTCAAGGGGTCCATAGGTACAACACTGCTCACTTGTAACCTCTCATCCAAATTTATGGTGAAGTAGGAAACCACTTTTTTCAAAACATTTCAGAGTTTTCATTTTTATCTCAAAAATATTTATCTAGAAAAAATCTTCTGACAAAATTTAAAGCTAGCTAAAGTCTGAAAATAAATTTAAATATGTTCACTCTCTATTTCAATGCATCAACACTATTCTACCAGATGGTTTTCAGATAGTTACAATAACGGTACACAATAAGCTAAACTTTTCAGGCATTTTAAGCTGTTCATTCAACTATAGCAATACATAAGGTTATAATTAGTTGACGATGTGGGGAAATAAAACTAGGAAGCCAATGTTATACTACACTCACAATTTCATATTAAATTAACATCATAGGTTCATCTAGAATATTTTCCCACACTGTTAACTGACTATAACCCAGTGTATTGCTATAGATTAGACAGAATACCACTATATATAAGTCACCTGGTAAACCAGGTGATCCCAAAACCAGAAACTTATGGATTTTCAAGCTTCCCTGTTATCTTAAGATATAATTGTAACTTTAGATGAGTTTTCCACAATCATATAAAATAAGAGGTCATTGATTATAATCCTGAGGGATCACTTGTTGATTCTAATCCTGAGGGATCACTAGTTGATTCTAATCCACTCTACTTAAAGCATATTTTAAGTAACCGTGTAAACCTAGTTATTTCGTACAATGAGTAGGAATGAAGCTAGGTGAGGCTCCAGCTTCATCTGGTAGCTGTTTCTCTCAGCAGTGATATCTTTATCAGATGTGCTTTAATAATAACATTATCAAAAAAGAACAAAATACAAATGACTTACAAAAAATAATTGCTGCATGTTAGGACATGTTTCGCTCTTTCACCGGACGATACTCTTAGAATCACCGTAGAGTTCACGAATTCAAAAACATGCCGTATTCTCACACCATCTTATCATTTTTAACAATCAGGATAAATTAAAAACAAAAATTAAAGTTCCAGGCTCGAAAACTAGACTTGAAACCTGAAGTAACCTTAAATCCCTTCCACTATAGAATACGCCTGCGCAAAACCAGAATTCCAGTGACGTAACGAAAAAACTGTTAGCGCTCCTGTTGGCTAAGATGTTAACTAAATTAGGCCATTTGGCCTGTTTGTTAACATAAAGAAATAAATGGAATACAAATATATAATATAAATATGAGAATAACAAATATTCTCTATTTGTTTTTCATACCTTCCATACGTTTTAGGGAATTTCCTTCGGAGAAAATTTGCTAATGAGATAGGGGTCATGGCAGGAGTCGCAATATTTTGAGCAAGCGCAATCATAAGAAGGGCTCCAGTCAGGATAGGCAGACTATGTTTTTTCTTCATAATGTTAGGTATATTTTCAGAAAAATTTGGTTTGAAATAGTACAAAATGAGTCTCATATTTTAGGTCTGGCTCTTGGACTACAAGTAGATAAATTTAAATTTGTTATAAAAATACAAACAAAACTGAACGGTAAAAATTGTAGAGTATATATAAAATAGAACTAATAAAGATGTTTATCAATAAAATAATTCTAAATTAGCATTTGATTGTGTCAGTCGTGATAATTTACTGCAAAAGCTTTATCATTACGGTGTAAGGGGAACCCCGCTAGCTCTTATCGAGTCATACCTAAAGTCTAGGAGTCAGGTCACCTTTTTTAATGGAGAGACAAGCGCTTCGGCGCTTTCTAAGCACGGAGTGCCTCAGGGCTCTGCTATTGGACCCCTGCTGTTCTTAATTTACATTAGTGATCTCCCTGAATATGGAGCCTTGAGTTCAAGATTTGAGGATGATACTACATATGCAGTTAGTGGGGAAGAATCTTGATGGAATAGTTAATATAATAGATGATATTATCAAGCTAGCAAATGACTGGTTTATAGTAAATAAGTTAACTTTAAATGAGACAAAAACCAAATTTTAACTCACACTCTTAAATATAATATTATAAACATTTCACCCATTAAAATACTTGGAGTGTCCCCCTTGATAGTACACTTAACTGGAAAGCTAATGTTAATGAGTTAGGAAGTAAACTTTCATCTATTTTATTTCTGCTACGTAAACTTAGTTTAACTTTAGATATTGATACCATGAAGCTTGCTTACTATGCGCATTTTCATTCGCGTATGCTGTATTGTATTAAAGAATGGGGAGCAGCCCTCGTAGCCAACAGAATTTTTATTTTGCAAAAAAAAGCTATTCGTATCATGAATAATGCTAAACATAACGCTAAGTGCTAACAATATTTTATAGAAAATAAAATTTTAACTTTTCATTCAGCCTATATTTTTTCATTGTTGTTGTTCATTAAAGCAAAGTATGATGAGGGGGAAGAACAACAATTATGGCACTAGATATATTGCTAACATCAATATTCCCACCTGTAGGCTCAACAAATCACATCAGTCCCCAAATTTTAATGGAATAAGGTGCTTTTATAAATTACCCACTTCAATAGTTGAACTTCCCTCCAAAAATTTCAAAAAAAACATTAAAACGTTGTTGCTTGAGAAAGCCAACTATAATGTTAACGAATTTTTAGCTGATAACGTAGTATTCCCACCTTAAATGGTTTCTCATGTAGTGTTATGCTTTTTTTTGTTTTTTTAAATCAAATTTGTTATTCAAGTTATGCTGTCTATGTTTATGCAGTCTATGTAATAATTTACAATCTATTTGTTTTTCTTGTTTTTTTCATTTCATTGTAAAATTTTGACAATTGAGAAACTTTGTAATAAAGTAACCTCAAGTATGTAAATAAATGAATAAATAATTACTTAAATCTAAATAAAGATCGATATTTTCTTAGGGGATATTTATTTGAGTAGGTTGGCCATCCTTTAAAATCAACATGATTTGCAATCTTAGTTTGCAATTATTCGTTTCCAGTTCGTTTCGGTGTCGTCTTTTAAATATTTTTAAAAACATGAATTATTCTTTCTTTATTTTGTGTGCGTTATTTCTACTTATAACTGCTTTAACCTAAAAATTAATGTTTTTATTAAACGAGGCATGTGCGGCAAGGAACAACAGAAAGAGAAAATGCTCTGCTCTAGTGTGAAGGCGAAGAACCAATATCATAAAGCAGCTTTTATTACAGCGAACCGCGACTTAAATTTGAGCTAAAGAATGCATTTATTTTACCAATAAAGTTTCGACAGCAGACATCATAATGCTGCTATATTTTGATTATATATCATAAGAAAAAGGTAAATAAACTTACAATAAAAATACGTATGTTTATTAAATAACCAAAGCAATAATAATTATTAATATAGCCTGACTCCAGAGTCAGGCAAAGAACCTCGATGTCCAGACATCGAGGTCAACCCGATGAGTGTCTACACAACACATTATCGGGATTCAACCTTCAAATTATCGATGTCAATATCGTTGTTCACACCGGGTTGAACCCCCGTCTATACGGAGTATAATCGGTGTCGAGGATTCAACCTGGTGTTCAACTCATCGTGTAGACAAGGTATATGTTTTTTGGGCCTGTAAGTTAAATGAGAGTGGTCTCACACTCAAAGTCAGGGTACCAGAGTTCAAATCCTGATAAACACCCTATTTATCCTGATAAAGTCCCTATTTATTTTACCAGGACATTTAAAAGCCGGATACGGAAGAATAGGGCCAAAAAGGGTCCAAGAATGTCAGCAAAAGGGCCCCGAAGGTGCATATAAGGGCTCTATATATTTGTGCTTCAGGGTCTGAAGAAGCAACAGAAAAGGGCCCCAGAGATTAAACATAAAATAGTTTAATTAAATATTACATTTAAAGTAATAAGCTTAAGTCCTTTTATTTTAAAAACGCTTACTTTCTTTATAAGTGATATGGCGGCATTTTAACGTCTCGGCTGTTTTGTTTATAATTCCTAATACTTTGTTTTCTTACCTCTTACTCTTTAAGAAGTTTGCGTTAAATTTTAATCAAATTTACTTCGCTGTTTTGCCATATGGAAAAGAACCCGATCCAACAAGTAAGTAACCTAACACAATTTGGAGCATTTGGTAATTTTTGTGGCTGAGGTCGCAGTCGAAGTTTCTTGTAGGTTATCTGTAATATGTTGACCTGTCAGCATAGCTGTTTGGAGCGGACCTGTATATACATATATATATATATATATATATATATATATATATATATATATATATATATATATATATATATATATTCTTGTATTCGTTCTTCAGAGTCCGATTGAATAAGAGGAACATCTTGGATGTTTGATTGGAATGCGTTTTAATAGATTCTGGATTTAATTGTGGTGCAGGATTTAAACACTTATCACCTGTTGCTTCACGTGATTTCATACCATCAAAGGGAGTGTAACTGTCCTACGACCATTTATCCTAAGGAAAAGGTAGGTTGCGATCATATGCTATACCCAGGGCAGAGGGAGTTATGTCAACTTTTCTATATTTATCTGGGAGCTTGCGCGGTCCAGGCAGCTTCCCCCCTAGATACAAACCAGTACCGCCCGGCATGCCCGTCCCATGGCATCTTACACTTCATATGTAAGTCGACCACAAATTTCATAATTCTCAATAGTTAATTATTAATTATATTGATCAGACTTACGCACGTAAAATTTAGTTATCACACCATTAAATCAGATATACATAAATATCGTTTTATACTCTTTTTTATTAAAAATATTAATAAATGAATATTGCTTTTGTGTTAATGTGTTTGTTACGTCAGTGCAGATGTTTTTAATAATTTAATTAGCAAAAACTACCCTAATAATTCTAATCATCTTAGCTTTAACAGAAACCAAGAAGTGTTAAAAATGGTTTGATGTCTTATTCTAACTTTATTTTGATTTCCTTTCTCCTATGCCTTTATAAATAAAACTGAGTGTGGTCTCCACCATTCAGAACCTATATTATAGAACTTACATTCATATTCAACACATATGCTGAATTTTTATGCAGAAATACACACATATGGGAAAGGGTGATGTATTTACCTTACAGTTATGTCTCTTTATACAGTTATGACAAACATGTACAGCTGTAAAATATTAACAAGCCCTATAGCAAGCGGAGCGAGCCAAACAATTTATGACGTTTAGTCTTAAAAACTTTGAAATGTTCATACTTTTAGGCCCGTATTCAAAGACATTTCCTTAACATTCTTCTTATTCCTTAAGGAGAATGTTAGGAAAATGTTAGGAAGATGTCTTTGAATACGGGCCTTAATCCCCACCCCCATATAAACAGTAGTACAAACAGCAGACAGACAGTATCAAGGCAAGTCGAAATAAATATTTGCTTTGTTTTTTAATAATATCGTGGCAAGGCAAGCAATATTGCTCTGGCTATGAATTTAACCCTCTCAATAGTTGAGCTGATCAAGCTCTTGCTTTTTTTTCCTTCCTTGATGGCATCTTGAAAGCACACAAACAAAATCACGAGTCTCTTTCACCAATTAAAATCATGTGTACGCAACAAAACAAATGACAAATTATTAAACGCCCCTTACGGAGGAATAGGGCCAAAAAGGGTTCAAGCATACTCGACCAGGGCCCTGAAGTTGCATATAAGGGCGATATATATAAGTTAAACCTACCTGACACCATGTGTCGCCGATCACATATAATAATTACTATTTTACACTGTAACATGACTAGCCGCAATCTTGTGTATTCTTATCAACAACAGTGTTGCTTAAAGCACGAGGAGGAAAGAATCACATCAGACAGATAAATAAACTTTACTTGAATAACATGCCTTTACTCGTAGACTCCTTCCGCCTACACACACTTTTACCCTTTCTCTCAAGCTACACCTTACACTCAGCTACGACTCATATCGCGTACACACACCACACTACACACACACATATAATTATTTATATATATATATATATATATATATATATTATATATATATATATATATATATATATATATATATATATATATATATATATATATATATTAATATATATATTATATATATATATATATATATATGTGTGTGTGTGTGTGTGGTGTGTGTGTGTGTGTGTATTCAACTCCTTTCCTAGGAGTTGAACCCTGGATCATGACCAAACACCGTTTCAAAAGGCCCTTATCACTAAAAAATACGTTTTACCAATCTTTATATATATATATATATATATATATATATATATATTATATATTTAGTAGTAATCTATTGTGTAGAGTTGTATTGCATTCATTTCAATGCAATTATAGCTTTCAGTGGACTGCACTGACCTTCTACTATTGTCAATGTTTAGCGATTTTTTTCAATTCACACCACACTTTGTGTAAGTTGTTACATTTCGTTCTATTGTACAATTTGTATAAACATTCAGCATGATTTAAACTCATAGTTTTGTAAAGTATTTGTAGTTACTTATGGCACCAAGTTGCTAAGTTAGAAACCTGCAACCTCTATCGAACAAATGGTGAAATTTCAGTGGGAATTCAACACATAATTCCAGCTCATACGGAAATAAGATCATTTTTACCTTTCTGCGCCTACAAGATTAGGTATATAGGAAAAGTATTACGACAATATAAATCACTAACAAGTTTATGTCTATTTCACTTGGTAATATTGGCCATGGACATATTTATACCATATTTATCATTATTATTAATCGAGTAAACAAAAATTATCTGCCTAAAAATATTTCAAAAAATAATATGAAACTAAAAGAAATAGAGGGAAATGGCCTACTGATGCCCCACATTGCAGTCTCGAGTTTCCCAAACGCTATTATACTGTCTCACACACACACACAGATATATATATTCTTATTATATATATCTATAATATATATAATAACACAAACACTTATTAAAAGCATTGAATGGCCGAAGCTTCGTCACGTGGAATCAGGAGTGGATAAATTCAAAAAGTGGCCAAATTACAATTTTTCTTCCTTAAATCAAGAAAAGACTTAAAAAGAAAAGTTTGGAGTATGGGATAACACGTATAAACTTACCATGTTCCTAACCGGACATGGTAAATTTAAGCATTACTTAAAACGATTTAACTTAACCGAATCTAGCAATTGCGGTTGTGGAAACGAAAACAAACAGTAAACCACTTAATAAATTATTGTCCTCTACTAGATAGAGAAAGATCATTACTAATGCAGCAATCAATGACTCTCGGACTTAACTGGCCTCTTCAACATTATTAGTTACCATCAAAAGACCTTAAAACACACTTTATTCAATTTATTGAGGCAATTGATTTAGATAAACTATGACCAAAATAAAATTAATATATATTATTTATATTAATTTACATTATAATTATATTTATTATTATTTTCATAAGATACAAATATATCGAAACACAGGAAAAACACAAGACATTAAATTTAAAAGAAATTATTGTTCAGAGATTCAAAAATTTACTGTAGGAAGAAAAGAACAGCCGAAAAAAAAAAACATTTCTCAAAGAGAACGAAGTAATGTACAAATATATATTGTTTTCAAAACCATGTAATATTTATATGGGACATGCTGATAATATACGGCCTTTTAGTAGGGTTACTACTAAAAGAAAAATTAAAAAAAAATATACAAAATATATATATATATATATATATATATATATATATATATATATATATATATATATATATATATATATATATATATATATATATATAAGTATATCCAAAATTTTTGTTGGATCATAAAACTTGAGTAGCATTGAGCGTGGTACGTATGGGGGAACGCTGAGAATGAAACGGATGCATTTACTATCTGAGGACGAGCGTAGCGAGTCCGAAGACATGTTGCAGTATAAATTTGGCGCATTGTATATTCTGAGGACCAGCGAAGCAGGGAGGATGAGCGTAGCGAATCCGATGTTATGAGGAAAAGTTCCGAGGTTCCCCGTACCTGATTTTTTTATTTTTGATCTACATGACACGCCCTTTAAAATTATTATAATAATATTGATGTACCTTTGGCCGTTTCTTGCCAGAGACCCTTAAAAATCCAATAATGTAGCGTACAGTATAATATACACAGACAGCTTTAGTGGAGTTTTTCTTTTTAGCGAATTTCCTTTTCTTTTTGACTTGACGTGGCGAATTGTTCTTGCGTTCCTAAATAAAATTACCTCAATTTCGAAAACTCTTGATTGATTCGACCAAAATGAAATCGGTTCATTTTCATATAATCAGTCTTTCAGCAGTTCTTTCCGCAAGTAAGCTCTCGCTGACGTACTCGTTGATTGCGAAGTGATGTGAGGAAATCATGCTCATGAGCGTCACTAGTAGACATGGTGCCAGTCACTAGTAGACATGGTGCCAGTCACTAGTAGACATGGTGCCAGTCGAGTGAGTGGGAGGGTAAAGAGTGGGTTTTTGGAATTTTTTTAGCTAGTTTTGACACATTTTCTCTGGATATCTATAACTCGAGATCAAATGGGGCATAGTAGACCTTTTCTCTCAGTTTTGTTCAGATTCGTGCAACAATTAGAACGTTCACACACACTTTAGATCCATGGATCGTATAGAGTACGATCTCTCAATACGGTAATATTAGCTGTATGAACCATGGGCGGAGGGGATCCGATCGCATACGCTAGAACTAGGGAGATGGAATCTAAATGGATCCCCCGATACACTGTATGTACCTTTAGAGACGATCGTATTTAACGGATAACCTTCTCGTCGAACTTTTATTTCACTTTATTTCACTTCTATATAACCGTTTTTGATCAAATAACTTTTGGAGTATTATTTTTTTAGTGTAACTTTATTATTATGCAAAGAAATCACAATTTAACTAAATATATTTTTTGTTTTAAACTTCCTTATAACCAAAAGTTAACCTTCACTATATAAGACGCCATGTTTTGGCGGGATCAGTTATCACTCGATCGACTAAACAAATACGCTGTAAGAACCGTAAAGTTAGTTGACCGTATTGTATACATATTCTATACGATCCGCAAATCTAGAGTGTGTGCGTGAACGTACTAAATAATATGGTTAGATATAATTTGAGTTGAAGAGTTTGGTTTAAAGGACTGAACATTAGCTATAAAATAACATATTTTTAGAGAAAATTAAATAAAGTAGAAAATTTAGTTTAGGTCTGTTATTGCTAGGTGAGAATATTGTCTAGCTGGGAGGAGGAAAACGCGTGGCACTCAATAGTTTGAGGTCAGATATTTTGGGACTCTAGGAAGAGATGTCCACTCCAGTATTTTTATTTATAAAAATTGTGTGAATAAAAGCGATTTGATTGTTCTTGATAACTTTGACCCTTATAAATATTTGAGCTTTTTAGCCTTTGTTTTTGGCACCTGCATCTAATTTGTAGGAAAATAATTAATTAATACGTAAGTGTAGACTTTCACGCACTACTCTATGTATCTATTACATTAGTTAATTCATAAATTAACTGGTTATTTCATAAAATAACGGGCCATTATATAGTAAAATCATATATTTTATTTTTATTCATTAACTAGGTATTTCATGAAACAACGAAATCGTTTTAGCTAAATCATGTGGATACGTTTTTAATGTAAATATTTATTACATTAGTTGATGTTTAAATATATTTAGGTTACACAAATTGAATTAATGTTTCTAAAAAAAACCAGGTGCGGGGTATCTCGGAACTCTTCCCCTCAAGTTGAGATTTGCTTCATCATTCCCCACCACTACAGCATTGGTGAACTTTTAATGTAGGAAAGTCCACCAAAGCATTAAATTGATACTTGTGAGCTTTGAGATGCTTTCTGTGAAAGGAAGTACGTCATTAACCGATAGTCTTGACAGTAACCAAAGATCTGGGGGCACGGTAGTGTCTCCAGATAAGTATAACAGATCAGTGGCGGTTCCAGCAGACCAGCTTGGGGGGGGGCACTTGATCAAAGTCAAAAGTTAATAGGAGGGGGGACGATTTTCTGTTAAACTCTCCCTCTACTTAGAAAATGCATATAAAGCCATATGTCAAGTTTTAATTTCTAAATATTGATGAATAAGTAATTTTTAATTTAATTATAATCATAATGAAATGAAATTAATATTACAAGCAAAAATATAATACATTCATCTATCCATTATCTTATCTCTTCACTGAAACTAATATATTTATTTCTTAAACAATACCCACATTCAAAATTCATTGTTTTAGTGAGGTTTTTTACACTTCCCTACAACAAGACCTCTCCCATGGGCAATATAAGCAACCATAGGCCAAGTTTAAAATAAAAACATAAAACAGAGAAATCAAAAACGAAATGTCTAATAACTTTTTCCAATTTTTCATAATTTTTTTATTTATTTTACTTTTTTAATTTTAATTATTTTTTTCTTTTATTTTTTTTTTCTTCTTGGGTTTGGGGGGGGGGCACGTGCCCCCTGTGCCCCCCCCCCCTGAAACCACCACTGTAACAGATAATCTTCTTATCTAAGATATCGATTTATTTTTGTTTAATATCTATCATGTTTAATTGATTATTTATAGCTCGGTGCTATTTATACAGGCTGGTTTGTATTTATATCCTATCAGTAACAATAGCGGGTATTAAGTAATTGAACGTTACCTTTCTACATCTTATATTTCTACTACGAACTGAATCATTGCCAGAACGTCCAACATAAATAATTGGGTTAGATTTAAATCATATTCGTGTTAGCGTTAGTTTTACCCGGAATTGTTTGTATTCGTGTTAATATTATATCGTGTTATAGTATATCGTGTTGTATTAGTGTTCCTATTTTTGAAAACAAGAAAGTCAACCTCGATTAAACGTGGGTTGAGGAAAAATAGTTATTTTGCAAAATATGAACGAATACATAGATTTTTCAATACATTTTCTTTTTGGTGACTTTTCAATTGGTTTTTTTTTCTTTTTATTCGTTGCGTTAAATCTAGAATTTACGGTGACAAACTGCTATTTTTGTTTTTGTGGGGGACGTTCGTAATTTCGCATTTTAAAAAATGAATTTTAGTTTTGATTCGACTGCGCGATAGTAAACGTAATATTGGGAGGCGGGCCGGAATCTATGGACGGTGAAGATGAGGTGAATCGTCTTTTTTAACCAGTGAAGTTTTTTGTTTAATACCAGTGACAGGAGCGTGAACACTAGCTCCGCACTAATCTAATTTGATTGGTGCATCTATTGGCTCATGCAGAATATTTTTGGTAGTCGTTACCTTAACTGAACGCTACAGAGTCAGATTGGCGTCACACCAGTTTATGTCCGTAATCTGTAGAGTCAACCTGTCCGTAACCTGTAGAGTCAACCTGTCCGTAACTGTAGAGTCAACCTGTCCCTAACCTGTAGAGTCAACCTGTCCGTAACCTGTAGAGTCAACCTGTCCGTTACCTGTAGAGTCAACCTGTCCGTAACTGTAGAGTCAACCTGTCCGTAACCTGTAGAGTCAACCTGTCCGTAACCTGTAGAGTCAACCTGTCCGTAACTGTAGAGTCAACCTGTCCGTAACTGTAGAGTCAACCTGTCCCTAACCTGTAGAGTCAACCTGTCCGTAACCTGTAGAATCAATCTGTCCGTAACTGTAGAGTCAACCTGTCCGTAACTGTAGAGTCAACATGTCCGTAACTGTAGTCAACCTGACACTATCTAGTTGATTATCATAGCTGGATAATCAAAACCCCTAAAGCGAATTTGTGAACCATTCAGGTGTTCACAAATTATAGAGTTAGCAAGTACAAGCTATCTATACTTGAAAGTAACAAATAAATGGCACTAATAGCCCGGGGGACTTTGAAAACATTGATTTAAGTTAATTAAATTATATTATGCATATTTTATTATTTAATTAAGTACGTATTAATTGTCTTTCGGGATACCTTTTGTCTTATGGGGACCAAAGAATATAATAAATATTTTATATATTATTTATTATTATTCTTATTTCTATATTCTTTGATGGGGACTTCTTTTAAATATATTATTTTATTTGTTAAACAACTCTGTCTAATGGTTTTCTTTTAAATGAATTTTGCAACAATAGCAGTTAAGACACAAACTCTTTATTAACACCTAATCACGTATTTTCGTTTTTCAGCTCATAAGTGTAAAAAAAGGGTGACGAGAGGAATTTGGAAAAACACTAATTTCCAACAGTATTATAGGGATAAACATACGCTTAACCGCATGTCACCGTTTGGGTTTAAGCGGTTACACATTACAATATATTGTAATACAACAACCTTTATTTACCACAAGTAAAACGATTACAAATATACAAAACTTCAAAAACTATGTACAATAATTATAGAGAATTTACAAGTAAAGATTATTATTATTTTTAATTACAATATGAAAATTAGGACGACTATAAAAGAAGGAAATAAAATATTAAACAAAATATTCGGTTTTCTGTTATAACAAAAAAAATATTAATAAGTTTATAGAATTTATTTAATAACTATAGCGACCCATAAGACACAGCCTGAGTGTGGGGTTATATTAGTTAGGAATATATTATATAATTTGTTATGTATGTTATAATAGTATGTATGATTCATAATTTGGTTTGTCTTTTGGAGAAATATTATATATATATATATATATATATATATATATATATATATATATATATATATATTATATATATATATATATATATATATATATATCTATATATATATATATATATAATATATATATATATTATATATTTTTATATACTTTGTATAATATATATATAATTTGTATATTATATATATATTATGTATATATATATTATATATATATATATTTGTATATATTGTATATATATATATATATTATATATATATATATAATATATACTATATATAATATATATATCATATATATGTAAATATATATATAATATATATTTGTATATATATGTAATATTAATAATATTTTATTATATTAATTTTAATATATTTAAATTTTAATTTTATTTATTTAATTTTTGTAATATTTGTAAATATAATAACTACGATAGTTAGAGATTATTTGTATAAAAACCTTTTTATCACTTAAAAAATAGATAAGTAATAATAAGCTTAATAAATATTAAATAAATAAATATAAACTTTTTTATAATAAAGTTAGAGTAACATTGTTGAAGACTTAAAAATTAAAATAAAGGAACTAAAGAATTAAACTAAAGATAATCCTCCCTGCTTCGGACTCGCTTCGCTAGTCCTCAGAATATTCATTGCGCCAAATTTATGTCTTCAACATGTCTTCGGACATGTATGCTCGTCCTTCAGATAGTAAATGCATCCGTTTGGTATTTACTTATATGATATATATAATGTATATATCTATATATATATATCATATATAATATATATATATATATATATAGTATATATATAGATATATTGTTATAATACACTTCTACTAGTTTACGAACACAGGTTTTATACTTACTCTATTTTATCAATTTTACAAATTTCACTAATCCTTGTCATTATTTGACATAACACAGCCTCCTTCTCTTTCTTCAGGCTGTTCGCTCGACGAACTGCTTCCTAGGTCTTTGAGCCAGTGTTGGTGAGGTTGTAAGTTTTTTCCTAGTCTCTCAATATGGACAACTCCTAGGTTTCGTTCTTCGATTTAATTGTATTCGATAAATCAAATCGTTAATTTTTTTGATAACCCATATAAGGACCTTCCAGTTTCTTTGAAGTTTTGGAGTAAGCCCTTTTTTCTCTCGGAGATTAAATAACCAAACAGCATCTCCTCTGTTGAATGAGTTTTCAGTTGACCGGGTGTCTAATCTTGCTTTCATTTTGTCGGAATTTAATATTAACCTGTTTCTTACAAAATTATGAGTTGTATTTAACTTCTCACGTAATTCTTCAACGAAATTATGCATTTGTATTTCCTTGTCTGGTCCAGGGACTCGTCCTACTAGCAGATCTACAGGTAAAACCATTTCTTTCCCCTTAACAATTCTAGCGGGTGAGAAAACCTGTCGCTTCATGTTCTGAGCTTCTATACGCTAAAAGAAATAATGGCACCAAAGCGTCCCAATTCTTTTGGTTCTTGTCCACAAACATTGCCAAATACTGCAAAATAGTCCTGTTATGTCGTTCTACTAAACCATTAGATGCTGGGTGCAGGGGAGTGGTTCCAGTTTTCTTGATTCCCAGTATCTTCATCAGTTCTCCCCACAACTGTGATTCGAAATTCCTTCCTCTGTCAGAGTGTAGTTCTAACGGAACACCATGTCTTGCGATAACATTTTCAACAAATGCTTTCGCTATTGTGCAGGCCTCTTGATCTGGTAAAGGAACTGCCTCCGGCCATTTTGAAAAATATCGACTACTACTAATAAATATCTATTACCTCTGTTTGATTTAGGAAACGGCCCCAATATGCCTATTCCCACTCGTTCAACAGGAGCACCCGATATATACTGACCCATCTTCCCACGGCATCTTGTCTTTGGACCTTTCTTCTCAGCACAAGTGTCGCAGCTCTAGCACCAGTATTCTACATCTCTCCTACAGTTGACCCAATAATATCTTTCCCTTATTCGTGCCAAAGTCCTTTTAACCCCAAAGTGACCACCAGACGGGCTATTATGCAAGTGTTCCATGATCTCGGAACGCATGGCTTTCGGCACCACTAACTGAAATAAACAGAAATTCCATCAGGCTTTTCCCATTTTCTAAATAATAAACCATCCTTTAGAGTTAGTGAGTCCCATTGCACCCAATAAGCTTTTGTACCAGCGCTATACCTAGAAATATCATGCCATATAGGACGCTCTCCAGACTCTAACCATTTTCTCACTAAACCCAATATCTTCATCTTCTATTGGCACTTTCTAGTTCTATCATATTGGTTATCAGACCAATGCAGTGCATTAATTTTCTTCAAAATTACATTTTCTTCCACTTCTTCAGCGTCGCAATGCTTATTTTCCTTCTCTTCTGCTCTCTCACAATACCTGCACAGCCCGTCAGAACATGGTCTTCTTGAAAGACTATCAGCATTAGTATGTTGTGTTCCTTGCCTGTGTTCAATTTTAAAATTGTACTGCTGCAGTCTCTCAATCCACCTAGCAATTTGTCCTTCTGGCTTCTTAAATGTCATGATCCATTGAAGTGCACTATGGTCCGTACGTATTATAAAATCCCTGCCATAAAGATAAGTATGAAAATGTTCTAAAGCCTTAATTATTGAAAGTAGTTCTTGCCTTGTAACACAATAGTTTTTCTCCGCTTTCCCTAACGACGCTCTTCCGTAACTTATCACCTTTAATTCACCATTTGATTTTGCGAAAGGACTGCACCGATTCCGTGTTGTGAGGCATCACAATCTACTACGTATGTACCATTTTCTGTAGGGTATGCTAGAACTGGAGCAGAAGAAAGTTTGTCTTTGAGTGTGTCAAAAAGCATTTTGACAAGCCGAATCCCATTTAAAAGGAATATTTAACCCTGTTAAGCGATGCAAAGGTTGCGATTACTAAAGTTCTTAATAAATTTTCTGTAGTACGTACCAAGTCCAAGAAAACTCCTAGTTCCTTAACATCCTTCGGAATAGGCCATTTTAGGACAGCTTCAACTTTTTTTTTATCTGTTCGGACTCCGTCAGCTGAAACAATATGACCCAAGTAATGAACTTCCTTTTGAAAAAGAAAACATTTTTTTGGATTTAAATGCAGATTTGCACCCCTAATGCGTAAAAATACTTCCAGTAAATTCTTTAAGTGTTCTTCAAAAGTTCTTCCTAAAACTAAAATATCGTCCAGATAGACAAGACAGTTTTCCAAGTGAGACCTTTCAGCACCAGTTCCATCAAGCGTTCGAACGTGGCGGGGCATTACAAAGACCGAAGGGCATAACACGAAAGTGGTATAACCCAGTCCCAGCTGAAAATGCTGTCTTTTCTTTATCTTCTGAGTGTAATTCCACTTGCCAGTAACCACTCTTGAGGTCTAAGCTTGAAAACCATACCGAACCGGATAGTGTATTCAAAGTTTCGTCTATTCTAGGCAAGGGATAACTGTCTTTTTTAGTTATGGAGTTCAACTTTCGGTAATCTATACAAAATCTTGTAGTGCCATCTTTCTTGGGTACTAAAACAACAGGAGAGCACCAAGGACTATCTGACTCTTCGATTACTTTATCTTCCAACATTTTATTTATCATGCCTGATACCTCCTTTTGTTTCGACCAAGGTAGCCTTCTTGGTCTTTGCTTAATTGGTTGGGCATCACCAGTATTGATTCGATGTTGAACTATGTTTGTACTACCTGGATTTTCTCCACTAGCAAAAATGTCCTCATACTCCCGTAATAATTTTTCCACTTTTGACTTTTCATCTTTCGAAAGGTGATTCATGCATTGCGTTAACTGAGAAACCAACTTGTTTTGAATTTCAATCGTATTTGTTTTGCCTGCTGTATCATTTACCTGCAATTCACTAATATCAGGATAAACCTCTTCGACATCAACTGGAAAACAAGACCCCAGGAAATCGTTTTTACTTAAATAGAGATTAGTGTTTGTAATATTGGCCACCCTAACCGGCACCAATGATTCTAAACGAACTAAACCTCTCGCTATCAGTAGATTATCGATAAGACAATTAGTATTATCGATTATACCTGTCTCAAAGTTTCCAGGGTTACCTTCAAGTCTTGCCATAATAATTGTCTCAGAATTCATTGGTAAGCATTGGTCCTCTGCAACAAACACTCTCAAGACATCTGGATAGTTTCCGTTTCCATATTCTTGATTTTTGAATGGTATCTCTGTATGGTGTATCTTCAAAATCCTCCTTTCAATGTCTATAACAAATTTATTATTCTCCATTATATCAAGTCCCAGAACAAAATCATCTTTAATATTAGCAACTAAAACATCGTGAAAAATAGTTATGTGATTAAATTGTATTTCAACATTTACCTTTCCAATAACAGGTGTTGTTTCTCCAGTTGCGGTCTCTAGCATTAAGGTTTCGCATTTATCTCTCTTACATCCGAATGTATTTATCAATCCTTCTCTGATTACTGATCTAGAAGCTCCGGTATCAAGAGTAAACAAACAGTCTTGCGAGTTTAGTTTACCTGCTATGACTAAACTATTTTTATTTTTTGAAGAAACTGACAGTTGGGGCTTGTGAAAAATATTAGTCGGCACCTGCCCCTTGGAGTCGACTAATCGTAGTTTTCCTTGTCCATTAAAGATTGTTTCGATTTCCTAGAAGGAGATGAGGAAGATCGAGGGGGTGTCTTATCTCTTCATCGTCGTACAGTTGGGGCAGAACGGCAGTATCTTTGGACGTGACCCTGTGAACCACAGAGAAAACAGACCACATTACTTTTTTCTGTCTTAGTAGCCGATAACTGCGTACATAATTCTGTCACTACTTCTGATAATTTAGTAAGTTTGTTTGAGACACCCATCATCAAACCGGACTTCCCGCATTACTGAACGAGAAGTACTGGTTGTTTTAGCTGCTTCAAATTCTAAAGCAGCTACTAAAGCAGAACTTATGGTTAGTGGTTGACCAAGACGTAAGACTTGTTGTGCTTCGCTATCATTAATGCCATCAATAAATGTTTGTACAGCTAATTGTTCTAGGAAATCTTTTGGGGCATCAGGGTAGGCAGAGTTTACCGATCTTTCGACATCAGCTTCGTATGATTGTAAAGTTTCATCTTTACCTTGTACCCTTGATTTTAATTCAGCCCGATATAACTGTTTACGATGTTGATTGCCATAACGTAATTCTAAGGTGCGTACTAGGTGGTCATAATCCCTCTGTTCTACTTCCGAAATATTGTAGAGGACGCTTAATGCTGGCTCACGAAGGGCAAGAATTAAAGAAGTTGCCATTTGAGCTTTGGTCCAATTATTTGTTAAGGCTGCTGCTTCGAATTGACGACGATACATGCGAATAGAGGAGAAAAACGCGATTTCATGATTGTTTATTAGATTAGCGTTATTATTATCCTGTTGTTGCTCGTTATTAAGTTCATTCACTTGTACATTATTATTGTTCATGGCTAGAGGTTGCCGTAAATTAATAATATCCATCTTTGTTCAAGTAATTCTTGTCGTCTTGTAATATCTAAATTTCTTTGTACATTTCAAAATGCTGTAAAATTTCCTCTCTTTGTCTATCAGTATCTCGTCTGAATTCAATTATAAGTTGATGGATATTTTCCATCGATCTAGTAATTACCATACAAATTAAAGATCGAATTTAATTATAAATTTTAAAATAATTTTAAAATGTCAAAACTTACGAGATCAAAAGTTTAAATGAACAGTTTAACTTTTCACTGATACTTGCTTACTGATACTTTTTGCTAACGAAAAAAGTATAACTAACTCTTTTTATCAATTTTACAAATTTCACTAATCCTTGTCATTATTGACATAACAATATATATATATATATATATATATATATATATATATATATATATATATATATATATAATATATATATATATATATAGCATTGTATATTCTGAGGACTAGCGAAGCGAGTCCGAAGCAGGGAGGATGAGCGTAGCGAATCCGATGTTATGAGGAAAAGTTCCGAGTTTCCCCGTACCTGATTTTTATTTTGATACACACACACACACATATATATTATATATATATATATATATATATATATATATATATATATATATATATATATATATATATATATATATATGTATGTATGTATATAGATGTATTAGTGTAGTGTATCAAATATTGCACAAGTTAAATTGATTGCACTTAATAATAAAAGTTATATAATTTTACAGCATTATTTAACCTCGAGACTTAATAATGGGAAATTATTTGCACATTTTTACCTACTCTACATTGCTTCTATGTTTGTATAAGTGATATGGAACCAATAAGTTCCATTTCAAATTAGGTCAATTAAAAAAAAAAAAATATTGATTTTTAAGAAAACTAGAGATGGAAGTATTTAATTAGAAATGAGGGTCAGGTCATGGAGATGAGATACGTAGATTTCTATTTATCCCTTACAATATGTTGAGCTGTAAGTAAACTAAGACTCCCTCTATCTATTTATAAACTTCTTTAATCTAGCTCTGGCAAAATTTCTTAACTCTACTAAATATTTTATCTGCAATTATGAATTGTTTTCCGTTAATCGTGTTTAATTTTCGTAAAAGTTTAATTTTTAACTTTACATTTTTGTCCATATTGATTCTAATAATAATCTCCTGAACGATATTGTCAACATTTACGGGGTCTTTGGACCCAGAAGATTAAGATTGATAAATAGCCAAGTTTTCAAACTAAAAGACAGTATAATAGCGTTTGGGAAACTCGAGACTGCAATGTGGGGCATCAGTAGGCCATTTCCCTCCGTTTTTTTAGTTTCATATTAATTTATATGAAATATTTTTAGGCAGATAATTTTTGTTTACTCGATTATTATTAATGATGGTATAAATATAAAATAAATATGTCCATGGCATCTAACCACTGAAAAAATTGTTAGCTATGTATATTTTTCTTTTGAATAGGGTGGGGGTGGAGTGATGGGATTGATAAACTTTACTAAACATTCAACTTTATTATAATGTATTAATTTTACATCATTTTCAAGGTTAGGCTTCCGAATTAGACAGGGTCACATCTTGAATAACGTGGTCACTAGTTATTGAGCAATTATATAAGACAGGGACGCTAGGGGGCGGTCACCTATCAAAGTAAAACCACCCACCATAGTTCATTGATGAAGATAACTAATTTTTTTTTAAATAGCTAGTATTTTTTTTAAGATTTGACTGCCTGAATCTATATTTCATAGGCAATTTTATTTGTTACAGTTCGATAGACCGAGTGGAGGTGGATATGGAGGATTAAGTAGTTACCGAAGAGACACATCCAATGGCTCAAGCTATAAAAGCAATGGAATTGGAAGTAGAGCAGCACCAGAACCGCCAAGACGTCAAGAATCTAGTCTGCGTTTTGCTTCGTCTACTACGACGGACAGTAGACGACAAGAAACCCCTAGTTTACGATATGGAAGTACCGCGAGATTCGGAAGTCAGATAGCGAGAAGTCCCATATCAGAAAAGAGTGCTGGTGTATTTGGAGTAAGTGTAAACAAAGGAGAAACAATGACGTTAGTGTCGCGAGGAACTAGTCCTACTGCACCGGCTGAATCTGCGTATATGAGACAGAGAAGGGCAGCCAGAGAGATTGTGGAGACTAAAGAAATCCCAATGCCTTGCTTTAGGCCTCATGCTGTAACAGCTTCGATTCAAACAGAAAATGATAAACCTAGTGCGCCTCCTCAGCCTTCTACTGGCATTCGATACACTCCTCGACCTCTAGGGATATCTAGACCGACAGATTTACCCATTAAACAAGATTCAGTGAGATCATTCGGCAGATCATCTATCGAAACCAAGTCTCCTGAAATCCGTTCGTATTCCCGGTCTACTGACTCCAGATCATCTTCCGAGGTGAGGTCTCCCACTTCACCTAGTTCAAATCAAATCCGTCCATTTTCGTTCACCAGAACCAAACAGGAAACTCCCGAGCCGACAAGACTTAAACTCAATACTCTGCCACCGCAGTTTCCCAAGACTGATGCTAATAAAAATTTTATTGTAAATAAAGACTTCCGTAAATCTACTCTCAACATGGATAGTATAAGTTCAAACGATAATGAATCGTCTGATAGTAAAAAGAGCCCATTAAAAACCTCTCCAAGTACCAATATTAATAAAGTTTCTCAAAGCAAAAGTATGGGGAACGTGGCTAAGAAAGGTAAAGTAAGCAGCTCTAGTGAATCAAGTTCCAGCGAATCTGAGAGCTCAAGTGAAGAGAGTAGTGAAGATGAGAAGCCTGTTAAACAAGAAGTGGCCAAGGCAGTTGTTGTCAAAGCTGTAGCTCCTACAGCGACCCCTCAGAAGACAAAGCCTTGGGTAAAAGAAGAACAGAGTCAGGTTGATAATGTAACCTTTGACCCTAGCAAGGGTTATGTTTTAAGAAAATTTGACTCGACGGAAGTACCCTGGTGGGCTGAAAGTAGTAAAGATGTCCCAGGTTTGTCTAAAACTAGCTCTAAAGCTGTCATTCCCAAAAAGAGTACAAAAGATGTTCCGGGGTCACTGAAAACAACAAGTTCAAGTGACGAGTCATCCGGCCTTCCCCGGCCGCCGAGTAAGCTTAAAATTCCGAATTCTAAAAGTGTAAAGGACGTGACCTCCGTAATCAAAAAGCAAGATTCGGTGTCCATAACAAGTTCGGGCGATGAATCTTCTACAGGTTTAAAACGAATACCGAGCAAATCGAAAGTCATCGGCAAAAGTTGTAAAGATATCCCGAGTATCGCTAAAACCCCTAGTGTTAAATCTTTAGCTAGTTCCGGCGAAGACTCATCAAATCACGGTCTCAGCAAAATTCCGAGTAAAACTCAACTTAGTGTGAAAAGTTCTAAAGATGTGCCTAGTCTCGCGAAAGTTCCGAGTTCGAAATCGATCGCGGACGACCGAGCGGTCGGAAAAGAATACACTCCAGGTCTAAATAGACTTCATGCAAGATTTGAGGAAGAAAGGAAATCGTACAGGCTGAGGAGAATCGAATCCGAGAGTGATCGGGATTGGTGGTTAGAAGACTCTGAAAAGGAAACAGAGGCGCAGTGGAGAAGGAAAAAATATTGGCCTCAGGATCAGATTTATCTGTGTGTATTTCAGGACATCGACCTGTTCTTCGGTACCAAGGCTCCACCTCCCTGCGCTTTTAAGTACTCCGACGAAGAAAGTAAGTACAATCAAAGAAATATTTGTATTTACCTTACAAATAAATCACCTACTACCATGCTGACCTCTGAATATATTTGCGGGAGTTTTTTTTTTATTTATTAGAATTTGGATGTTTTGTGCTTTCTCACAACAATGCATGAAGGCTCAATCTCAAAATAAGTTATTAAATATAACAAAAACAGTAAACATAGCCTCTCTAATTAAAAGATATCACGGTAAACAGTTTAAATGGATCTTCGTTCTTGTTCCTACCATAACAAAGAAATCATAAAAAACTACTCGCGTTGACAAAAATAATAATTTACATAACAAAGAAGGAAAGTAAGTTTTCCTCGAGGAAAAAAATTTCTCCACGCCTCCCTGTGGCCGCTTCATGTCCACATGGTTGTTGTCCTATATCAGTTTGTTGTTTTTTATTTACTAGTCGTTTTTTAATATAAGTGGCATACTGCCACGATACAAGTGAATTTTCAGGAAAATCCGAATTACATTCCGTTGCTTTAAAGCCGAGATATTTAAATTATAAAACTCCCGATAAAGTTAGCAACAGTTATGGCAACTGAGGCGAAACCGAGAGTTAAAATCTGCCCTCCATGTAATACGTAACAAATTGTATCTAGGACTGATATTTAAATCAAACTCGATGGAAGCTGATACTTTAATGAAATGCTGTTTATTTGATTAAAACCGCTACGCGACTTTGGCGTTGGATTTTATTAAAACCCAACGCCTCCCTGTGGCAGCTTCACGTCCACATGGTTGCTGTCCTGTATCAGTTTGTAATTTTAATTTACTAGTATATATAAGTGGCATACTGTCATGATATATGCGAATTTTCAAATGTATTAGTAAAAAACCATTTAGTGCGTTCTCACACTCTCTAGATCAGCGGATCGTATAGAATACTTATGCAAAACGGTCAACTAACTTCACGGTACTTACAGCGTATTTGTTTAGTCGATGTAGTGAGATTACGTGATAACTGATCCCGCCACATGGCGTCTGTTATAGTGAAGGTTCACTTTTGGTTATAAGAGAGTTTAAAACAAAAAATATATTAAATTAAATTGTGATTTCTTTGCATAATAATAAAGTTACACTAAAAAAAATAATATTCCAAAAGTTATTTGATCAAAAACGGTAATATAGAAGTGAAATAAAAGTTCGACGAGAAGGTTATCCGTTAAATACGATCGTCTCTAAAGGTACGTACAGCGTATCGGGGGATCCATTCAGATTCCATCTCCCTAGTTCTAGCGTATGCGATCGCATCCCCTACGCATGGTTCATATAGCTTAAATTACCGTATTGAGAGATCGTATTCTATACGATCCGCGATCTAGAGTGTGTGTTGAACGTACTAATTATTTGTTCACACTGTATTAAAAAAATCACCTCCCCCCCCCCACTCCTCTCCTCCGTGACCCCTATCTCATGAGCTCATTTTTCTTTGAAAATTCGGTAAAAATATTAAGTTATTGTGTTGTCAACGATGATAACTAAATTAATGACTGTTGAGCGAATGAAGTAGGAAGACAGAGTTTCCTGGAGAACGTAAATAGTGAAAGCAGCATATTGAGTGCTTGACTCGTCACCGTCATGTCATCCTTGTCATGAAGTTACCCTGATGACGAGCGAAACGAGTCAGCAATGTAATATCCCTGATTTTCATTCAATGGCAAGATAAAACAAAACTTACCACATTTGTTCGTCTTAGGACTACACGTGTGCCTAATTTCAAATCTACCCTATCATTTTTCCCTAACAAATGAGGCTTCTAGATTGTGCTAGGATGATATTGTTCTAAGTTTCTACTGTCTTGGATAAGGGCACTGGAAGTTGAGTTAATATCAGACATTCATTCAATCACACACCTACATAAAGACAAACAACTTAATAAATGCGCTCAGAAGTCTCTAAGGGTTGGCTCTGGTTTTTGTTTAATTTGTTGTTGCATGTGTACCATTTGCACTACTTAGGATAATCATATCTATTGACCTGAAATTGGTGTCAATCGATTTAGATTTAAAAGTAAAGTGTGACACTAATTTTAATTTAACGCCAAACGCCGCAGGGGCCCCCAACGGTTAGGGGCCCCCAAAAAGATAAAGATTTAAGGCCCGTATTCAAAGACGTTTTGAAATGTTTTGAAAATGTTAACGAAATAAAAACACGGCGGACAATTTTTACAGCTATTTATAGTTTTAGGAAGTTTAAAGGGAGACTTAGGTCTCCTTAAGGAAAAGGAGAATGTTAGGGTCTCCTTAAGGAAAATGTTAGGAGAATGTTAGGAAAATGTTAGGTCTCCTTAAGGAAAATGTTAGGAGAATGTTAGGAAAATGTTAGGTCTCCTTAAGGAAAATGTTAGGAGAATGTTAGGAAATGTTCCTTAAGGAAATGTTAGGAGAATCTCAGGTCCTGTTAGGTCTCCTTAAGGAAAATGTTAGGTCTCCTTAAAGAAAAATGTTAGGAGAATGTGTTAAGGAGGAAGGTTGTTTTAGGAGGAAAAGTTAGGTCTCCTTAAGGAGTTAGGTAAGGAAAATGTTAGGTCTCCTTAAGGAAAATGTTAGGAAAATGTTAGGTCTCCTTAAGGAAAATGTTAGGAGAATGTTAGGTCTCCTTAAGGAAATGTTAGTTGTGGAAAATTAGGTTCTCCTAGGAGAATGTTAGGTCCCTTAAGAAAATGTTAGGAGAATGTTAGGAAAATGTTAGGTTTCCTTGAGGAGGAATGTTAGAAAATGTTAGGTTTAGGCGAGGAAAATGTCTTTGAATACGGATATAATAACATTTATATTGATTGATAATTTTAATGTGAAAGAGTAAAAAATTAAACTAAAAGTTAAATAATCGGGTACGGGGTATCTCGGAACTACTCCTTATGACATCGGACTCACTTCGCTCGTACTCAGGATATACAAGTCGTTCAAATTATACTGTAACACCTATTTGGACTCGCGTCGCTCGTC
>JACMZG010001908.1:44910786-44920786 GCA_018340805.1 Microvelia longipes | reverse complement strand
GAAACATACTTTTTGGATATAACAACCATGTTGTCTTATAGGAATTTCCTCAGCTTTCCAACAAATTCAATATTTTAAAGCTAAGTTGTATACTTTCTGATATATGCCATTTTCTGAATGCAATTCAAGGAGTTTTAAAAAATCATGAAATTTGACCTTGTGGGAAAACGGTTGAGAATCGGACCATAGTTAATATGAAATTTTTTGTTGGAAATTAGCTGTAGTACCACCTCCTTTCGGGAAGGGAGTTTTATTTTGTACACCCTGTATATATATATATATAAATATATTATATATATATATATATATATATATAAATATAATAATATAAATAAATAAATATATATATATATATATATATATATATATATATATATATATATATATATATATATATAATATATATTCGCCTGGTGACTTAAAAATGTGCAAAATAAATAACAGTTATATACAATAAACAAGATTATTGTTTTTGTTTTTTTATTTCTTTCAACCACCTCAAGTAGCTCCAGAAATACGCGTACCCCATTGTGGAGATCCCTGCCCTAGACCAATCAGTCATCATGGACATAATCCTTCAATTGATGTCTGTTCCCTAAGAATGCATTATAAATGTCAAGTAGACATCCAGAGTTTAATTGCTAACAAAGTGACTAAAACTATTAGAGGGAGGATGCAACAGCTCTTATCATTCCTTGGGTAACTAGGTGCCGTAACGGTACATTGGTGACGTCATTTTTTTTTTATTTTTCATAATAATTACAATTTTACGTAAATATTTCATTATTTTTCGACTATTTTGTTTTAAATCAAGTAAAATGAATTTATAATAAGTTTTAATTATTATCTATTGCATGTATTCTTTAATTGTCTGTGTTGATTAAAGTGGTTTAATGTGGCATCACTGAAAAATGTCCGCTGTTTGTAGATTGTGTGCCTTAATAGGGGTTGTAGAGGGGTGGAGGAGTATCTAGTCTCTCTCTAGGGAGACTATAGTAGGGGCAAGTACAGTTACGGCACCTATGAAAACTGTCTCACTTCCAGACCCCTTATCACTGTGTTAATCGCAAGGATCTTGAATAAAAGGGATGACTCATTAAGGAACATTTTTGACCCCATGGAAGTTGTATGAGATAGAGAAATAGAAGCAAACTTACCTTTCCCTTGGTTATAATGAAAAAAAAGGCGCCAAACGAAAGTCAAATAGCAAGGTTGTCGAGTTTGCTTCTTAACTTTCTTCTCTGCTTCTCGCGATTGTTGTATTTGTGGTGCTTGTTAAGTCATTCGTGCTTATTGAATTTTAAATTGTGGACTCTACTTTGCCACTTCAGTAAGTGATACTTTAAGCGTAATTTGTTATAACCTTCTCAAGCAATAAACGATGGGAAACCATTGAGAGGTAAGTTTGCCTCTAAAATTTAAGACCTGCGCTGTTATAAGGATTGTAAGCATGCGCAGTTTATACCAAGCATGTGCAGTTGGGTTTGACGTAAGTTTCGTGTTGAATTCTCTCTATTTTTTGGTTTTCGATGGTTCACTTTTTTGTATGGCAAATCGACTTAGTGCGTCATCCCCTTTATTCAAGATCCTTGGTTAATCGGGTTCTGTACTCCCTCTAATAGTATTAGTCTCTTTGATTGCTATTTTATTTATTTTTTATTTTAATGAGCTTTTTCGGATGACGGGAGTGGATGGAGGGAGAATGGGAGGGGTAGGAGAGACTCTACTTGGCTTTCTGATTCCAAATTCATTTTCTTCTGTGCACCACTTTGATTGTCAGTTTAAATTTGAAACATTAACAGCTGTTATCTAATTTCAGGTAGTGCCGATGAAGGTGGCAGTAAATCCAGCATTTCTAAAAAGGTGAATAAAATATTATTATAAATACTATGCTTTAGCCAGCCTGTATTAATAAACATTAAAGTCACAGAAATCTTTACTACAAGTCATAGGACTTCTAGTAATAATATATCCATGATTAAAGCAATATTGTCTCTACGCGCTCTCACAGAGAATTCTCTTCATTTTCATTTTCGATTAACATATGTTTACTTATAACTAAAATGTTTCATGTTTTAACTAATTAATAGTAAGAACTAGATGTGTAAGAATTTCCTTTAAAATTTTACATATTGGTATAACACTTTCAGCAAATATTCTTTGAAAAACTTTCCTAATGAGTTTAGTGAGTCAGCAAAATTGTCAAACTCGGTAAAATCGGCAAAATTATGGATTACAATTTTTCGCCGTAAAAATATCTTAGAGACGCTAAATCGGATGAAACTGGTTAGGAGCCGATACGATCATTCCAAGTGACCAAAAAGGCGAGAAACCCGTGGGATGTCGATTTTAATGTTTTTTGGGGCGTTGAATCGAACAAATTTGGTCAAACCACCTTTAGTGACCAGAAAGTCGAAAAAACGGAAGTAAACCGTTTTTTCACAAAAAAACAAAAAAAACTTTTTGTAAGGAGTTCACAATTTTGGTTTTTTAAGTCTAATTTCATATTTGTGATACGTTGTATTATGATAAATAAATAAAATAAATAAATAAATAACCTTTAATAAAATCATTACAATAAATAATATTAACTTTATAATCATGCAAATTTTTAATATTACATACAAACTTTATAATGATTCTATATCGGCTAATGCCGAGGTATCCCGCTAGGGTTGAGTTACTAATGCTAATGTAATAAATAATTAATAAATTATTCGATATAAATATACTTAAATATACCTTTATATTTATGATTTATACCAATTTTTTAAACTCAATATTTTATATATTTTATTTTATCAATTATTTATTATCATTTATTTTTAATATATATATATATATATATATATATATATATATATATATATAATATATATATATATATTATATATATTATATATATATATATATATACATATACATATACATATATACATATTATAATAATATATATAAATATATTTCTATATACACATATATATAATATATATTATATCTCCTCTGTATCTATATTTATAATAAACTACATATATCTATGATCTCCTACATAGATACATACACACACACATACATAATACACAATATACATTAATATACATATACACACACATACCACTTATACATACATATATACTATATCATAATATAATATACATATACATACATCACAACATATACATACATATGTATGTGTAATAATAACTATTTTTATTTGTTATCATTATCAATTTTAAATTTTGTACTTATCGATTACATTTGATTATAACTTTAATTAAACAAATAACAATATTACTTAATTTTATTACATGCTGACTTATAATAAAGTGAATAAATTTTAACTTAACATTATAATTTGATTTTATTAAAATTTAGAAATAAAATAAATAAATAAATAACCAATATATGTTGTCAATAAACTACATAAATCGAGTAGGGTGTCTTTTTTATCGGTTTTGAGGTGCAGAATCCAGTGAAACCGGTCCGCACTTAATGCACTCAAAACCAGGGTTCCAATGTTATAATAATTTCCGCTTTACGCCTTATAACATGAGCAATAGCATTATTAACGTTTTACACATTTTTCCGAAGTTTTCAAAGGAAATGCGCTGAAACATTGTAAAATGATTATGAACTAAGCTTTTTATGTGCGCTCAAATTGTTGTGAGAGTTGATGATCTTATCTATTTATTTGATAAATTAATAATGCAAAAACCTGGTTTGGTCAGCAAGAAAGCATGCATCGCAAAGAAAATTAGCCCCGCATGTAGACCTTGCGGATATATATATATATATATATATATATATATATATATATATATATATATATATATATATATATATATATATATATATATATATATATATATAATATTATTTATATATTATATATATATAAACTGACTGGCCAACTGATTTTGGCCAGTCTCCGAAGTTCGAATGTTTTCCAATGAAAATTCGCTGAAATGAAACATACAAAACTTATAGGTACTCTAATACTTTTAAACTATTCAGTGGCTCTGTATTCTCTTTAAACAGTGGCGACGCGTGTTATGCTCCACCTGTGTTTTGCTGTTAGTTTGTAATAAAACAGTGGCGACGCGTTGTTATGCTTATCTGTGTTTGCTGTTAAAACAGTGGCGACGCGGTGTTATGCTCTATCTGTGTTTGCTGTTAGTTTGTATAAAACAGTGGCGACGCGGTGTTATGCTCATCTGTGTTGCTGTTAGTTTGTATAAACAGTGGCGACGCGGTGTTATGCTTCCATCTGTGTTTGCTGTTAGTTTGTATAAAACAGTGGCGAGCGGTGGGTTTGCTGTAAGTTTGTATAAAACAGCGACGCGGTTATGCTTCATCTGTGTTGGCTGTTAGTTTGTATAAAACAGTGGCGAAGCAGTGTTTTGCTAAGCTGTGTTCTGTTAGTTTGTATAAAACAGTGGACGGCGGTGTTATGCTTATCTGTGTTTGCTGTTAGTTTGTATAAAATAGTGGCGAAGCAGTGTTATGCTACAGCTGTGTTTGCTGTTGGTTTATATAAAAAGAAGCATCATATAATTTGTTGCTTCAATTGGTTTGTTTTGATGCTACATTTGTATGACGTGTTCTGATTAATAATAAAATACTTCAACTACAGCTACTAGTAACTCAATATATATTTAACATAACAAATGTACTTTTAACAAACAGCACAATGACAAAACTTATCAACTTCTTTTCTTTTTCTAATCTATCTAAGATCTATAATACGACACACGGCTAAAATCAATTGACAGCCCGCCAAAATCTCAATGCTTTCAACCCTCTTTTTTTTAATAAAAAAATCCCTTCTATTATGTAACAAAAAAAATTTCCTACTCCGGCAACACTGAAAGTCAGGTTATGTTTTGAATTTATTATTGTTTTTATTTGATATCGTATTTTTATTTTTAAAAATTATTTATTTACTTTTGAGAAGGAATATTGTTGTATCTTAAAATTTCCCAACTAAGTGTTGCTTTAATTTGTTCGGGAAGTATGAATTAAGTGGAGTTAAAGTTGTTAATACGTAATGCAATGGATCATAATAGTTCTTCGATAAGTTTGACGATTTAAATAAATGTCAGCTATAATTACTTTTTTCCAAAACAACTGCTTTTTGTCAAGTTTGTATAATTGAATGCGTATTGTTTTATTATAAAAATAATATGACACAATATGCATTCAAGACTTAAAAGTCAAGACTGTCATCTATTGAAAGACATGGCATTTTGAAAAAAAATGCTGTCTTTTGGTTGACAGAGCACAGAACCTGCGCTGTACTCAAATAGCAAGAAATGCTTGAAGAATGCGTTAATGTACATGCGTCAAATATAGGCACTCAGATCATATTACAACTTAGCAATAATTGGATGAATTGAACAGATTGGAATGAAATGAAACGAAATCAAACAGATCAATGAGCACAATAAAAGCGACGCGAGGTTACAAATATTTACAAGATTCTAGGGGTTCTATGGGAAGGATATTTAAATTTTTATTTAGAGATTTCACCCGGTTTAGTGTAATTCTTTTGGCATTTTCAAATAAACCACGCGGGTTTAATCTATTTGCGGGTTGTTTTGAGGAATGTTTTCATTCATTTTAATTTTTTCTAGTTCTACGATTTTTAAAAAAGTTAATGAAATATTACTTATAGTGTCAAATAAATAAATAATATGTTTATTTATACTGAATTACAAATAAAATAAAACAATTTGACATCAATTTATAGTATAAACTAGGATGGACTCTAAAAAAATTCAGTTCTTCCGCCCATCTTGCAATAAAATACGGGCCTTCGGCCCGTAGCCGCTACGCGGCCTCGGCGCTTCGTGCCTCGTCCGCTCCGCGGCGTCGGTCCGCAGGGCTCCCTGTGGCGCTTTGCGGCCACATTGTTTTGTTTTGTATTATGTGTTGTTTCATTATGTTCTTGTTACATGGCATTTTGCCATGTTCTAGCGAATTTCACAGCCTCTTCCACACAGGCCCGCTTCGCGGCCTGAGTGGCTTTTACAAACTTGATTTTACTAATTGAGATTTTATTAATGCTCTATTATTATAGTATGCTATAATATTAAAATTAAGAAACATTATAAACAAAATATATTATTCATGATTTTTGTTCCGTCACTAAAGATTGTCTGATTGAGCTGAAACCGGTCGCAATGGTTTGGAATGACTTCGACCATATTTAAAAAACTTCAACACTTACTTACATTATGATTGTTTATAAAATTTAAAGAAAAATGTCAAATTTTTTTTTGTAAACAAATTGTTTATTTGAGTAAAATCTTAAGGTTGAAAAAAATATATTATATTATTTAAAATAAAAATACCGTTTGCGTCACTTAGGATTGTCCGATTGAGCTGAAACTGGTCGCATTCGTTTTAGATAACTTCGACCATATAAAGACTACTTCGATGTTCTTCCTTCTTACGGGTCTGCTTAGCTCGGGGTTCAGTGGAAGCCATTTTGCCCTGTCTCCTGGGACAGTAGGCTACCATGATGGAGCAAGAGGTAGGTCTCTCTTTTATACTAATCCCCACTCTACAACTACTGAACCCACAGATATCGTACGAGTCTTTGACCTAGACGTATACATATATACAAGATTATATATATATGTTACCAATTGCGCCATTTTTGATGGTTCGATTCAGCTGAAATTGGTCTTAATCGATTCAGCTAGCCGTCTACCTAAATACTAATACCTTGTTTTAAAAGCCATTTTAAGTTTCAAAAAAAAAATTTTTTCATGACGTCATAACTTTGGTATGACGTCATAATGTTTTTATAAACAATAGGCCTCGTAACCTCCTCAACATCTCGCGATTTGCAAAGTTTCGTTTCAATTTGAGAACCGCCTTCGAGAGTTATCGTTCGCCATACGAAAGGGTAGAAACTCTTACATACATATATATATATATTTATATATATTATATATATATATATATATATATATTATAATATATATATTAATATATATATATATTATATATATACATATATATAAACTTTTTTCGGACATATATTTTTTTCAGGGTCATTTCATTATGAAATTCGCTAAAGTAATAGAAACCAAAATTATGGTCATACTATAAATTAAAATTATATTATATTATAATTATATCATATTAGAAATATAAATTATTTCTTATTTTATTTTGAATTTAAAATACTTATTTCTAAATTTTAATGAATGTTTTTATTTTTGATTAATCCAAATTGCAGTCCGCATCGTTGTACAAATTTTAAGAAACTTTTGGCTCATTTGTTAAATTTTGCTTATTTTTTTGCGTTGCTAAAACTTTTAAAGATTTATACTTATTTTTTTTTTTGCGTTTTTATTTTACTCAATTCTATCTCTAGGCTCTATCAACATGCCAAGGGCAAAATAGCCTAAATCTATCAGCAGAAGGCATTACTGCCGACCAGGCTAAAAAGAATTGCTTGGCCATGTTGACATAAAGGTTTTAGCTCTAGCGGTTCGTCGAGATGATTCTTTATTATTTGAAAGAATAATGTCATAGGTTTCGCCTCTGTTAAAAAATCATGAAAGCAGCAGGGAATCCTTGCGTCATGTCGTCAAGAACAAGCACTGTATTCAAAATTGTAAGTGTTAATACCATGTGTTCCATAAGGCACACGACTCACTGCCATTTTCTATAGAATATCTAGTTGAGCATCCTTAAATATGATTAAGACAAATCATCTTGTTCTAAAAATATGTGGTCTTCCAGGACATGACCTTTCGGTTAATAAAATCGCACAGCATTATTGTCAAAATTCTGCATCTGCTGAACCCAGGCATGAACACTCAGATGATCCTCCTTATGCAAAACTTTATTTTTATTTAAGTTATACATTTTAAAAATATTTTACAATTTTTTTTAAGTAAATGGATTTGATAAACGTTTTTATGAACCAGTGATTCCCTTACTAGATCTAAAATAACATCCAAAGAAATTTTTGGGCTATTTGTTTGGCGAATTTTTCTCGCTCCGACTTACTTAAACGCCTTCCTATTTCAAACTCATGCCCAACATGAGGGAGGATATACGAGTATACTCTAAATCGCACGACCCTGTAGAAGAGATGGTCAAAGACATTTTAGCTGTACAGTGACCTAACCTATAAGGAAATGGCGAAAGGCAAGAATAAACGATTACAAAGCAAAAAAGTTTCATCATCAGCTTAGGAGACATGTCATAGTCTCAAGATCGCTAGCGCACCAGACTTTACCGTTGTGAAGCGGAAAATTTAAATCAAATCAAATCAAAAATAACTTATTGCCATTATACAATAGTACAAAAAAACAATGAAACTATAAATTGAGAATAATTTAATATTTTAAAATATGTATTCAAATTTAAAATAAAATCATTTATATTTTATACTCTAAAAATAAATATTTAATAAAAACCGTAGAATTTGTGAAAAATGAAATGGATACATTTTCTCAAAATCAACCCGTAAATAAATTAAACCGCATGATTTCTTTGAAAATGCAAAAATAACAACGTAACCTGGGTTTAAATACCTATCACATTTTAAAAAAGCCTTCCCATAGAATCCCTAGAATCTTGTCAAATATTTACAACCAGTGTTGCCTTTTTATGATTTTATTTACGAAAAAGGTATTTTTTTATGCCGAGGTTGGCATGAGGTGGAGGGGGAAAGAGCGGGGTCGGTCTGAACCAATAGAATTCTTTCCCTCACAGATTTTTGGCGCGCTGTCAATTGATTTTAGCCGTGTGTCGTACTATAACTACTATCCTGTCAAACATCCGTATCCACGACAACTAACTTATTATTTACACAAAAACAATATAATAATTTATATCTTAGCATAACAGTCGTCACACGCACACACTTTCCTCGCGGAGGTTATTCTTGTTTAGTCGTCTATGTTGTACAAACACGAAGACGTTCATTTTAATTGCTCACAGATAATTTTCCAAATCGTAGCTAAGTAAGGTTTACTAAATAAGGCAGGTATCCATATTGATTGGAACACCTTTACACCCGGAGCAGTGATATTTTGATGCATTCTACTTGTACAATGGTATAGCAAGTCTAGTGCATAATACCAGCTGTGTAGTGTCGCCCTTTTGTACGTCCTTGCCTTTACCTGCGTCAACATCTTACAATTTTATGATATATATGTCAATCAATATTATTGATAATATTGTCTACGTTACGACTGACTTGTAATAAAAGAACATAAATAGTCATGCCTATTAAATATTAGGTACTTTTCTATCTGGTTAAATGCATCGTTGTAGGAAAGGAAAAATATTTTTTTCGGATTAGCGTATGTTTGACGTTAACAATAAGAAACAAGTTATGGGGGTGGGGGTAAACACTGTGGTTAGAGAGATGGAGTGGGGCAAACCATAACAATACTTCAGTTCTTAACCAGTCTTCCAGGTAGAAGGTTACGTTCGTTCTTCTGGATGATTCGTTTTACGTACTTGTAGGGTGCAAACATGACGCTAACGTGCCGCGTTCAGTTTCTTAATGATGTTGAACCGTTCGCGCTTTGCTATCCCGAACCTAATAAACCTTTGTTGCATACATTTTCTTCTTCTTTACCCTTAATCGAGCAGATCGCCGCCTTACACCGCCTCTTGAAGGCTCCTCACAGGGTATGTTTTCCTTTTGTTCTTTTATAAAGTTTTACTGTCCATTCTCTCTGACAATTTTTTACTAAACATGTCTACATTTAGACATAAATATTTATTATGCTCGGGTACTTCCAGTTTACATGAGGTACATTTAAAAAAAACATGTAAACAAGCTAGAAATAAAGGTGACTTGGCGCGAGCTTGTTCTCGTGTAAACATGAGATGGATTCATACGAGAATAATCGGTTTTGAAAAAATTTCCGAAAGAAATATGGATATAAGTTTATTTAATACGTGACCGCTTATGTCATTTTGACTGAGGTGATTTCAAGACGATTAAAAAGGAGTCAGTCAC